>JAOWBL010000001.1:7965871-8018397 GCA_028564865.1 Zenarchopterus dispar
CAGATGTATAAAGGTTGTGGGAACAAGTCTCTTTATGCCTTTAATTTTTTTTTCTATAATCAAATATTGTCTTTATTTTAAATGATGAAAAAGCTCCCATTTTGACTTAAACTTTCCCCCTTCTTCTTTTACCCATTGCTGAAAGTGAAGTGTAAAAGACATCATTATGTTGGGTTCACATGTGTTTAAAAAGGAATACTGATGCATTCTTATTAACATAAAAATTGATGACATTCAGAAGCTTCACTTTTTACATTTGAAAAGATCATGACATGACAAGATGTTTTAAATCACACATTACACTGAACAGTGTTAAAACCTCTTTGCAGCCAGAGAGAGCCTGGTTATATGTAGACACTTGGTAGTACATCACATTATCATCAGCATAAGAGTAATATCTGTTCATATATAATATAAACAGAGTGGTGACTGGGACTTGATGGATCTTGTGTTATGGAAAACTTTGTAGATTTGAAAAGATGTTTTTAAGAGGTCATATTTTGTGATATCGTAAGACATGAGATTATTACAATTTGATTTAACTATAAAAGAAACACATTTATTTTTACTATTATTCTCTCCTGAACAAAAGTATTGTAGCTGATACAGGTAAACTAAGAGTGCACCTACAGAAAAAATGTGCTAAGGTGTTACTACTTTTGATTTTTCAGCTTTGCACTCTGCCAGCTGTATTTAACTGATTGCTGTGTAGACCGACGGGACGCGTCATGTTGCATGATTTATAGTCAAATGATGTCAGGAAGATTTTGTGGTCTATACATATACATATCATTACTAACTTTTTTTTTTTTTTTTTGTACCCCTGTAATCATGACACTGGTCTCCTCTATCCTCTCACATTACAGACCTTTTACATGCACAAAAAAACTTTTTTACATACTGAATGTAATGCTTAAACACATCAGTTGTATGCTGCAAGTTATTTTAGGGTTACCCTGAATTTTGTGTGCTTTCCCCCCCTAAAATACACATTTTTGGGAACTAGATCATTAACTTATGATTAAAAATTGAGTGTTACTCTTAACTTTAGTATGAGTAATTTTCCAGCATTTTGGTTTTTAAAACTACAACAAAAGAAATGCCTGTGTTTTCTGAATTTATTCCCGCACTTAAATGTTTATTTATTTTTTCATATTAATTTTTTGCAAGTACTTTCTGGCTATTAACCTCTTGATGCCTGACGTTGCATCTGATACATACCTTTCTTAGACCTCTGCACTGCTCCCAGAATCAAAACAATAAATTAAAAAAAATCATTTATACAATTCAAAACAATCTAAAAAGTAGATGCAACAAATAGAAAAATAAATATAATTATCTAATGCATTCATAAAGGTGCAACAAATATTAGAAAACATTTAAAAACCATAAGTGGCAGTACTTTTCATGTCAATATATATTAACATTTTAAATTTATAATTTTCTGTGTATTATTTCATATATCAGGATTTAAAGGGTTACGCTTGAAATGTGATTAATTGTGTTTTTTTACCTTCAGCCAGTTGCATCAAAAGGGAGGCAATGCAAAATCAAGTATAACATCCTCACCTTTACACAATGGTAAGTATCAAGATTTTATGTACTTTTTAAAGATTTTACAGGAAAATTGTAAGCCTAGACTGATAATAAATGCATGTTTTGAATAACCAAGACCAAAACTATTACCAGCCCCTCTTTTTTTTTTTTTTTTTGTATCTCTTTGTAAACGCGAGGGACCTGGCAGTGTGAATGGAGTTGAAGACTGAGTGCTTTTCTGCTGATTTCTGAACTTGGGTTTGCTTATTTAACCTCCTCATGCAGTCGGCCTTGCACTGGCATTAATCTGATGATAATCCTGCGAAGCTCATTCACATAGCGCAGCTGGACATGTCTGTTGGCATTGTCATGAATATCCCTCTGTTGCCTGCTGTATTTTGAGTGTGCTGCACTTGACGCTTTATCAAGGCTGTGTGCCTCAAGAGGCAGCGCTTCTAAACAATAGCTAAAGTTTCTGTCCTCGCACAGGCCTCTCCAGAGCAACAGCAAAGAAAAAAAACAAACAAAAAAAGCATACATCTATTTTTGAAAGGAAGGAATTCAGCACCAGGGTGCCTCTTGCTGCACTCCTGCAGAGTTTGAGCATGTTGATTCATCCAGTTTTGAGAAAATCTAGATTGACTCTTAGCTGCTGCCACCTTGTGTCCTGAGAAGATTACAACATATCAGTCAGATATTTATTTATTTCTATGTTCATTATTTAATGTGTGAACAGCTGGCTCACACATAGTTTGGGGAAATGATTAGGGTTTTTTTGTTTTGTTTTGTTTTTTTTGTTTGTTTTGTAGTGTTGAAATTCTGAGGAAAAACAAATATGCCTATGATGTGATATGTGAGATGAATGCCGGTCAGTTTAGGTTATAAATATAGTACCATTTCGCAATAACCACCTCAAACACTTTACAAAGAAGGTAAAGCAATTCAATACAAGTCCATCTAAACTCTAATACAGTAGAGTCCAATTCAGTATTTACTGTTTATGTCATACAAAATCAGTCCAGCTAAGGAAACCAAAATATTGTATGAAATTTTCATTTTGACTCAGTCCCTGATCCTGAATGTGGATAAGGTGGCATGAGACAGGCGAGGGTGAGATTTCCTTTTTAAAGGAAGAAACCGCCGCAGAAGCAGGTTCAGGAAGGACGGCCATCTGCCTCGAGCGGTTGGGGGGTGGGAGGACAGGAACGAGACGCCAACAAACACGAAGAGATTAGTCCAGGGATACCCGCTGTGAGACATACAAAGTTATTGACAGCAATAATAGCACGTGGATACTTGCAGACTGAAAAGAGCAGATTTGGTAAAAGGATGAATCAGATTGAAAATGTGTATCTTCGCTTGCCTTTTACGTTTTTTTCCACCCATCAGGATTCTGGGAAAGTATGTCTCATAACTCTTATTATACAAAATATATTGTTATATTGATTGCAAGAACAGACATTAATAATATAAAAGAGGACTCAAAAACCATACAAAAAAAGCTTTTCACATGTCCCAAAATATAGTTGAATGACAGTTGTTTCTTCCATAAGAGGATGGCTATATAGATATGTTTTCTTTTTCTGTTTCTTTATTGTTTTCCATCTGCTCTTTAAAGGTAAACATCAAGCCAAATCTCAGGGCAAAAAGTACGACCAAGCTTCACTTTCACAGCTGAAATACAGTCCAAGTTCAAGGTAATGTTTTTTTGTTTTTGTTTTTTAACAACATGTTTTACTATTCAATTGAATGGTATTTGTTTGTTTCAGGTATGTATAATATCTGTTACTATGCAAGTGTGTTTCATGGTGATGTAGAATAATAAAGTGGGGAAATAAAGATCAACTAAGATGGAGGTGTTTGCAGAATCTCAGGAGTAGAAAGGATCGTGGAATTGGATATCTCCCTTTTAATATGGCATTTAAAAGCAGTAATTTGGAAGAAAATACATGACATCTTTAGAAGGTGAGTTGAAGCAGACAGAACACAGGCCAATACTGAATAAAAATGTAGCTCATGACAAATGTCATCTCAAGACACTTAAACAATACAGTTCCCAGTTAGTCCAATTAATACCTTTTTTTGATACAATCCCCTATCCTGAGCAAGCACTAGGTGACTGTGGGAAGGAAAGACTCCCCTTTAACAGGGGGAAACATCTGGCAGAACCAGACCAAGACAGAATTGAGGATAGTTGAATCAAAAGCTTCAGATATTGGGATAAACAATTACATCAAAGAACTGAAATCACAATGGTAAGTGGGGCAAAAAAAATTACAATATATATTTGTTTGTGAGGATCACAGGTACACATTTTTTGCTATGTTTTCATAAAAAATTTGCCTGCACATATTAGTGTAGTTTAGTTAAATTCCAAAACAGCTTTATTTTTAATGTGATATGCAGATTACCATCACAGCAGAAGACTCCAAATCTTTTTTTTTTTTTTTTTTTTTGTGGCTGAAACACAGTAATTCTAACTAATATCAATCCTACACTAGTGGTGCTGGGCAGATCTGAGATGTGATGAGTCAGCAATGGCAGCTATCATTCATTCAGTCTTTGTTTTTTCCCAAATATCTTCTCACTAGCAATGCCTTGAGTAGACGTTAATATTAACAGTTTTATTTAATTCAAAATTAAAACTGGGAAGCTGTCCTGTCCAACAGCCCTCCACACAAATTCACCTCTCCACCGTCGGGAGTCCAAAAGCACCATTCAGTTGTGAATGTCATAAACATATGACTGATCTAGTGACTTTTCAGATGTTTTGCTCCTTTGAAATTAAAGTAGGAGTAAGGACTCAGGCAAGCCAGAAAAAAATCATAACAAAGACTTTCAGTAAAAGGGTTGGGGAAAGTATGAGAGTTTATGATCAGCTACTTGTTATAACTCAATAAGAGACCCTTAACTCAGTGGTTATGATGTCCACTATGTAAGCAGCCCTCAAACAACCCTGTGCCAATAAAATGTGAGGTTTGCTTATCCTTACTGGAGACGCAAGAGGTTTAATGAAACGTAAGCTCCTCCCTGAAATAGAGATTGTTTTTTATGAGTTCTTTTTTTCAAAACTATTATTAACCGCTTAATCAATCACCCACCTCTTAAAATGACAACTAGACAACCTGAAAAGTGGGTATATTACAGCATAAGTGAATTTTGACCCTTTGAAAGTCAGGAAAAGTGTAATATGGACCCTTTAATGACGTCTTAGATATAATACTTTTTATGTCATTCTGTTTCTTTTTTTTTTCTTTTTGTTCTCTTTTATAGACGGAAATCAAAGTACACCAGCAGCTCCAGAAAAGCGGTGTCTTCAGAGAAGAGCTCTGCTGGTTCAGATAACAGGCAGAGCGAGCAACAGGAGTTGACAAACTGTAGAGGACACGGTGGTGAAAGTGCATTTCCAAGGCACATCACAAAAACCAGTAGTTCAGAATGGAACAGCTCTGATGATCTGGCTCTCTCTGAGCCCGAGGACAGGGAAAGCACTTACCTCTCCAGTAACAGCGAGGCTGTCACATCCGATTCCCAGTGCTCGAACACACCCCTGCCATACCCCCCTCCTAGCAACGGGACGGCAGAACCTCTCCAGCCGAACAACCAGCGCCAGCTTGGTACAACAGGGTCGCCTAGCCTTCGTTCCACCCAGCGGATGCCTCCTCACCAGGGCGAAGCAGGCCATTCGGCTTTTCGGCCCAGGATGCTTCAAGAACCCTTTCCATCAAGTCCTCGCCTCCCATCCACATCCTACATTAGTCCTCGCAGGAAGCCTGACATGTCGTGCCTACGGACCTTCTCGGATGCGAGCTCGAAGTCGGGCTCTGACCCAGAGAGGAGTACTCAGTCATCATGTGAAAGTGACGAAAGACTCGCTGGGTGCAGGGGGGACCAGGCAGCGCCGGCTCAAGAGGTGTCTCTGACAACATACTTCAATGTGGACAACTGTATGACGGAAACATACCGTCTCAAGTACCACAACCAGAGGCCTCTTGTCCTCTCTGCCACAGTGCCCCGGACAGTGACTGCCAGCGAGCGCAGAGATAACAGCCACACACTCCCCATCGAGTCACACTCACAAGACGTGCCAAAAGTCAGACCTGAAACAAGTAAGTTTCCTTAAAATAAAGCCACAGAAATTGGCAAAATTACACCATTTCATCTTGCTTCTTTGTGTCAATGAATGCACATGGTACAGAAATAAAATTCACTTTTAAAAAGACTGCCTCTACTATTTTTTTTTCTTTACAGGCCATAATAGCAATAAACCCACTGCAAAATGGAACCCAGTGACAGCCAAAGGACTGGACCAGCGCGGCTTTTTATGATTGTGAGCTTTGTTTACACGGATGGACGGTATAACTGGATGCCAAAGAGTTTACAGAATGGAAGTATGTTTGGTAGCCCCGACATTTCCAAACTGGGTAAAATGTATTTATGCAAGCTTGTCACATAGTAAAGCCTAACTCTAAATGCTGTTATGCATTTGTTTGATGGATTATCAACTATCACATATCTTTCTTTGTCCCACAGTGTTGCTGTGAACCAAAATCCTTTTTCAGTTTGCACAGAGTTGTTTAGTTTTTATAACTCTTTTTAATCACCTCATGTCCAGTTTGAAATATTTATATTTATTATGTATATTTTTTAATTTGTGCAATAGTTCTGCAAAAGTGCTGCCATGGTGAAGATGTGTCTAAACAGATCCAAGGTGAGCGTTAAGAGATTATGAAGGTCCGCAGATGTTGGTATGGTCTGTGAAATATCCAGTGTTTTTAAGATAGAAATATGTGCTATAAGAGTCTTTATAAGATTGTGTTCTTAAAAACACAAAATAAAACCATGTCTTGCCTCATTAACGGTCAGTTCAAGGTAGATCACCTGTCAGAGGAAATGGAAATTTTAAAAATGTATTTCATGGTTGATTAATAACTTCAGGCACACTCTGAGCTTTAACTCAGCAGTTGATAGATAATCCAGCAGTTGTCCACATTTGGTTACTGATTTGTCCTATAATTTACGATCTGTTTTATAACATTTTTGTGTTAATGAATGACTGTGAGCTGTCTCCATTCGGTCATCCTGTCTTACTGTGGAAATCTGTCAACAAAGATTCTGATTTGACAAAGGGAGAAATGAGAAGAAAATTGATTACCTTTTTCTATAAGAAATTTGGTTCATTAAAATGTGATTTTTTTTTTTTTTTTTTTTTTTGGCATGGCTGCATTCAGGTTGTGGCAGTCTACAAAATGTAGTGTTTTTTAGAGCATGTGATCCTATAGATGGGGCAGCCCTCAGGCTATTCAGTATATCACAGTACACAATCACACAACCTTGTGTATTCTACCTTGGATTTGCTGGTTCTTGTAATCCTTCTTTTGTAATTCACAGTGATGTCAGAGTATATGAACCTTTTCCAGTCTTCCTCTTTGAGTAGACAGATTTCAACAGGTCTACGTTTGCAGGTGTTTTCATAATGATGCCATAATGATGTATCCAAAACGTCTGACATAATTACTAACCGTGCAACTTGACACATCGGTACTCTTGTTTGTAACAATAATCATCTGAATCTCAAACCTGCATGTGGCCTTTAAAGATCATACTAGCTGTATGTACAGCATAAGCATGAGCATGAAAATGCTAGACTTTTTGAGTCCAGTTAACCTAACATTATATGGGATTCTATTTAATTGTAATAAAATGAATTCATCAAGTAGCAATTCCTAACCGTGATTGATTTGAACACTTGAATGTTTTTCTCTTCCTCACGCAAGAATACTGAGTATTGTTTATGCATTTCAAATACGTATATGGTAGAAACGATACACTGGGAAACACCTAACTGTTTAAGACATGCTATGCATTCACTAAATTTGCTGTACTTTAAAATGACTTGAAATGCACATTTTGGTGTTTTTTCAAAGTCTTTGTATTGTGTTTGTCCAGAATTTCCAATGTAAAATGTAAAAAAATAAATGTTGCTCCCCTTTCATATATACTGTACGTAAAAGTTTGTATTTCTGCTGACTAAATGGCTGAGTCTTTTCCTACTCTTCCACATTTATGTGTATATATTTTGTGCACATTTCAAAGACATACCTGTTCAAAGTAACCTTTGTCCAGGTATTTCGTAACTGTCCTCACCGAACACGCACAATAAATCTGTGTCGGGGGTGTTTTATCTTTGTGTTGAAGGACACAAAATGATTATGTTGAAGGAACATGCCAGAGTTAAAACGACCCCAGGTCCTTAGATGGAGTGTAAACACTCTTTGAGGGCCAAAATTATGTAAATTGGAGCAGTTTTAAATGAGAGTGAATCATGCGTTTGCAGAAAAACAGGAATCGGTGTTTGCACTTGGGGCAATAAATTACTTCTCATGCGTCTGATAAGACTCAAAACGTTGTGTTACATAAGACATAATGTGGACAGGATACCTGCACAACCAAAGGAACTTTTATTTTGTAAATGTACACAAAGTGTACAAACGGACTGTTTGTTCCTTGTGAGTCTGTACAAGTTTTACCTGTGCATAATGACATCTTATCTGCTAATTGTTGCACATATTAACATTTGTTGTGATTTGTGTGCTTATTTCTAATGTTTAACTTCCAGAAGGAGCTAAACGTGTGTTGAATGAAGTTGAATATTTTATTCCAATTAACTGTTTTAGTGTCCTTACTGACACCAGAGCAGAGGAACATGTTACTGCTGTCTGTCACAAAACAAATATTCATTAGTGATTTTATGTCACAGTCATTTTAACTTTGCCAAATTCCCTGTCTAAAGAAATAAACAGATTAAAATTAAATTCAAGTTTATGGATCAGATTACATTAGATGTTATCTCAACTGCAAACTATATTTTCTGGCTGATGGTTATGTCCTCAATGTTTATTTTTCCCCTGTAGCTTATTTTCTGTTTCTGAAAGAAAAAGAAGAGGAAGAAGAATCCTCTTGTTTTCATGCATGTTTTGTTGAACATTCAGAAAGTTTTGTCATTAGTCTTATGTTTTTGGTGAAACTTTGATTGCCTGAATGAACCTCTTTTTGGTCATTGGGGAGATGAACGAAAGACAGCAGAAGGTAACGTCACAAGCTTTTGAATATAAATATAACGTACCAACAGTGACAGTGAAAAATATCTATCATAGTTCAGTGTGTGTGTGTCTTAGAAGTGTAATGAGTTCCTTGTCAGAGGTGACTTTAAGGCCCCCAAACAGCAAATTCAGCAATTCAGTAATTTTTTTTTTAAATGTTCAAATAAGCCAAGTATTGATGCTTAATGACTGACAGCTTCATTTATGATAACTTAATTTGGATCTAAATCTGGCAATCTTGCACCCACAGTCTACAGTATTTATTCAAAGCTTTTATATTCTCCAGAAGCTTGTTGACAAGAAGAGATGCTTTCCTGTGTTTCACACACAGAAACAGTGACTGGCACCAACAAATATCTTTTTATCTCAGGCTAAACATGCAGGGACAGAATCTGATCATGCTGGATTGCATCAACACTCAAGAACGAGTACTTTCCACGTTGCATCATTCAAATTATCTGATAAGATTGATTGGTAGGTTAAACTGCACACAAGCTCCCAACATTTGAACTGGGAATTGTAATTTTCACAAACAAGACACACACACACAAGAAAAAATATCTTAAAATAGGTAGTTATGACTTTATTCGTGCAAGTATAAAAATGCATCACAAGTCGGGGACCTTTTGCAGTTTAAGTAGTTCACAATTCATCACAATACAAACATCTCGGTGTAGTTTCATAAAGCTGTTTGGTCTAACCCCTCTTAAAAATCCTCTTTGCATCCACGCCTTCGTAGTTGTAGTTCTGTGGGAGAAAGATGAAGTCAGATGCAGGTAACATCATCGTTTATGACACTGGCTCACACAGTTTTGTCCAAAATTAGTTAACTGACAAAACTATATCCTGAATTAACCTGGCTCCCTCTATTATTGTTTCTTATGTGTTTGGGATTTTTGTGCTTTAATTTACATGGATAAAACTGAAATCAAGTCTACCTGGATGAGTTCATCCCCTTGGATAATTCTGGTCGCTGTCAAGACTTTCCCATTGTCCTTTCTGTTGAAAACCCCTTTTAGCATGTCTCCCTCCATGGTCCAACAGCCCTATGAGATACAAACAAGCAAACAAAAAAAAAAAAATACTGTTGACACCTGCCATAGTAAGTGAAGGCTTGATTGTTATTTTCTCCTTTTAATTGGTTGTTTGTTGCAGTTCAACATTTGAAGGTCTTGAGGAAGTGAAATCACACTTCAACTGTTTGGATAAAGGTTTGTTGAGGTCAATTTCAATTAAGAGCAGTGCATGATGCTGCTGCACCAGATGCTTACCGATAGCTCGGTTCCATCTGCAAGGCTGTACTCAAAGTTGACCCCCAGGGTGAAGTCTATGTCGACGGTGCGGAAATTGCTGCTCTCCTTGACCTTAAACTTGTCTCCAGTCTGTTCGATGGTAATCTTGAGGTTGTCATGAGAAGCAAGCTTCCTCTTCACCATATTAATTCCTAAGAACAACCACAGTGAATCACGTTCAATCGGCTCTGAACAATGGTAGGAAGTTAGTCAGGATAAAATCTCCATTCATACATTAGTGGTTCCTGCGTTTGTGTCTTTGTAGATGGTGAATAGGTGCAAAAAAACCCAAATCACAAACAAGGGTTGCATGCAAACAAGGGTCATCATGCAACCCTCTTTCAAATTACCCTACTCTTTTGGTTTAGTCAACAATTAAAGTGTTTAAAGACTTCTTCAGAATATTTTTGCTTGTAAATGTGCAAATAAAAGTAAACGTTATGATCAATTCCTGCTCTTATTTGGACTAGTCCTCAATGAATATGACATATCAACAATGCCTAATTGCAATTTTAATTAAAGTCATCCAACTTCCATTATAGTTTAATAATTATATAACGCAAAGTACTTACATAGTAAACAGATAAATTCCTGCTCATGCATAAAATGCCAGATGTTTTATTTAATTATTATTACCGTATATACTCGCTCACAGGTCCACCCACTCATAAATAGAGTATGATTTTTTTTGCACATAAAGAGATACAAACTTGCATTAATTCAGTGAACTAAACCAGATTCAAGGAAACTTACATTTTCTGCGATGGTGGTTGTGAAACTATGCAATTATCGGGCTAATTATCGTCTGAGACGTCATTCTGTACCGTTGTCTGCTAATTATATGTTTATACAGGAAGTAGCATATGAAGCAGGTTTATGTCTAATACGTTGACGAATAAGTGTGTCAATTGATCAATACTACGTCTCGGTCAATTTTTAATGTGTTATTTTATCATTTTTTATGTGTTATTGTTTGTCCAGTTTTAAGTATCTGTGAGTGCACAAATGTGTTTTTCTGGTTCTGTTAATAAACGTAACTGATGCTATTCCTTTAGTATCGGATAATTAGCGCCTAGATTGTCGGATAATTGCTTTAAAAACAACATTTTTTTTAGTTTATTGGTTATCAAAGTTGTTTGTAGAGAAGTTAAATTGTCGATGTATTAACGTACTTCCGCCGACTTTAAACACCGGGAAAAATGAATGCGTTAGAGTGACCCACTCATAAGTCGAATGCAATTTTTTTTGGGGGGGGGATCTCGACTTAAGAGCGAGTATATACGGTTTTTTGTTTTTTTTTAAACCATTTAACCAGTAGAAAAGCAAATGTGTCATGTTTGACAGCACTTACCCATTTGTTCCATGAATTTCTCATAGTTTTCATTGCGATCGATCTTCCAGGTACCGTTGAAAGTCATGGCGGCTGTGAGGGTGAGCTGGACCACTCTGCAGAGAGGAGTGTCTCACTTTAAGTCCACCGCTCCTTTTAAACTCCACGGTCTCTTATCTCTTCTGTGATCTCACTGATGATGTGGCTGTTTAAAGCTCATGTTTTCTTAAGGTAGTATCACACCTTTTGCATTACACCATGTCTGACTTCCTGTTAACCTTTCCTGTGTGTGTGTTTACAGAAGGCACTGCCATTACAGCAAGCACAATGCGTAACGGTAAAGGTGACAAGGATCTCTTATATTAGTTTGTAACAAAGTTGGCACACATGTCTTAGTCGATTTTTACATGGAGAATTTTCAAATCCAAATTTCCATATTTGAGTTCCCTTTCTTTTAGGTTTAGGCTCTGTAGGACCTTGATTTTGGCATTCTTCAACACATTTTGGATGAATTTACATGCATGCTTTGGCTAATTGTCAGTGGAGACCTAATACTAGTCTTTTTTTAAGATCTCGGGACCACAGCGTCATCCTTCCATATTTGTGAGAATTGAGTTCCTTCTTTGGCACATGCTTTACTGAACAAAAGCAACATCCGTGGGTCCAGACAGTTCAAGTTCAGACTCATTAGACCAGCATACACCCTCAGCACAGCGTTTGACACCGTTGACCATGGCATATTACTAGAGTGACTGGAGAATTGCATCAAACTTTCTAGTGCAGTACTTGATTGGTTTGAGTCTTAGTTAAAGGACAGGAATTACTTTGTGTCAATAATGAACTTTACACTGGAATCAACAAAAATTACATTTGGAGTTCCCAAAGGCTCTATCCTAGGACCCCCTCCTATTTACCATCTACATGCTTCCTCGAGCTCAGATAATAATAAACAACAAAATAAGTTATCATAATTACGCAGAAGACACACAACTTTACATCATAGCGTCACCAGGTAACAATGAGGCCATACAGGTACTGAGCAGATGCATAGAACTAATCAATGAGTGGATAATTGTCATTATTTGAACAAAAAGTAAACCAAAGTAGATGCTTATGGATCAAAAGAAGAGCATTTAAGAGTCAGCACACAGTTTCAGTTACTACAGCTCAGACCTGAACCTTCACAGACACATTAAAACAATTGTAAAGTCGGCCTTCTGTCACCTGTACATCATCTCCAGGATTAAAGAACTAATGTCACAGCAAGATCTCAAAAGACTCATCCATTTGTTTATCTTCAGTCAAATTGCTTACTGCAACAGCGTCTTCACAGGTCTGGCTCAAAAGTCAGTCAGACATCTACAGCTGATCCAGAGTTCTGCTGCCCGAGTTCTCACTAGAACTAAGAAAGTGGACCACATCACTCCAGTTCTGAGGTCCTTACACTGGTTACTTGTATTGAAAAAGCTATTACTTCTGTTAGTTTATAAATCACTGAATGACTTAGGAGCAAAATACATCAGAGACTTGTTGTTGCCATATCAACCATCCAGACCTCTCAGCTCTTCTGTTTCAGGTCTACACTGTGTCCCCAGAATCAGAGCAAAACCTGGAGAAGTGGCGTTCAGCGTTTATGCGCCACAGATCTGGATCAGACTTCCAGAAAATTGCAGGAATAGTGAAACTCTCAGTTTTTTAAAATCAAGATTAAAAACTTATTTGTTTACAGCAGCCTTTGACTGAAATTTTTAAACCATTATGAATTTAAATTTAAGCAATGTTCATTTCATTACTACACTTTAACTAAAGCTTAATTTTAACTTTTCTTGATTATGCCCCAGAAATGTAACTCATATTTTTTTGTCTTTGCTTTTCATGTTTTTATCATGTAAAGCACCTTGAATTGCCTTGTTGCTGAAATGTGCTATACAAATAAATTTGCTTTACTTGTAAAACTAAACAAGCAAACTTCAGTCTGGCGCAGATGAACCACTCTGTAAACACTAGAGGTATTCCTGGAGTATGACCTTGAAGGCCACCACAACGAAGAGCACTTGCAACACTTTTCATGACACACCGGCTCCAGAAGAAGCCAGTTGAGCAACAATCATCTTTGTAGATGTCACAATGTTTTCACTCACTATTTTCCTCTCCAGAGCAGCCATTATCTGATTTTTTTTTTTTTTTTTTTTTTTGCCATTTTGATATCACTTCTTCCCAAGAAGTTTGCAGGAGTCATTAATCCTGTGTGGCACAAGTCCTGTTCATGAAGTCCTTTAAATAATGTTCAAATGTTAATTGACTTCTGAGGTGAAGTTTGAAAACTAATTGTTTACTCAGGTGTTATTTAAAAGCCATTATCACTTGGTGGCTAGTAATTTTGACCACCTCAATTATCACTTCAATTTGTATTTAAAAAATAATTTGTTAGTATTTTATTCCACATCTCCTTGACAACAAACAATATCTGGGACCCTTGTTCTTTTGATACCGTTGACCTTAATTTGGCCTTTACCGATAAAGAAGACCTTTGACATCGGAGGTTAATATTAAACTCTTTTACACATTGTATAGATAAGATAAAGTTACCTGAAAATTATGTCTAGTTGAGTTTTTTTATTTTATTTTAAACTTGGCCTTCACTTCAATATCCATGGCTCTTATCAGACACTTATCAGACAAAAGACCTTTCTACCATGATGAGGTGATGAACTGACAGTTGAACTTAAGAAATCTTGATTAAGTCCAGAGGATGCTGATCTCTAGCATTTTTATATCTCAGATGTTTTATCTGAGTTGTAGTATCATCTATAATGACACATGATAATATGGTGGATGAAAGGAAAAACATGTCACAAACTCTCTATTATTACAACAAATACTTGATTGTCTTGCTGTCTTGTTACTGTTGCACAGATCCGGTTATGCTGCTATCTGACACTTTCTTTTTTAAAAGCATTGAGCTGTTAGAGTTACTGAGTACTACGAGGTGAGAAGCAGGCTTATAATCACAAGGCTGTTATCCTGATCTTTGAACAAACAAAATAAATATAGATGAAACAGAGAGATAAGCTTGAAAGGCTCTTGGAACAACTCATGGCTTCTGTGTGGACATTAGAGAGAAAATGTTTTTATATTTCTCACATTTGCAATGTTTCTTCTCAAAGTCCTCATAGAGATTTTGTATTTCTTTTAATTTGTAGGTCTTACAACACAATACATTATCTCATTTCTGCATAAGACCTAATACTTTATAGACTGAATTAAAAGGCCTGACAACATTCCCGGTCATGTGCTTGAGGACTGTCCAGAGGGGCTCACAGATGTCCTCTGACATCTTCAACACCTCTCTGACCCAAGCTGTTGTCCCCACCTGCTTCAACAGTCCTACCATCATTCCTGTTCTAAAGAAGGTTTCTCCATCCTGCTTCAGTGGCACTCCCCCCCATCATCATGAAGTGCTTCAACCAGTTAGTCGTACAGTGCATCAAATCTGTCCTCCCTCCTTCCCTGGACCCTTACCAGTTTATCAGGCCAACCAGTCCACTGAGGATGCAATCTCCACCACCCTCCACTCAGCTGTGGACACCAAGGACTCATATGTGAGGATGCTGTTCTTAGGCTTTGGTTCAGCTTTTAAAGACAATCACCCCTCAGCAGCTGATGCAGAAACTGGACTGTTTAGGACTGAAGCCCTCACTATGCAGCTGATTGCTGGACTTCCTGACTGGGAGACCACAGGCAGTCCAGGTCAGCAACAAGGCATCCAGCAAAATCATTCTGAACACTGAGGCACCCCAAGGAAGCATTCTCAGCCCCCTACTCTTCAACCTGCTGACCCACAAGTGCACACCAACACACAACAGCAACCTCTTTGTCAGGTTTGCGGACAACACGACTGTGGTGGGGCTCATCAACAACAACAACAACAATAAGTGAAACTACAGGGATGAGGGGAGTCAAAAGGCTGTGTGGTGCAGAGACAAAAATCTCTCTCTTAATGTGGAGAAGACCAAAGCGATTCTTGGTGCAACATTTTCTGCTTATAGTCTTGCAATATGACCCACTTTTTGTTAAGATTTAGAATTATGTAAATTTATTTTATAATATTCTGCTTCAATTTATAATTCATCATTCTTTAAATAATAGTGAGCCATCCAGGTCCAGATGCAGCAAATCTGGTTAAAATCATGATACCGCCAGTACCATCTCTTATACGTGGGAGGAGGTTCTTTAGCTGGGAAGCTTGTTTTTCATCAAATAAAAAACACTTCTCCTTTAAACCATAAGGTTTCCTTTTACTTCTTTACTTTTAGTTTTGTTTCCTGGCACCTTCTGATTGGTCCACAGCATCTTCATCAAACAGCAGGCGGACACCAATGTTCCTCTCCTGTCAGCTCCACTGTGCTCACCGCTGCTGAGTTTTCTCCAGATGCTGGATTCATTAACAATGAATTTAGCAGATGTATCCCTGAGTCACTTTGTTACCTCATAGGTTTCCACGAACCTTTGGTGCAGAAGTTACTTATTGTAGTTTGGCCACTCCCGACGAGTGCAGTAGTCACCTTGAGTGACCTGTGTTTGTATATGATCTGACTCTGCGATGGTGCACTGTAAAAAAAAATCTTTGAAAATTGTACACAAAATGCACTTTAAAGATCATCTTGATAAAGATTAGACGAAATGAAATAAAATGAAATTAAACTTTAAAATACTATTGCATTGTTGTCTGAATTGTCTGTGGCTCATATGACATTTCTGAATGAGCACAAGTGCTTGAATGAATATTCTGTCCACTCGCTTAAACGCTAGATGCCTACAAAGTAGCCCACAGGGCATGATGTCATCCCTTCGTAGTAGCCCACATAACGTAAAGTTGTGTAAAACAAGAAAAGGCTGCACAGTAACACCAGCAAACACTATGCCAGAGTGTTTAAACTGTGTCTATTGGCCTGGTGATTATACAGGGTTTAATTGCAGAAGACTGCAGGTTATTATCAAATTAATCATCGTAAGATGGCAATAAAAGGAGATTAATTCTCATCGATCCAGGGTTAATGTGTGATATCAGCTCAAAGGTCCAAAGGTCGTCCACTGTTGCTCTAACAAAATTAGCCTCTTATCTGTTGGCCTCTCTTATCACATTCGGATGAAACACTAACTTGTGCTCATAAATTATTGATGTAAAGTCTATTCAGTACTAACAGGTCTCCACAGAATACAATATTTCATATTCATGTCACCAGACAGATTCTAGAGAAGTGTTGGAGGAATTCGTGGTCAGTTTTTACAGTGACGATTATTGTACTGTTGCGTTGGTATCTGGAGATTTCTAGTTATTAAAGTGACTGTCACAATAAAAACAGATCTACTTTTGATCTGCTTATATCTCACCTACTCATTCCTTCTATCTTTTATGGACTGAATCAGGATATACACTCTGTCATTGAGTTACAGCTTACTTCTTGGGATTCACTGATAAAACCCCTGGATTTCTGGGAGTTTTTCTGTCTAAATCAATTCAAATCAATTCAAAATGACTTTATTGTATACACGTCTGACTGCAAATGTTTTGCTTGTTGTCCTCGAGAACTCATAGCTGGATATAATTTTAACAGAGCGCTTTGCTCTCAGGCTGCAGGTTTACTTTTGGCTCTTAGTTTCCCAAAGTAAAACTGAAGCAGAGCCTTCAGTTATCAGTCTCCTCTCTTGTGGCGTTCAGGATGCAGACACCCTCTCTAACGTTAAGGTTAAACTTGAACCTTTATGTTTTGATTGAGCGTTTATTTAGGGCTTTCTCAAGTGCTCCTTTACTTAGGCTGCTCCCATGAAAAAGCCGGGTTCTGTCCTCATCCTTTACTCCATTTTGTCTTCTTTTTGTTATTAACCTGGCTCTCTTTTAGATGTATGTATGTATGTCGAAGCCGCTAGACAACATCCCTTAATCTGGTTCTGCTGGAAGTCTCCTAGCCTTTTTACTCAGGTTTTCTTCCCACTTGCTTTGTGCTTGCTCAGGATGGGGGACTGAAGACTCGATACAATCTACAGGAGTCCTTGGCTAAGTTGTTTTTATCTGAACTTTGAAAATGGAACTACTGGAATGAACTGGAATAACTGAATTAAAATGAATTAGACCGAATTAGAAGGAAACAGTTTGACCTGCAGTGATTGAAAAGATTATATATTATTTTTTATGTTTCTTTACTTTTGAGGTTTATATTTTATGTAATTCTACTCATTAACCGTTTTAGATGGATATAGTTTTTTGTTGTTGTTGTTGTTGTTTATTTCTGTGCTTATGTTACAGTGTAACTACCTCTGACTTTTACTCCTATCTGAGTACTACAGGAAACTGGTTAAAGATGTGAAAAAGGATTTAAAGTTTAAAAAATAACAATGATAAAATATACATAAATTAAAAAAACACTTTCATGGTACCATAAACTGTTGAAAATAACACAAAAATAAATTTTGGACAAATAATTAATGAAATATTTGCGATTTAATTATGTTGCAGGATTTCAGGTTTCATGTAGGTCCTTCACTCTGAGCTTTGTAAAGGGGCAGTTTATCTAAATCACTTAAACTTCTGGTGCCAGGATGTCAAGA
The DNA here is from genome assembly GCA_028564865.1 of Zenarchopterus dispar. NCBI lineage: Eukaryota > Metazoa > Chordata > Actinopteri > Beloniformes > Zenarchopteridae > Zenarchopterus > Zenarchopterus dispar. The sequence continues at coordinate 7,983,742 of JAOWBL010000001.1, forward strand.
TACTTTGACAATGTATGAGGAAAGAGAAATTTAGAAACCTTTTGTGTGACAGAAATAGCATCAGAGATTACCTCAGTGTAGCTTCCTCTGTCTTTTGTCACAATCTTGACAGAAGCAGCCTCTGTGGAAAACGTATTTTTCAGCAGATGCTCAAATCAGATTTAACCAACTTGTAGAAATTTTGAGACTAAGTCAGCACTTTCAATCCTTGGGAATACCAATGCCATGGAGTGTTCATGCTTCGGAACAATATTTTGATAAGTGGTATTTATTAACATCTGCATGAATGTCTGGAACTGATCAGAGAACGACAGTGCCTCCAAAACTTTCGTCATGTACTGGATTCAGCCATTACACTCACCCATAACATCTACACAGTGGCACTTTATGTAATGTGGTGGACTGATAAATAAGAAATACAGAAAATAGTACTTAAATAAGTTCAGAAACCACCCACATAACTTAGATACAGCAAAATAATCTTTTAACACACAATATTATTGTAGTGTTTCCATATGAAGACATTCAAAAAAGTTCAATGAACTGAGTTCAAATGAAGAAATGTTTTCATATGTAAAATTGCACAATAGACTATTCATTATAATCACAAAAATGCTATCTGTTTAAGGATAGATCACTTGCGTCTCCATGCAGCTTCAAGTCTAGGCCCATGGTCCTTTATGCTCCGTATCTTTCTCCTCTTTTTTCTGTTTCCATTTTCTGTCTAGGAGTTAAAATTCTTAAAAGAGAAAGAAAAAATACCAGCTAACTTAAAAAGAGCATCATATTATTGTGTACTTGAAATAAAAAAACAAAGGCTTTTTCATTATGACAGCAAGACTCAAGAGATCAATATTTCTGCAGCTTCATGATAGAAGTGACATTCTGGAGACGCAACACAAGACTGCAATACTCCAATAAGCCAATAGAGGGCGACCTTTGCAAACATAGGTATTGTCAGTAAATTCTTTCCATTCTTTCTTTCACAAGTGTATTAAGATACACCTACGAACCTACATATACATCTATATGTTGAGCCTGTTGAACGCAGGTGTTATTAAAATTGAATTTTGTTTCATTAATTTAACTGACCTTTATCAATTCAATCTGACATCTTCAAGGCAAAGTAAAGCCTGAATTAAAAGAGAGAGAAGCTGGATAGACATTGTGTTAAGTAAAAACTTAAAATTAACACATAAAGCACAGTTTTATCCTGATGATAAATACAATGGAGGCACATTTGTAGTTTCATCCATACTAAAGTTTAATGTTTATTAGTTTTCAAAGGTGTTCATAACATCTGAAACACTATAGTTTAAGAATGAAAGAATAAATACAAAGTAAAATAAAAATCAATAAATATGTATTAATTTAACACTATAACATACAGTATAACTAAAAATAGCATTATAAAATAGTTTTCATTTCATAAAATACTTGAGCAGTGAGACTCGGTGCAATAAATACATGTGATCAGATGGCATTTAAGGGCAACTTAAATAGCTCAGTGATGAATAAATGTAATAATACAGCTTTGTTAATTACTCAAGTGCATTGCTATTATCAAACCTTATAAAAGATTTTAAGTTTTACTTTCTTATCTTTAACTGCAAATCTTAAACTGTTTAAATAAGCTGTTTGCCACAGTGGTATAAATATAAGTAAGGTAAATACAGTTTCTGCAATTTCTAAATTCATACTTCTTTGAATGGTTTTGATACCAATACAATCCATTAAGTGTAAAACCTTTCTTATAAAATTGAATAAAGGCCCACAAATAGTCAAGAAAACCTTATCTTGAGTCATATGATACTTCTCTACTTTAGTTAGGATTGTGACTTTATTGTCATTATGATTCTTAAAGGTGAATATAATGATTAATACTATGTTAAAAAAGGATTCATTATCAAAACTACATTAGCTTCTTTTATCTATTTTTGAATTATCTATATTTCTGATTGTTTCAGACAACATAAACACACCACAATTTTTTTTTCACGTATCAAAAGCTTTAGTGATATAGTCTCACATAGTTATTGTTTACATTTCACTAGTTTGTCAAAGTGTTTGAAACTAATGTCTACTATTTATGAAATACTGAAGAATTTAAATAAAAATAGCACGAGTAAGCAAAAGAAGAAGATGGGAGTGGGGGGAGGCAGCACAGGACTAAGTACACACTGAAACAACTGTTTTTCTTACTGTATTAAAAATAACAGCAACTTTGGGTCCATAATCACTTTATGATTCACCTCTATTTCATCCCCTCTTTAAAATGTCACAAGAATGTAACAAACAGAAGTTTTTTATTTGCAGATACTTGAGAGTGATCCAGCGTTGAGTAGTTAGGCTTTAAAGGCGGTGCTCTCTGTGTTGTCGCTCTTCCGAGACAGAAACCACACCTTCATGGGCTCCTTCTTTCCTTTCATGGTGACGGGGCCGCGGTACTCCAGATGAAACTGGGAGTCAGCGTTCTCAGCAGACTGCAAACACCTGGAAAACCATGACAACAGTATCACAAGTTATGAATTTCCTTTAGTCCTGGGCGAGTTCCTACCTCACTGGGACACAACTTTCCTTGGGTAGCTGTTTAAAACAGACTTCAGTCTGCATTTATAATTACATTCGTACTGTTGGTTTTCAACACACACACAAAAACTAAAAATTCTGGTAAATAAAGAGATATTACTTAGGCATGGCCAGTTGTACTCATTCTCTCTTATGAAATGGGTCCAGTTCCCCTCCCGCTGACAACCATTTGCACCAATACAGAACATATCGAACCAATCACAAATGGTGGGCGGGCTTTACACGATGATTCAGACCAGAGTGACCAGAGCCTCTAATCAGAATAAGCAAAAATGGCTGCAGAATTGCTAATAACATCTTTGATTGACAAGTTTACACCACAAAGCCAACAACAGTCATTAACTAGCACTTCTACTTTACTTTATGACATTTTGGGTGTCTTTTGTTGACACTAATCTAGGTGTAGCTCTGCATTTGGTACACGTTTTTTATTCTGACTCACTGTATGCCAAATGGTGTCCAGGTACAGTTTAATCTACTACTCACCTGTAAGTGTATTCTGAGACGTTAATTTTCCCCTTTTCACCAGTCGTTTCAGTGCGACTTGTGAGATTGACGGTATTTCCAAAAAGGCAATATCTGGGCATCCTCTGGCCAATCACCCCAGTCACAACTTCCCCTGTGTGGATCCCAATAGTGATCTGGAGAGAAAAGAGTTAAAAAAGTCGGCTCCATAGCGTGCTTGTTACAATTTAACCAACGTTAAATAAAGATGACATAGCCGTCGTGGCTATTCCAGAAATCCTGCAGCTCTGATCATCAGCTGTTTGCTGAAATGCTGTTGTTTAAAGAAGCCGTTTACTTCACGGCCACAGTAATCTGAAAAAACGATGTCACTGTGCACAGTGGAAAGGCATTCAGCAGTAAGATTAGCAATAAACATTTCTAAAGTAGTGGAAGGCAACGTACAGGCTAATATTTATACTTGAACTTGCAGGCACTTCAGTGCTTGTTGTCTTCAGAGCATGAACATGGCCTGAGCGCCTGAGACAAATGAGAATCTATTTTTATCCGCAGGATCGTGAGATGATTCGAGTCTGTTTCTGCTACTAAACCAAGCGTCTCTTGTGCCAAAATAAACAATTAACAAATCTTTTGTTAACCAGACATGATTTTCCAGAGTTAAGTATCAACAGTCGTTGATATAATAACAATCCCCAACGGTCAGTTAAACAAAACCTTGATGATTTTTTTTTTCCTGCTTATTACTTCATTGTAGAAATATGTCCAGATGCACAGATATAATTATTCTAGGAATAACTAGGAATAAAGAAAGAGAAAGCCAACAGAGCTTCAAAGAGCCCTGATTAGTGTGCCAAAATAACAGATGCATTGCTAAAAACACACAATAAAATTAATTAAATATGCAAAGAAGTTTGAAAATAGTCACTTGATGTGCCAAACAAAGATAAACTGCAGCAACGAGAAAGAAAACTATTCTGGCAGAAAAAAAAAGACAAGTGTGTAGTATGCATGGAGTTATATATGATATTTAAACATACAACGATAAAGACTTACAGTTTTCCTGTCACCATTTATATATTTAAACTGGTAAATGTGCTATTTAAGGCCGAGGCTTAAATTTTCTGGATATTGCTGGCTTATTAATTTGAAATATAACGAGTGAAACTTTTATTCTACCAAATCAACAGAAATTTTTGCACCGTAGATTTTTTAAAAACACACACACCTGCACTGATTCATCGTCCACTTTGACCTGTCCGGCGATCTCCATCATATCAAGAGCAAGGTGGCAGATTGATTTAGCGTGGTGCGTGCACGGCTCCGGCAGACCACTCACGGTCATGTACTTATCACCGACCGTCTCCACCTGTAAAATGAAAACATTTTATCACTCTTCATGTAAGCGGAACTATGACCTACGTTGCTTTGATTACTTTTGCTTAATACAGCGCTCCACCCCACTGTTTTACAAAAGAAGTTATCTGAGTGATGCCACAAGAAACTGAAACACCCCGTGATAAACAACTACACACATTCATCAGCTTTAAGACATTCAGAGCCTCTCCGAGTCCTACTAAAACCCACGGACCACCTAGCCACTCATCTTGTTGAGTAAATATTACTTCTTTTGTTGACCTGGTGCCTGAAGCTGATCCCCTGGAAATGCCGAAGTCTGTTTGACTTTTCAAAGTGCATTCTTGTCTGAAAGCCTGGAGTGTAAATCTGCTGTGCAAGCCCTATAAAATGCTGCACTCCCTCTGTAAAACTACAGTGTTTGGAAGTTTGTGCTCTGGTGAGAAACTCGAATGTTATAAATACTTTCTTACTCAGATGTATGTGCATAATTTCATAGGATTATTCAGCAGACTGGTGCACTTAAGATAAGAAAACTGGCAGACAATTTGACCTTTACTAAGTTTGCTGCAGAAATCCTTCCTTCCTTTCTCTCTCTTTACCGGGAGGAGATGACACAAATGCATGAAAAACTGTCATGGTAGTTTTTGCTTACAACCTTGTATACATAAGGGTTCTTCCGAGAGTCTGTCAAGATGTCAAAACGCGTATAAACATCGTTGAGCAGGTTGACTATCTTGATGGCTCCCTCGGCTGAAGCGTGCTTGCTGCAGAAAGCATTGAATCCCACAATGCCGCTGAACAGGATGGTAACATTGTCGTAGCGTTTCGCCGGGACTGGGCGTTTGTGTCGCAGCTCATTGGCAACAGATGGTGGCAGGACAGAATACAGCAATCTTAACAGAAGAAGAAGAAAAAAAAGGCATTCAGAGGAGGGGTTGTTGTTATGGTGCAACTGAGCAGGGGAGACAGTGACGAGGGGATGCCAGACTGAAGTCCATCCTTTGGATCAGCTTTTTATTTGCTCTCCCAGCCCCTTTTTGGTCACTTCACCATGCAAGCTGCTCTCAGACGGGAGGGTGGAGTTTCTATGGTAACTGTTCGAGGGTTGCCTTGTTAAAAGCAAAATATCTTCCTTCATGCATCATAATGTCAGGACACATGATACATACAGATAAACAACAGCGACTGACAACCTGCGTATGCAAAAATATCATGATTACCCAATAGAAAGAAGAATATACCTAAATATGACATTTAAAATGTAAAACCGACACATTCCAGTTTTTTTCTTCAAGACTTCAAGTGCCAAATTACTATGAAAGACAAGAGCCAAACCTTTCTTCTTCATCCTTACCATGAGCAAAGTCCTGCACAGGTAAAAATGAACTTGCATGAAAAAGTCTGACCCGAGCTGCTCCCACGGTCATGTAGTATTAATATAACATGAACAGGACTTGGACCAGTAACCGGCTCTATCGTCAGCGTTTGTGATATGCAGTCGACCTTAAAAGGGAATCCTGCATGAGTTCTCTCTTTTATCTCCTACAAGATGGGCTAATGAACAATCTCTGCTATGGATTTTATCAGAAGTGTTAAAGCGTAATGACTTTGAGGCAGGCTCAGATGATAAAGATAATGACAGAGGTGATGAATGTAGTGTCTGTGTATCATTTTTATGCACTGTTTTTTTCCTTGTAATGCGCTACAGAGAATACAGAGATGGCTTGAGCGCTACATTTGGGTTTGATTGAAAAAATTATAATCAGAGAGGAAAGGGCTGCTCTCAGAAAGTGGTAAATCAGTGTTTTTATCTATACCATATATAGGCTACATCAAGAGCCTGCGTTATCTTTCCTGTGTTATCTCACAGGAAGAAATTTCCTGATTTGAACCCTGGCGGAGGCTTTTCTCCTGAGTTTGGATCTTCCCGGGTAATCTTGTCAAGTACCAGGGCTGCGGTGTCCGGACCTCCCCTAAACTCACAACTATTCTCATTCTTTGATTACTGATTGTCTCCACCTGGACTCTCTACCACTTACGTGACAGTCTCATCTCTTTTCATCGCTAGATCCTCAGCCATCCAGCCTGTTTATATCCCCCATTATTCTCCCTGTGATTTCTCGTTCCTAATGCTTCTGATCCTGCCATCTACTGACTACGTCTTCAGTCTAGCCCTCCTCAGATTCTCCTGCCTGGCATCTCATGACTCTTCTGGTTCCTGAAACTCAACATGGCTCTGCGGATTACGAGTATAGGTCAGCCCTTCTCGGATTCTCCTGCACAGATCCGAAGGTTCTTCTGGTTCCTGGACACCGACTGTTGTGGACCATCTGGACAGGGGTTCCTGATGGTGCCTTTTGACAATCAGCCATAAGTGTTTTGCAACAAACTCTACAAGACCTGATGCATAGCTACAAAGCATAAACAAACTCTCTTCTTAATCATAAGGCTTGTGTCTGTTTCACATGGGTCCTGTCTGCAAATCCATAACAGCTGGTTTTGTCCCTCAGCCCAAAAACATACATCTTAGGTGAGTTTTAGATTTTAAGTTTAACATTCTATCTTATTCACTTGTATGTGGTCCTTTGATGGTCTGGGGCCTGTTGGCTCAAGAGCCAACCCCGTAACCCCGAACAGGAAGAAGTTTGTACAGAAACTGAGGGAATAAAATGACTTTAAAGTGTTTGAATTTTTACGCTTTGCTGTCAAAGTTCTTGGAAAGCCCATCTCCTACTCCCCTGGAATCATAGACTTTGTGGTGAGAAGTTTGCTTCAGTAAAAGGGATGTTAAAAGTATATTTCAGAGTTAAGACAACCCTAGGTCTATTATTAGGTTAAGTGTAAACTTTTGCTAGAGATGAAAACAATGTGAATCAAAACAGTTTTGAGACTGAATGAAATATCCACCCTATGCTCCAAAAAGCAGACCTTCAAGAAATAACCCTAAAATTCCTACAAGCCAAACTGTCTTTTAAAATTTAAAAAAAAAAAAAAAAAAAAAAAAAAAAAAAGCCTCTGCCATTGAGGTTAAAAAGATTTACTTGATTAGAATTCCTAAAACTTGCAAAATAGCTTCACTTTTTTTTAGAACTCAGGTTTAGGGGTGTATCCACAATATCATTTAATTGAAATATTTTTTACTCTTGACAAAAGCTTAAAGTAATTAATTTTGACATAGGTCTTTTACCCCCAGGACTAACATTAATTACAATTTTGCTGCAAACACATATTACATTTTAATTCAAAACTGCTTTCATTCACATGGTACTGATCCCTAATGAAACACCTCATTCCAGAAATGTTTCCTCTGAAACTGTTAGAGGGGAGAATGAAAATACAAGTATTATGTAATACTAAAATCATTTTTATAACTCTACAAATTCATAGAGTAATATTTGGATATGTTTTATACAAAGCAATTAAGTTTTATTCAAATCCCATCAAGTCAAAGTATATATACTAAATAATAGTTTTACTGCTGTTCCATAAAAAACCTGAACTGCATGCGCCTTAGACTGAATTAACCACTTATTTCGAGATAAAAAAAACAGTCAAACCTGTCAGTTTTCTTTTTTTCATCTTCCAGGGCTCGGAGTGTGTGCTGGAGACGATCCGTCAAGATTTCCAGCTCCTGGGTCAGCTTGTACTCCTCACGAAACTGCTCCCCTAGCAGTACCAGGTCACGCGTGGCGTCATGCAGTGGGATGTCACTTAGGTATAGACCCCTCCGTGTTAGATCATCCAGGTTCATAACACTAACCAGAGAAACAGAGAGCAACTTAGGAAATAAAAAACAAACAGGAAAACTTCTAGATTTTTTAACTGCATTTGAACCTAAGTTGCCAGAAATCACTGAATTGTATCGGCTTTATCAGCAAAAGAATTAAATTAAAGCTGCAAACCTGTTCTCCTTCGTGCTCTTAGGAAAGTTGGATATAAAGTAAACAGTGGATGAATCACAAGCAATGAGATCACCACCTTGACTTTGGCTACCGTCTCCAGATAAATGATCTGCTCGTAGAGTGAGGTCAGACCCTCCAGCGTACTGCTCTTCTCTACTAAGGTGAATGAACATGTTTCCCTGTTATATCCGCAGTCAATTAATTCTTGTCGGGCAGAACTCATTTGTAAAAGCACTTCACAGCGTGTAAAATCTGAACCCTGCTCTCCTGCATCCAATGTTTACGGGCAAATGTCAGATGGGTTGCATAAGGACCCCAGAAGCTAATGGAGGTCGCAACAAAAGATCCCATATAATTACCAGCTCCTCAGTTTCCTTGTGCTGGTTTTCCTCTCATGCCACGTAGTATGGTTTTGTTTGTTTATAAAGGACTAAGAGGAAATATGAAACGCTTTCAATTATTGCTTAATTGCATTGAATATGAAAATCTAAAAATTTAAAGTCAAATGTCTTAGAAGATAAATATCTAAAAAAAAGTCAATTATTCAGGTTGAACCCTGCAGAAGACATTATCCAGCCCCATTATGTGATGGATATTAATCCTTTTCTTAGCTCTTCCTAACATCAGAAAGTCCCTGTGTTTCCTGAAAATGCAGAACAAGACCAATAGAAGATTGATGACCTCCAAAAAGAGAAATTAAAAGAAAATACAAAATAAGACTTGCGTGCGGAGTTATTCATGCAACTGAGGCTATGCTTCGTACCTGGTAAAATTCTTATGTAACATTTTGAGCTATTTGACAAACAAAAAGAAAAACTAATAAAAAATAACCACTTAAAATCTCTGGCAGAAGTTAACCTTGGATGCTTTTCTTTATTTTGGAACCTAATATTGGTTTTAATTCCATCTTTTGTTAAACATTCATCTTTGTTTTAGTCATTTATTAGTTTGCCTAATTCCACCTTGGAAGCCTTATTGTTCAATAAATTTAAATCCCTTTTTGTGCAAATGTAGTTTTTAATCCTTATGCCCATTTTAAATGTTTAACGGAAATGTTGGGACTAATCTGGGGTTAACAGAAAACATTCAATATTCACATCCATCTGCTCTTAAGTGTATGACAGAAATCATCAAATACTTTAATATTTAATATAACACAATAATGTTCAAACCTCTGAAACCAAACAGTCGCTGTGCTTGTGCTCACCAAGTCTTGCATTTGCAGCTATCAGTTTTTGATAACTCCGTTATAAGATTGTGTGATTCACTCACTTGTTCACTAAGGTCCTGTTTCCTGTCGGGGTTTACATTAATAAAAGAGCCTATCTTCTTATTTACTATCGACTCCAGATATTTAGATGAATGCCCTGCCAGAGAGCTTCCAGCGAAAATGAAGACAGCTCATTTCTCAGCTGATGTACACTGGCTGTTTTTCCCACAGAGTAACAACACACGTTCATAACATAACCTCGTTCCTAAGATAACTGAAGCTCTTGAACTTGTGAGGATGGAAATTTTGCACAAACTGACTCCCACCACAAAGTGCAAGAGCCTGAAAAAATTGAACAGAGGCCTATCTTCTCAAGCTTTAAACTGAAAGATTGATCTGCATTCAAGGCTCAAAAGATTCTAATAGTTTGAAAATGAGTTTTGTGTCGAGTACGAGCCATCTCAAATTCTGTCTGTTGATTCATTGCTCGTGGGACTGATGCTCATGTTTCAATCTTTTTTGACAACTGAACTACTATATCAAAAAATTGCCTTAGAGAGCAAATTTAAACTCAAGGAGAAATTTCTGCTTACCCTATGATCCCTAAACAAAAAGCTTTGTGAAGAGAATGAATGATAAGCCTGTAAGGTGAGACAGTCATCTCCAAACAACCTTCTTTTAAAAGCTGACACAATTTCTTGAAATTCCAGATACATTTCTACGACATGGGACTTTGCATTAACATGCTTCCTGAAAAATCTGATCACAAGTGGCCATCGCTTAGCACGTGTTCACACCTTGCATTAAAATGCAAACTCTAATTCCTCTTGAGTGATTGTATGTGACCTTCCCACTCTATATGCAAATAAGCATGCATGTCATTTTTGCTTGCAAACACCAAATCCATTGCTATTTTTATCTGTCAATGAGAGCGGCTTGAAATAACAAGGTTTAACTCGCAGAAGAAAGATTAATTATTAAGTAATATAAGGACAAAAAAAAAAATCCACCAAAAACGTTGTTCTTCTGTTTCCCATACCATCAACACAGGATATGAACGATACACAAGAAAATACCTGCCAAAACTACAAAAAAGACTTGAAAAAGAAGGAACTTTATTGTCATCAATAGCTCAAAATGAAATGAGTCATCGTAGTTTATTAGCTGGCCCCCAAATCCATCCCAGTCTGCTTCGTGATCAGACTACAAAGAGAAGTGTCCCAACCACCGTCAAATGTGTCCTGAATGATCAGATCCGAATCCATCTTCAAATGTGTTCAAACCTTGCATTGACGTTGGCCACTTGTGATCAGATTTCCTGATGAAAGCTATTAATTGGGTCATTCTCACTAAAATACCACAGCATCTAGCGTCTGCAGTGGCCCAGTAATTCTGAGCAACTATCAGATTTACCCTTTTTATTTTTAACAACCAGTACTACCAGATAATAATACTTTGTTGCTGGCATACATATCATGTGACTAAGTGTAAAGTGCAATACAACAGGTCTAAAAAGATATTTTCATCCTTGAAGAAAGTTTTTGCTACAAAAAAGTTTCAAAGTCTGATTTCACTGCAGATCAATGAATGTGTCCTTTCTTTCAAGATCAATCAATGTCATTGTCAATGTCTGTTTTATAAATTAGTGTTACATTATTTTTTACCTTTACTATCTGAATAATAAAGAATTGGGACTGGGTTGTCTAATTGGACTGTATTTAACTTATTTTCTGTGTAAAGTGCTTTGAGATGACTTTTGTTGTTGAATAAAAACATTTTCATTTCACTTTCAATAAAGTGAAATTTCACTTTTAATATATCAAAATGAACATGAAACATCAAGTAGTCATCATTTTATTGGTCCAATCTGAACATTATTATTTAGTTTTTATTTGTAGAGTAAATATTAATTTGAACTTTTTAACTCTGTTTCATTGTGAGAATATTTTTCATCGTAGTTTTTGTTGATGAAATTGACATAGCTGTTTAAACTACAGCACCGTTTATCCAGGTGTTTCTTCAACCATACGTACTATGAATAATTCTAAGTAAAAGAGTCACTACTAATGAGTCACTACTTTTCTCAAAACAGAAAACACGCTGGGCTTACCTGGGTGAGCAAAGAAAAAGAATATTCTCTGCCTCTGGCAAATAAATCATCTGCCCTTTCAGTCTCAGACAGCTGATCTCCACCCCCGTCAGCTCGTCCTCGTTCTCTACGGTTTCCACATTGAGCAGGCCCTCCTGTCAGGATTACATCACACTTATGAATATTTCACAACACTGCACAAGTATGCCAATTCAGCTCTCTCTGTATTCTTAAATCTGCCCTTTTATTCACTTCAAATGTTAATTACAGCACCTCTTCATTGAAGAAACTTAATTAAATTTGTTTTGCGGGCAAAAAAAATGATCAACTCTATTTACTGAGTCACTGCAAACACGGAGGTAGACCTTTGAAGATCAGTCTTCCCAGTGAAAATGATCTACTTTAGTCTGACTGCAAGGCTGTGCAGATACTATAACAATAGCTACATTTTCATTTATTATTCCATGAGATTCATAAATAAACAAATGCTCACGCTAAACCTCTCCAGACTGTCTTTCTAGGTTTCTTAAGTGCAACTATTTATTTTTACGGGACTTTCACACAAATGCACTTCTTTCTCAGCATGTAGCTTAAAAAAAATTCTACATATTAATTTCAGTTCTTTAAATGTTCATTACTCTCAAAATGTCGGTGGTTTCATCTCCATTAACAGTCTCCAGTGAAACCCACAGTGAAATTTCATGCAGCTTCTAAAAATATCTGTGAGATCATCAATATTTAAAGAGGCCTATTATGCTCTTGCAGCACCTATATTTTTAACTGTGCTTCAACTGTATTAGTTATGAACAATTTATAGTTCATAAAATCCTTATCTGTCTAATCCTAATCTTTTTTTTAATTTGTTTACCTTCTGTCCCTTTAAAGTAGCACAAAAGGTTTTCTTCCATGTAAAAACATCACCTTCAATTTCATTTGAAGAATATTTGCTCACTTTTAGGATGAGCCTTCCAGCTCTTGCCGTCTTCCACGCCTACTATCGGTAAAAAAAAAACAGTCAAAGTAATTTTGGACTGTCGTGCCGGTTTCCCTTGCGACAACTGCCTGTCACTTTTTGCACTGTGGTACAAAAATGAAATTAACTCAGAGAGATACAGCAAACACTGTGGCAGAGATAACAAAGAGACTGAGGACAAAAATAATGGAAGAGAAAATAAGAAACCAAGCGACTGAACAGGAGTAAATGTTGGACGGCGTTGTAAAAGTGTTCTAATTTCTGCGACTTTAGGAGGACCAAATGAGCTAAATAGTTCCATTGTGCTTCTTTTTGGACCCTTTACCACTTTTTTAAAAGCTTTTTTTAAAGCTTCTTTCATGCATTATTGTTTGTGTGAAAGTTCAAAAGCAATCTGCAAACCCATTCAGTAACAAAATCTTTTATTATTGCTAAGTCCATCAGTACTCATTCAAGCCTGAATCCTGTCTAATCAAATACCAAAAGTACAGTCACATGTAAAATGTTTAATATGGCACCACCAGAACCATTTCCCTGCACCATCAGTTCTGTGTATGCTGGAATTCATTAAATACCAATAAATCTCTCTGTATGTGTCTTTGAAATCAAGGACATCAGATTGGATTGAAAGTAGTTAAAACAAAAGAAACCTTGAAATAGGAGGAGAGGTTTGAGCTTTTGGCTAACAGAATTTTAAAAGCTTTACCTGCATTTTATATGAGCATCTGGCCCTGAAATCTTAAGACATTAAAAAGAAAGAGGCAATTGTTGATGCTTAACATCTACCAGGAGTTTTTTCTCTCTCTCTTTTTTAAATCAAGTGCCTTTTGTTTGAACTCCTACAATTACCATCATCTAGATAACAAAGAATCTATTCAGCCTGAAACTGTAAAGTATATAAATGATAGGAAAATTTTAAAAAAATGAAAAAAATAGGGCTTTCAAAGTCTGTTTAAGGCCCCTGTTTTTTCTAACGTTAGATTAATGCATGCACATCCCAGGAAATATGACCCTCAGCCCAATCTGTACTTTGGAGAAAAAAGGAGTGATGAAGCTGTAATAGAGTATATATTACAATACTTCAGTCACATGACACATTGGTTTTCTGAAGAGCAGTTTTGAAACTTCTCTTTTCCATAGACTGTGACATAAGAAGAAATAAAGTTTTTTTTTTTTTTACTTATATGGCCCGCCGCCATGTTGCTCTGGAAGCCGATGGAAATCCGGCCACGGTATGTCAATCAAAGTTAATTCTGGATACGACCTCTTTCAACCGACCCACGTCAGGGGAGCTGCAGAGCTCCTGGCCAACATTTACAGCAGAATATCCCACTTCACATGTGTCAGTGGTGAATTTAGACATTACTGCTGCATTTACCAATGCTGGGTTAGTTTAAACTGTCAGTTAAGTGAAGTATAACAGCCATTGGCTGAGCAGACTGTCAATCAAAAGGCTACGTCTCATAAATAAATTTGTCTTTCTGTAAAGTCAAAAAAAACAAAGCACCCCCCAGCGTTGCCATGGATGTGAAACTGAACAATACAAAACCAAAGGTTTTTTTTATTTATTATTATTATTATTTTTTTTTTTTTTAACCTGGCAGAAAATATTATTAAAACTGCTCAAAAATAAGGGATGTTTAACTGGACATTATTTGTGTTAGAATTACTCTTGTGTTTATGACATATAATACAACAACAACAATCATTTGTTTAAAGCAAGAATAATGCTCCTGTATTATTGCAATTTGAAAATTATCTTTTTAAGGTAAACAGAATATTAAAAAAATTTATTTGTGCAATTAATTCTGATTAATCACAAGCTAACTGTGATATCTTTCAATCAAACGCAATTAAAAAATGTAAATGACGGAAAACTATAAACACTAACCATGTTTTGATCATTTATATACAAACTATAGTTACACGAGAACAGTACAGTACTGACATGTGTTAACAACAGCACTAAGACAGAAGTAATAAATTTCACTTACCTTGCTGCGTAGAACAAAGACGGTGTTTATGTGAGAAAGGATGCCATGAAAGCTGAAGTCAATGTGAGGACGGACCAATGAGAAGACTGACGGGAGTATACAGGCACCAGGCTGGAGCTGGAGTACATAACAAGATCATGAAATATTCATTTATGTCGAAACTGTTAGTTAATTCCAGAAGTGCTCCTAATAATAATAATAATAAACAGAAGATAAATTATTTTGCACCAGTAAAGCATCATCAAGTGCTGACTTTATAAACTTTTTATTCCTTGCTGAAAAACACAACTTAAGCACCTGAGGCAGGACTCTGCATATGGCATTCCCACACTGTGTGAGCATCAAGTCCTTGTCAAACATAAGGTGAAATGGAAAGGCTTTGCAGAACGTGTAAGGGCTGATCCGAGTCTCCTGAGTGCCGTTCTCCTCAAAGCCATCAAGATCTTCATAGAACGCCTCCTCCTCAGAGTCCTTCTCCTCAATCAGAAACTTGATGTGGTCGCACTCCTCACTTTTTGGTTGGATCACCTGCAAGAAGTCAAGTTAAATAATTGAAAAATCATCAATGTGAGCACTTTCAAACACATTAAAATTGAATGAAAGTATCAATTTGCATCACATGACAACATAAATGAAATAGCTTAACCTTCTAGCACTCCTACTGTGAATATGTTAAAAATAATATCATTAAACCCAAATCCCAAATAGTGAATTAAGAGGGTACATAAATGACATTCTGTGGGTTTATGGGCATAAGCCACGCTGACGTCAGGCTGCTGTCTCTGCAGCCTGTTGCCACGGCAACAGTAGTTAATATTTCCAGAAAATCGGGTGTCACAAGTGGAGCATCTGCCATTTTCTGTTCTTTCATTACACATGCAACTGTTGAAAAATATTATCCTGTCTGTGTGAGATAATTAGGTTTGGGAGAAAATGTCAACAGTGAAATGAAGAGCCACATCTAGCAAAATATAGGTGTCTTAGGAGAATAACGGGCTTCGGTTATTGGTGCGGATTAAAGGCTGTGACTTGTTGGCTGAACAGCATTAACTGTGACTATCACCTACTCTGGTTTAATCGAAATGCGATTAGCCTGGTTGGGTTAATCATATTGTTTCAAAAAAACAGCTTGTAGCTATATATATATTCAGCCATGGGTAGACAATGTTAAACCAAAAGTAAGGAGCAAGAATAAAACCCTGTGAAAGACTACCAGCCTCTAGCTAGAGACGCTATAACTTAGATCTAAAAATATCCTCTGACTAAGAGACATAAGCCAAAAACTGAACTGGAGTCATAACAGTGTTTCCGTTTGGGTCTTTGGGAACTTTCTGTTGTTTAATCTTCACATTAGAACCTCTTCAATCACACTGTGAGACATGAACCATGACATTCTGATGCAAAGCATCACAGATACTTCAAAGCTTTTTCTTTTGAATGCTGTATCACAAAGAAGAGCTGAGAAAACCTTAAATCGTCATCATTTATCAACAGCAGCAGAGCGAACCATTAGCACTGTGGATTTCAGTGTTTTCAGTGTGAAGTTAACAAAGGCAACAAGGCTGACCTTCATCTCTATCTCTGTTCCGTGGATTTGTTGAGCGACAGTTTTAATGATCCCAATCACAATATCTTGCAAGCCTTCTCTCTCCGAGTAGTAATGAAGAATCAGGTTGTTTCCCTTTTCTGCATCCGTGCAGCGAAACGAGGGGGCCCTCATCCCGGGATAAATGGTACCCAGATGATCATGCAGTGCATCCAGATTCTGAAAATTTACATTGAACATAATAAAGCAACAACCAATCCTAAAACATGTCTGTAGAATCAGTCTGACTTGTCACAGTAAATGTGATCAAACTGGACTTATGTGAGACAAGTAGTGAAAAGAGTGGTTAAAAAATGCACAAAGTCCAAGTGAGAGAAGCCAAGATGTACAGATCTTTGAGTTTGTGGAGAAAATGTATGAATTTCTTCCATACTGATGCTTGCTTGCATAGATATTTAATTATATAATGTATAATGAGAAATAACTACAATAAATTATCTCATTAAAGGGTGCAGTTGACCCAAAGTCACTAGAGAAGTATGACACCTGTACAAAGATCCTACATTCGCCCCAACACAAGTTGTTCTTGCAAAGATGTTTTTTTATTATATCAATTTATGAAAAATATATACTTTTAACTTTTAACAAGTTTTTTTTAGCTTTTAACTCATATTTTAACTTGAGTCTAATTATTCATGACTAAACATTTGTACTATACTTCATTTAAAAAAAACTAAAACAATAAATAAATAATTAGTAAAACAAATTATGGATCTCATTTGGCACTTAGACACCACTGACACAAAATACCTTAAATCAAAGTTATACTAATAGCCCTAAAGGACTTGAAAATATAAAATAAGCTGCACAAAAAAAGCCTAGGTCTTGATTTACGTAACAATTGTAAAGTAAATATTATATAAGGTTTTCTTATTAAAGTTATTTCGATTCTTCTCCACTTTAACCTCATGGAATTCCTTAAAAAGTTTTAAACAGTTGCACCGAAGACGGTGGCAACCAATAAAAGAAAAACCCTTAAGGTACCTCCAACTATTTTAACTCCAGCCTGATAGAAATATAGCAATAAATAAATTTAAAAGAATGCATCAAGACAAGAGTGCTCTCTAGAGGAGCATCTACAGGAGATAACAATAAGCGTTTTTGTATTACAGATTTGACTGGCATACAATTTTTCCAGACATTTGTCGGGCAGAGAATTATCGTTTTATGCTGCAAGATGTTTCTATTTAGTTGTGTTGAGTGATTTTATGTACACAAATCAATAATGTGTTCAATCTATCCAACAGGCGGAGGGAGAGGTAGCAGTGGACTTGCTTTCTCCAACAGTGTTCAGCAACACATTAATCAAATATTGATTAAAAACAGAGATGAAACATTTAATCAATCTTCAGTTTGCTTGTAAGGATGAAACTAAAATACTTCTTATTTTATTTTATTCTAAAATTTATTGTAAAAAGTCTTCATAGTTAAGGTGACCACAGTTATGTCAAGCATGAGTGCAATGAAGTAAACAGTCTCCATGGAAACTAACTTAGGGTTTTCCTCAACATTAAAACAGGCTTTAGATCTTTAGATTTGGGTTTTAGATTTTTTTTTTTCTACTTCTTTACTGCTACATTTCTTGTGTAAATCCTTTGCTAAGACAAGATTAGGTCACCAGTTAAGGAGAAAGGTTAAGATGCTTGGTAAATACAGCCTCCAAAAAATTATAATTCTTAAATTAATTTAAATTTAGAGCTCGTTGCCATTCACATGTTAGATCATGTGGTATATCAAAGATCGAAATCCTTGTGGGCATACTTAAATTATTTGGTATTTGTATTAGATATCCTTTGATCATTTCCTGTACATACCATAAAATAAATATGACGGAAAGCCTCTGGTCCCAATATTTTGTTATAGTACTGCATTGGACTGCACTGAAAGACTGCACTTTCTTATAGCATCTCAGTTGGACTGCATTTTAGACCTTAAAATTCAAATGTTTGCTAATTGTTTTTTTCCATTATTATTATTTTTGTACTCTGATATTAGGAGTTTTTTCAAATGTGTAAGTATGTAGCATCTTATCTTTCACACCTGACATTACTATTACTCAAGTAAATGTCATGCTTCTGTTTAACTAGATTAGTGACTTTGTTGTATCATTTAGAGATTTTTTACACTCTGCTCTTTTTTTAAGTACATGATGATATATTTAGCTGCTTTCTTGGACAAATAGATGAGAGATTGTTGTATGAAAGTAGAGTATCTATGCCCTACAATAGGTACATTTCAGTCTTCATGCCTTCAGTAGAAGACAGCTCAGAGTCAGCAGTTTGCACGTGTACAGTGTTGTTTTTGTGATAACATAGACAAACAGCATTTATGTGAGAGAAATAAATAAGAAGTCATTTTAACTATTTTGCATGTAACAACAACCAAAATTGCCCCATGTACTCATATAACTCTTTAAAAACTAGCTGTTAAATACAACAGGACACATGGTGACCAAAATGTGGGAATGATGGCTGCTGCTACATACAGTTTTCTTTGCTGATTTCTGGCAGTGAGCTACCTCCAGACAGCGTTAAAAAAAGTCTACATGTCTCTACAGTATGACATTTCTTGTGAAAGTTGTGGTTGGTATAGTAGCCTCCCAAATCAGAAAGTTCCCAGCTGTGTGAGGCTCTCCCTGTGCTTGCAGGGTTGCATCAGGCGTAAAATATGTGCCAGATCTGTGTACAGGCTATGAAGCTCTGCTGTGGCGACTCCTCCCTCGACGGGGGGACATAACTAATAGAGGATTACATTACATTATTTTGTGAAACTGTCCAACAAACTAATAATTTTGGTAATTTTTAGTGGCACAGATAATAGTAACCCCTCATTTCCACTTGCTTCCATGCACTCATGTCCAGAAGTCTGTTCATTCCTATAGGAAACGATGATCTCTGACGTCATTGTGAAACTCCTCCTTTTCATCTCACATACATTAAAAAATTTAACAGTGAATTTCAAAGAGAACGTATAGACTACTCTAGTGTCTTTTGCTAACGAGCACAACATGAACAACAAGCAGACTTTTGAAAAATGAACTTCTTTCAGTTGTTTGACTCTGCAGTGGTTGTATAAACTACAAATGCGGGCTATTATAAGAACAGGTAATCTTTCATGGCAGCAATGAGTTGGCATAAGTAGCAGTAGGTCTGCTAGCATTGTTAGCATTGATAGCATCAGCATCAACCCAACCTACAGTATTTGTAAAGGACTGTAACCCATATACACTGTTTTCCTCTGATAGCTCAAAGAATTGGCCACAGGTATATCAGGCCCATTGATTATTCTTAAGATTGACCATCCATCTCTAATCTTGCATCCTACGCTTCCAATGCTGGAACATGTTGTCTTTATAAATATTTTTCCTGACCAATAAATTTCATTGTCTTTAAAACGTTAAAACGCCGCTGCGTGACCCAGGATTATGGGCTGTCGAGGTGAAGAACAATAACCATAACAGTTACTATAACCATAACAATATGAGTATCCACACAACTGAGTAATAAAGTTCTGTAAACAATGTCATCAGCAGTGCACCATGTGCTTCAGCTGGATCCACACCCGAAAAGGGATTCTGACAAAAGGAGCTAGGAGAACTTACCATTTTATCTGAGAGATGTAATTTTACAGCAGTTTTAATTTAATTATTTTATAGGCATGTACATGAGTTTGATGATGTTTAAAAAGGTCTGCGATGAGTAAACTGATATTTATTAAAATGTTGCAATAAACTCAAATTAGCACTGAAGAAAAATAGCTTACCTGAAGAAATTCCCGAACATTTGAGCCCAGCACTCGCAAAATGGTGTCATATCCTGACTCTTGGCAAAATTCAAAAAACATCTTCCCAAACATTTGCAAGATCTCTCCAGCATCAATCTCTGAAATAAAAATAAAAACAACTTGTTGTTTGACAGGATTTAAATTATATGTTCCGTTTTTTTTGTTTGTTTGTTTGTTTGGAAAGATTTGAAAATGTGCAGTCACTTACTCAGGACTTTACTTGCAGCTGCAACAAGATCATAAGTTTTGGCATCTTCGTATATGATTCTAACGAGGAACTGACCCTCAATATCAAGCTGAGCTTCCCTCCTGAAAGAAAAAAAAATGCTGTTATACTCATACTGTTACTGAAAGCAGCAGTGACCAGTCATTATACACCGCTCGCTCAGATAACAAGTATTTTTACCTTTTTGAAACTGGTTTTCAGTAGCTACTTCAATAAGATATTATACTTTACAATCAATAGAAAACTTTATATCTCCTTGTTGCCAGTGTGCACTGTTTTGACTTATATTACAGTAACAAAAAAAAAAAACAATTTCCACAATGCTTTGAAATGGCTGTGTTGTTTCAAAACTACCCTGTTGGACAAGATGAGATAATAAGGTTTATATCTACTGTAAGCGCTTTGACAAGCACCCTAAGCACAGAGTGCATTTCTAATTATCCGTTTGACAATCCAATTTTTACAAAATTGTCAGAAAACAAAAAGAACTTGAGAATGGTGATGTTTAACTAAGAAAATAGAAATGATTTACAGGCCAGACCAGTAACCACAGATTTATCACAATGTGATGCAGCTGGAAAAACATACCAACCCTTGATATTTTTGCAAAGAAAATAAGAATTCTGCCTTACATAACTCAGTTCACGAAAACCTTAAAAGAGCAAAAAGTTAAACTCGATAAATTGAGCATTAAATAAAAGCAAGTTACATTTGGAGACATGACTCATAATTGTGTATCATGACTTTTTTTTTTTTTTTTCGGTAGTGGCTGGAGAATGACCACTTTGGAAACATTTACACAAGGCAGCTGCTGCTGTAGTTTCTTTTCTCTTTTTTTTTTAGGATGGGTCAAGCGCAGGGCACTTAGCACTGCAGATGGAAAATAAACTTTGTTTTAGCCAAATATTTCCACACACAAAAAACATTGCCCTTATCATGAAGAGTGGAATCCTTAAGGATAAACATACAAAAGGTCTGTTTGATGAAACGCCACACACTCTACATGATAGAAAAGTTTGGCTGATTTGTTAAATGCTGTTGATATACACATTTACAGTGAAGGAATATATGTCCACTCAGGTCCTATACCTTATTTGGAAAGTAGGAGTGAGGCTTCGCTCCTCTGAAGGTCACACCACAGCTGTACTTTGTGTGATTTTTAGTGCCTCTGTGTAATTAGTTTTTCTCCAACAAACCAAAGTAAATAGCAGATTTATCATATTTCCAGAATTTACCCAACAGAATTTTGTTTTACTTAAGAGTCCAAATAAAAAAGAAGCAATGTCTCTGTCATCTGCTTGTCAATTAATTAACCATTTAAAAGTTCAACAATAATGTGTAAAATGTGTAATGTGTAAAAAATTCAAAATAGCCCAATAATAAATTGAAAAGGGACATATTTTTCCCCATCAAGACTATTATTTGAATACATTTTATTTGATCTGCAAATTCCTTGCATCACTGTTTTTACTTCAGCAAACACTTTTCACTTCTGATCTTCTAATAACGTTTCTAATATATTTGTCAGGAGATTTGAAGATTAATGAAAACATGAGGATATTTTTTACCTGTAGTCAAACCAATATGTCCTCCTCTGAATTGCAGGTAACACTGAAGTAGGAGAAAATTCATTTTTCATTTTTATTTTCATTTAAAGTTACCAACTGAATGAGTGTTTTAGTTTAAGGATAAGGAGGATGAAGGTTACTAGGATATGAAAAAAAACAAAACAAAACTGGAAACACATTAGCAATGTGTGCTGCAGGCTGTACTGCAGGCCTGATTTGTATCCCAGTTGGTGTCAAACTGTCCACGCTGTAACCTTTAAACCTAGACGGCGGAACAGTTACCACGTCCTAGAAACTCACTTGATGTCCTCCCACACCTCCGGTCCGTAATTCCTTAAAACGAGAAGCTCCAGGGCGTGATTCACAAAACCATACTGTAAATATGTAGAAAAAGCACGAGCAACGTCAAAATTATTTCATGCAGTCATTCAGATTTCCGCAAAAACGCAGACACGAGCGTGTTTTATACCATATTTTATCCTCTTAAAATACATGCGGTTGAGTATTGCGCACCTGCTACATCAATAGTGAAATATCAGTCAAGAACATTATTATTACTGTATAATCGCCAAATAGTACTCTCGAACAGGAAATGTAAAAACGCAAACATACTAAGGTGCTGGAGTCAGTTTATTTTGTCTGCATTCAAAGTTAACAGAAAACCCCTTGACGCTGTTTATACGTACCATGTTGTCCGCTGCTTTTCTTATTCCTTAATTTTTAGTTAAAAAAAATATTTATCGTTGAAACAGGCAAGAGCTTCATCGTTTGGTACAGATGCTGAGAGTCTCAGCGTCAATCGCCACTGTTTTCACAGCCTGTAACTGACAGCAGATGTGTCCAATAGCAGACCGGAGAGGTTGTTACGTAAGCTGCCAGTGACCAATGAGAATGAAGATACAGATGTCCGAGTGATGATGGTCAACCTGTGTATGAGCTCAGCTGATGTAGTTTTATCTAGCAGCTTGTACCTTTCTTTCGGCTTTGTGTATTCTGTCCTTAAAAAGAAACTGTTCGTTTTGGTGATAATAAGCGATAATTAGGTTGGCGAAAACTTCTCTTAAGGTACAGTATGATGTGAGTCTTAACCAAGTAAAGCCAGCAATCAGACATAGGCAAAACCCTTGCTCCAAAAACTCAAAATTATACTTTACGGCTGGTTGAAGCTGCAGAGGCACTACCAGGAAATCACGTGTACAAGCTACTTGCAAAGTTTTAGTGTTTTGTGTGAATTATTTAGTACTAACCAGGCTGTTCTGAAGTACTTTCCTGTAAGAAAATGTGACCCAGCAATACACCTACAATAAAGTAATAAATAATACTTGCACCCACAGTAATATGTATATTATATATACATATATATATGTGTGTGTGTGTGTATACATACACACACACACACACATATATATATATATACACACATATATATGTATGTATGTATATAAAACAAATTTATTACAATTACAGTTATAATATAATTATTTATATTATACTTATTTAGCACTTATACTATAATTACACATACAGACAGACAGACGGATAGATAGATAGATAGATAGATAGATAGATAGATAGACAGACAGACAGACAGACAGACAGACAGACAGATAGACAGATAGATAGATACATAGACAGATAATTAATATATAGATACATCTCCGTGACCCAGAAATTGATTCAACGGGTCTAGAAAATGGATGGATGGATATATAGATATATAATGTGCTAAAATAAGTTATTGAAAAAGGTAAAAGAGATGTAACAGCAGTAAGTCTGCAAATGTGGTAGGATACAAATGTTAAATATGCAGCTGTATAAACTGCAAACTCAGTGACTTGTATGTGTTTATGAAAGATTTTATTGCACTTTGATTACATTACAATAATGGTTACATCACATCATTGTCAGTGATAGTAAAACATTCATTGTTCTTACTGTGTTATATTCCCTCTGTATAGAAAAGGAGTGCTGTGATACTCATGTAATAAATATGGTACAGATGTGTAGAGTAAGAAAATAAGAAAATACACAGACATAACATGAAGAAACTGGTATCAAGGAGTTTTTTTTTTTGTTTGTTTTTGTTTTACATCAGCAACAAACCTTTAAATGACTGTTCTTTATTTCTTCCTGCTTGGGAGCAAAATATTAATTTCTAATTTCAAAGTTTCAGGAATTGAGTTGAACTGATTTAACTTGACTTGAACTAAACTGGACAACAGAGAGACAACCATCCCCACTCTCCCACTCCAGTCACACTAACGTGCATGCCTTTTGAGCAGCAACAGGAAGCCTAAACAGATACCTCTTTCATCTTTTCCCCTTTTTTAAAAAAACTTTTAGGGAACTCCGCAGCGGTTCATCATGATCCACATATTGATTTGGCATAAGCTTGAAGCTTGAGTACCTGGAAAATTGTATACAGGCATGGGAAGAACTGGCAAAGTCCACCCAGAAAGACCCAAACCCCAGATTTGACTCAGGAACCTTCTGGCTGTGAGGCGACACTGGTAAGGATCACTGTGCAGCCCATGAAAATAAATAAATAAAGTTGTTGACACGTCTCACATCTCTGACTTGAATCCCAGAGCCAGTTCAGTTTTACATTGATTTCTGATTTGCCAACAGGGCAAGGTGCTACTATGAGTAACTACAAATGAACAAGTCAGATATTTACACAACACTATGTGCATATCTACATCACACCAAAAAAATGTATTGCAACATATTTTACTCTTTAAGAATATAAAGCTCTGTTGTTTTAAAAGAAAAAAAAGTGTGCTGTTTTGGCCACATTGACTGTATATTTTTAAATTTTCCACAAGGTGTTAAAAAGAATAAAACAGTGCTAACATTTTTCCTTGACAGTTTGTAATGGCTCTGGTGGGAGCAACAAGTGAGAACAGCTTTTTCTTTTTTTCCCTTTTTTTTTAATAAGATATCAAATATCAGAGATGACTCATTCTTGGAAGACAGATGAAGTGAGTCTCTCTCAACTACAACTGCAGAAATGGATTATTGTACGGAGGCAACACGTTTGACATCTTTGTAATTTAGCAACTGCAGCAAGAGTTTGAATGACAACATCAATATTAAAGCAACCCAAACCAACATATACAAGGCAGATGCACTGTCTTCACTTGCAAAGGTTCTTTTTTTTTTTTTTCTTTTTTTTGGGCAGGGGTGGGGAATGGGGGGGGGCTCGCTGCAGTTCGACTTCATTTCTTAGTCAGTTTTGAAGTTTTGAAGGCCGTCTCCAAAAAGTAACAAACACCAGGGATGTCTTCTGGGAAGTTGGCCGGAAGCTCCTGTCTGCTCCTGGGAACAAAGACAAACTCTGGGCGACCCTTCAGCAATCTGAAAAGAGCGCACAAATAAAACATGAATCTAAGAGCATTGTGGCGAATTATTTGACACAAGAGGAAACGCAGTTCTCCTCTAAAAGTTTAGTTTCCTGTCAAGAGCACTTAGATTTTATTTTTCTTTTGACTTTTGGGATATACACATACAGTAACTTCAAAACACATTTCTTTTCAGCCTCTATTGCAGACAACACCTTTTGAGGAGCTTCTTGATTTTGACTGCTTGCGGTGGGGCCTCACCTGTGGGTTGTAGGGCTGACATTGATCTTCCTCGGTTGGCTGCATGATTCAAATTTGTTTGCTAATGTAACGTTGTTCCCAAAAAGGCAGTAGCGTGGCATTTTGACTCCAACGACACCAGCCAGCACTGACCCACTGTGGAGGCCGATACGCATCTGCGGTGGAAAAACAAATGCAATGTTGTACTTAGCCTCTGTTTGTTTTGTATAACCCTATAACATGAGGGCTCATCTAAACATACACAGGCATCTTAACCAGTCTGATAAAACCGTAAAGGAAAAAAATAAAAACAGAAAAGGAAAACTGGTGTAGAATTGAAAGTAGTTTCTGTATGAGGACAGAAATCCAGCAAACTTGTTAGATTAAAAGGATTCAAACAGTGGATTTTAATTCACCACGTTAAGAGTTAAACAATTATTTGAGTCTGTCAGTTACTGAAGTTAATAACTTCATAAACATGGTTTCCAACTCAATGAAGTTTGAGTCACGGCTCTGGGGTTCCTCGCTGAAAATCTGCCTCGGCTTGTTTTGGGTCATGGTCAAACTGAAGAATGAAGCTGAAATCACTCAGATGACTTTGTTTATCTCTCAAGTGTGATGAATCAGATAGAGTCACTGCTGAATAACAATTTTGCAGTTTTAAATGGGATAAAGTCAGGCCAAAGCAACCAAGGAAGTGTCATTAATAGCATTTGGAGACATTTGAAGTAAACACAAGAAATCTGTGCTCCAAAGAAGGATTAGCACTCAGTAAAGCCACATCTTGACGTTATACCTGTGAGCAGAAATAACTTAATTATTTAAGGTTAATATGTAGTCTGGGAAGCAAGAAAATACCACAGCTCGTGTTTAATTTGCTAGCACAAAGAATCTATGTAGAAACCTAAATGATTTCTGAAAGGCTTTGCTTGTTCTGTACCTATCACAACCATTTATTACAGTGTTAGGATGGTTTGATACATTAGGATTACACAGAGCAGAAATATTTATTCACTAAAATTGTTGTTATGATTTGTTCAAAGTGTGTCAAACTGTGTCCTGAGGCACTTTGCTTTGTGCCCATTGACAATGCCCCGTGAAAATCAAAGTGAGAGCCTTTAGACAAACACACACAGAGGTTTTAGACAAACGCCATATCTTGCGATTGAACATTTCAAAATAGGACCATTTTTCAGTCAGGCACCACTGATATTGAGTGAGCGGAGGGGTACTACCTGTAGAGATCATCAAACTCATGGTTCTGTACTTGTGAGTTGGAATTTGTTAATTCCTTGTAGGAAAGTAAAACTGGAACATCCCCTGAAGTGACATCAGAAATCTCATCAACTCTAACCTCAAAATCCAGCATGCTTCACACGTAAGAACTCCACTAAAGGCTTCACGAGCTCATCTGCCAGTTTGTGTCAGATTAAAACTCCCACGATTATTGTACCATCCAGTCTCTATCAGTAGACACGTTGCTGTGGGGTTTGTATGCGGAAAATACAGCGTAATGCACTATTAACAGCATATAATCAGAGTAATAGTAGTCACAATAGTCTGATCAGAGAGCAGATATAGTTGGCTTCCAACTTGAATGATGTAATTCCTAGTTCCTATGAAACCCAGTGTAACACACAGGGCTATACAACTGCTACCAGCTCATTTAAACCAAGAATACTTGCTGTGAGGTACCATTCTGATATTTAGTGTAATATTCAAACCTAAGACACTTTACTGCACATTTGCAGAGAAAGAAAAAACATTGTTCACATGTATGACTGTATAATCAGCCCCATCCTGTGAAATATTTTCTTTGAATTCCTCGTTTTTAATGAAATGGAAAAAAAAAACAGATGTATTCCTGATAACAAACTCTTAATAGGTTGATTTTTTTAGGTTGTTATAAGGTATTTAATCCTATTGAATAGCAAGTATAACAGAGCTTAACCCTTACCTGTATTGGTTCTCCTGTTGGTGTCATAACTTCATCTGAGAGCTCCATCATCTTTAAAGCCATGAGTGCAATTTGGACAGCGTGAGTCTCACTCTCCTTGTGCAACCCACCAGCTACACAATAAGCATCGCCAATGGTCTCAACCTACATACAGTGGAAAAATCATTAGATTTTTGTCTAAACAAACAATCTAGACAGAATTACTTTTTCTGGCTTCTTTCGGCCTCTTCTGCCCAAAGTTCAAGAGGTTCCTGATAACATTTACAGCCTGGTACATTGCTTGCTTCTTTTTTTTTTTAAGTGTAAAACTTGAAGATTAACTGTCAGAAATCATTGTGATATGAAGGCAAAGAAGCTTAAACAGAATGATAAATGTTAAGTGGATGTACATCAAAATGTCTCATTAATCTGAACTCTTCTTGCAGTTGGAGACAAAAACTCAGAAGCAGCTGAAATATGAACCTTTTAACTGTGGCATTACTTGGTCCTCAGACATGTCATAAAAAGTCCAGAGTTTTTTTTCTCTCTCTCTCTCTCTCCCTTTCGCCTCTTTGTTTGCGTAAATCTGGACTGGAAAGGACTCTGTTATGTGCCTGAGACAAAGTGATGCTATTTTTAGGCTCATACATGTGGAGTGAAAACAGGGTCCTCAAGGAACCTCTAACTTCCTATTCTTTTACAAGACATTTGTCAAATGTGCTTTTCTTTCTGTTATGCCTCCTTGACACTTTGATTACATTATCCAAACTCTGTAGATTTAGAGTTTTTGTCAGACATTAGAATGATTTTTTGGGGGGTTACCATCACAGTGCATGTTATTGAATGCAGCATAGAATTATTTAGTTTAACATTTTAAATCTTTGAAAGCACTAATGCATTGCACAATCTTGTAATAGTTTCCAAACAAAAGAAAGAAAAACATCCATCCATTATCTCTACCAGTTATTCCAGTGCAGGGTGACGGGGATCTGCCTTAGAGTGAAAGTTAGGGGTGCACCCCAGACAGGTCAAAAGAAAGAAATCATGAGAAATATTTACCAACTGTTGAGAATAATAGAGGCTACCTTAGGAAGTCTTTTATTAAAGCGTTGATTTTTGAGGTTTAGGAAGATGCAAACAGTAACTACCACTCTGTCTAAGCAAAAACTCAGAAATAAAAATGAAAAGAAAAAGTAACATAATATTAATGAAATCAATACTGCCCACTGAAAAGTAAAGAAATGAAGCCAGACTTTTTGTAAACTTTTAACCCACCTTATTATTATTATTATTATTATTATTATTATTATTATTATTATTATTATTATTATTATATCTGGCTGTAAGGTTCATGAATATTTTTTATTTGTTTATAACAAAATCAAAATTTATATAATGCAATGCACCTAAAAACTTTTTAACTCTTAAATTGTTTTCAAATGTTAGGCTCTTGCATATATCTTAATATTGAACTTTTTATATGTTAAGATAAGAAACATAAAACCTGAAAAGGTTCAAAGAACCTTATTACATCGGAAACACCTTTAGGGCCTTTAATGTCAAATTGGGCTTTTGAAATTAAAATTATATACATGTCTATTGTTTCACTGGAAATTCTCATAAATTCTCCTAGCAGTCTCTACAGGTAAAATACAAATGTGAGTATATGTTAACTACTGAACAAGAGCCCTAAAAAAGTCTAGCCCAGTAGTATTCTCTTTCATGGTCCTACCTTATAGACATCAAGCTCTCCACACTGGTGGTCAAACCTGGTGTACAGCTCGTTCAGCATGGTGATCACTTGCATGGGTGTACAGAGCGAGCAAACAGCTGTGAAGCCAACAATGTCAGAAAAGAGCATTGTAACGCGGTCAAACTTCTTGGCCTGGACAGTTTCCCCCTGCCACAGCTGCTGTGCCACGGTGCCGGGGAAGATGGAGAAAAGGAGGTCCACCGTCTTCTTCTTTTCCTCCTCCAGCGCTTGGTGGGCATGCTCCAAAGCTGCCTTGGCTTTTCCCAGTCGCTTCTTTAAACCGTCCTGGGCTTTGGCCTGTTCTCCAACCAGGACAACGTCCCGCAGTGCATTGTGAATGGGGATGTCTGACAGGTAGAGCCCACGTCCTGTTAGCTCCTCCAGCTTGTCCACGCATGGCGAGCCCAAGAACAAGATGGCATTGGACTCTGAGACGTAAATCATCTGACCTTTAAGGTCCATGAGCTAAAAGAAAAATGAGAAAAAATCATTTTAGTAGAAACTGTTGAGTTTTTTTTTTTTTTTATCAGATCCTTACCGATTTCGATCCTCAAAAGGGATGCATTAGAGCAACTTAGGCTAGATCAAGCTCTAAAATGTTAACAGTTGAAAATTTCTTTTTTCTCAGTAACATTCGCTTGAAATAAGCAATGTATTTACACATAAATCTAAAAAAGACATGAAAGCAGAATTTTAAAAATAGAGAAAAATTAAAATAAACTAGTCAAAACTGGTACTTCTGAAGCAGCAGCTGGATGCAGCCTTCCTGCCAGTCCCAGTAGTAAACAAAGCTGAAGCTCTGTTTCTATCTTCGTGGAAAAGAAATTCAAAAGATTTCATTTAATTAAACATTTTTTATCACCAACTCCACAGCTTAACTGTGATCAGAAGGTTAATTCACAACTGTGGTCCAGATAAGCAGAAAGGCATAATTTGTACTATTAAAAAAAGCCTGCACCACTATTTGAAAAAAAAACAGCCTATCGATAGGAATCCATCAATTCTTCAATCTTTTGTGTGTGTATGTGTGTGTGTGTGTGTGTATGTGTGTGTGTGTGTCTGTGTTCTTGTAAAAGCCTCACTCAGCCTTGAGTGTGGCTCTGGAAACGCAGTGTACTGCAGCTACAGGAATACTCTAAAACAGTAATTCATGTTAATCCTCTTACTTCGGCTAACAATCATGCACAGTGGATGGTCGGCAACACCTCATCGACCCCAAATGAAAGACGCTGGGATGTCTGCTTGTTCACCCTCGCACTGATTTCTACCTGTTTGGCACCCCTGTCACGTTTACACATGGATACTTTATCTTTTCAGGGTGACCAATCACGGGGCTGTCTTACAGAAATAGCATGAGCATGGCTGTGCCTTTGATGGATAAAATGGTTTGACATTTGCTTCTGATCTCCAGTGGGGGTTTATACTTGATCTCTACCTCAGGCCAAATGCGTTCAAGTACACCATTAATAGGCTTGACTTCTTATAAAAACAGCTCAAATTTTCCCCTCCGTTCCGCTTTCTTTGTTATCAACATAACCACAAGAGATGCTTTCCCGCTTTGTTGGCCACTAACGTCACTTTTCAAGCTATCTCACGGATCTGTCCACATACCTTCCCCGTGCTATCTGTGGTGGAGGCTCCGTGTTTGATCCGAATGATAAACTGTGTGTTGAGCATGGTCAGAATACCCTGGAAGGTACATTTGATCTCGGGGGAAACAATAGAGAAGTGTTCCTGGAAGGTGAGAGACCGTCTCAGTCCATCCTTCCTTGTGAGTCTCTTCCTGAGCCCGTGTCCTATTTGTACCAGAATCAAGTCCTGGTCTAGGATCAGGTGGAAAGGGAAGATGGTGGAGAATAGAGAGGTAGGAAGGGTCCCAGCTGAGGTGGCTCGCAGCGGACTCGGGCTCAGAGTTTTAGCATCCTTGACTACAACTGTATACAGAAGACTAGGCTGAGGACTGGACTGAAGGATGCTGTCTTTAGCGTTGAGAGGGTCTTTACACACATCCACAGTGGTGTGGTACAGCATGCGGGCTGCAGCCTTGATGACTCCGGGGAAAAAGAGCTCAGTGGTGGGGCAGGGGTTGAAGAAGTAGACAGTAAGCAGACCTGGATCCTTGTCTAAGCAAAGCACTGATGGCTCATTTGCACAATCCTCGCTGTCTGGGTTGGGCGGCATGCTGCTCTGTTTGCTCTGTTTGAGCAACACATTGAAACTGTTGAGGAAGTCATGCAGAGCTCCCCCCACCACTCTCAAAATGTGCCTGTCTTCTTCGTAACACATGTTGAAGACCTCCTCGCCAAGGGCAACTTTCAGTGCCTCCATCGGGATTGCTGTCAGACACACGAGGGGAAACTGGTGAAGAACTGATGCACAGCCGACTCGGTGCTTCAAAAGCACGAGATTAATGTTGCACAAAATGAATGTTAGATTTGCCATTACCTGTTTTGGCTGAGTAACTATTCATCATCTCCACTAAATGCTCTGGTTTATCACTGCAACTCTGGAGAGTGCAGCAAATTGCTAGACTGGAAAGTCAACAAACATCAAGGTTAGAAACATACAGCAGAGCTACTGGAGCATGCAGTTTCTGTTTAAAAAATAGATCACACTTGGGCTGAAGCCATCGTAAAGATTATCCTCTGAAATTGTTCAAAATTTTAAAATATGAGCTACATTTTTATGATGTATTATTTTCCACCAGACCATAAATGTTCATTTTTCTGCCATAAGACCAACATTTAAATTCTAACAAATGAATAGCTGCAGTAATGTAGAAAAACGATTTAAAGATTTATGTAAAACATAGCAAAAATGATTTACTAGATAACTCTCAACTAATTGGTAGCTCTATGTGAGGCCTTGCTCACAATGGCAAAATGTGTCTGAGTGCCATTTTCTGTATAGTGTCTTTTCAGCAGATTTGTCAGCAGTTTCTCCTTTTTTTTCTATTCCCGTATCCATAGCAGCCTGAGTCTGAGTCCCACCTCATTGTCATCCTTGTTTGTATTCTGAGAGAGAGAGATGGAATTTGTAATTTACCAACGAACAGAGGGTCGGATGAGGCCGCTGCCTCTCATCACAGTCGTTTTTGACTCTAGGAGCATATGCTCAGGCAGAAGTAAAAGGGTTTTCATGAAAAGTAGTAATTGTGACTAGACAAACAAACCAAAAAAAAAAAAAAAAAAGTTACCTTTGTGAGTCCCAGCTATGATCTGCCTCTGCCATCATTCGTTGGAGGGCAGTGTGCAGCCTCTGAAACTGTGTAACAAAGTGTCCAGCAAGTTAAAGGTCATCGCCTGGTCATGCTTAATATCAGTTAAAGAAGCACGTGAGGGCATCCTTTTCTCGAGTGGATTAACGGACATTGCGTTTGTGCGTTAAGGTAAAAATGCGACAAAATCAGTGACAGGTTCTCATATTTAATAAAAAACGTGAGCCTACGGTAGAAGGCCTATAGTCGTGAGGTGCAAAATTAATTACAACTCACCCCCGGACATGCCAATTTTCGGATGCTGTCCCCGAGTGTATGCAGATTAACTTTGCCTCTGCATGTCTTCTGCCGAGGTGCATCCTCTCTTATTTTTCTATGCACGTCCTTAGAAACGGGCAAGAAATCCGCACCGTCACTTGAGCGCTCCTCAAAGTCTCCCAGCTCATTATTTTTGGCGCTGCTGGAGAACGGACACTCTCCGGATATCTTCAGTTCTTTGAGCTTGGCGCAGAACATCTTCACCGCTGGGCAGTCTATTGCCTGTTCTCTCTTATCTGATTTCAGAGGGAGACAGATGTGGTCGAGCAGCTGCGATCTCTGGGAGAAACCCCATCATTTCGGGCGCTCATCCATGATGCCTTCGTCTTTGCAACGCGCTGATTCAAATGTTCAGCACCAAAGCCAGAGACCACATATAATATTCATTGAAAACTGCATTGGCAAATGATGGCAGGGAATTATCATTGTCAAAAGCCAATGGGAAACTGGAGAAAAAAGAGCAGCAGACCAATCCATGTGCAAGCGGGGCTGGTGTATCTCGAGAACCTATCAGCAAAGAGAAATAATTTCGAGCCGACTCTTCTCGTGCGAGAGGTTTTCTTTTCTTTTTTCTTTATTGTTTGGACTGTGCAGTGTTAAACACACAAAACAAACAGGCCGATATTTACACTTACATGCTCAGTGGTTTTAGTAACAATTATATTTTACAGGGGGAGAAAAAATACTGAGCTTGAAAAGGGTGTCAAATTAAAATAAAACTTTTATAGTATATCGGAAAAAAGATTATTATTATTAATAATAACGTCATAATCAACAACAATACGTTGAACTAGATGCGTACTAGCCAAGGCATATCGCAAAAAACTCCTAAATACTTCTATTATCACTTCAATTATGCGCCTTTTTGTAAAATTTGATGCATTTTCCTCAGATCTTACTAAAATAGCACCTTCTGGTCAAAACATCACAGAGAAAATCAAAAAGGATCCTTTTCAACCATGTTTTTACATGGCTTACTGGCTTAAGGGGGCAAATTCAACATTTCAACTCCACACTGCTCCATCCTTCTGTGGGGTGCGCATCTTTTGAAATGAGTCCTACACTTACTTTAGGTGTCCAGCAAACGCAGCATGACGCAAAATAAGGTGGATGTAATGAGGAAGCTGCATAATTCTACTCTGATCTGTGTCTGTCACAATTCTGTACAAATCTGAAGTGTTCGCTGAATTATATGTTTTCAGATTTAAGTAAAGTGAAGGGGATAGTTATATGTAAAGGTTTCTGAGTCTGTCACTGTCATGGAAAAATCTCAGACACCCAATATATGCAAGTGTTTTCATAATATATCCACTGTAAAAAAAAAAAAAAAGAAGAGAGACCAAAAAAGGGATCAAAATCTATATTTTTCTTTTTGAGGTAGCTGCTGCAGAAAATCTCATAAATTGCCTCCAATAATGCCAGGTTAGGGCTGACTTGAGTTTGACATAATTCTCTAGTTCAGTCCGCTTGAGGCTAAAAATTACATCAGTCACCACTACTCACAAGGCTGGAGAGTTAAAGTTGTGATACAGAATGGTCTAGTTTTTGACAGAAAAAAAAAAAAAAGATGCGTCTGATTTTGGAGTGACACCATTGTCCAATGTCATGTGGAGAACTCACAGCTTTAAGTGCTGATTCTAGTTGGGATAAACAGATTAACCATAATCGCCAACAGTACGCTTGCAGACAATCTGTCATTGTGAAATTCTAATTTCTGTAGACTAGGCACAAATATGGACAAAATTATCCATTGTCAGACATGAAGCCGATGAGGAAGCTGTTCAAAATCTGCCAGGCGGTGGATCCAAAACATCTCTGGGAAAGCCTGAGTCATGGCATTCACATGGATGCTATGTTGAGACTTGCCATCAATCTAAATATTTTTATAGAACAGGCTCCTCTCTCTCCATAAGTTAATTTGTTTAGAAAATGTTTCATTTCACAGACATACACATAGTCTGTCACGCCAGGAATGAACAGAGGACTCAGTCGCAGGAATTCAAAAAAAATGCAAAAAGGTTTAATAACAAAAGAATCCCGAAGGATGAGGGGCAACAATCCCAAACTAGGTTGTGAACAAAAAACAATCC
>JAOWBL010000001.1:8027165-8039665 GCA_028564865.1 Zenarchopterus dispar
ACACAGGGACTGAACTGTTTTAATTTAAAAGCACTCAGTGAAATGAACTTGGTTAATTTCTAGTCTTTTTGCAACATCTTGTTTGATTGCGTGTTTCCTATTTTCCCTGCTGTTCTTAAAATGTGCGTTGCAACTATGGAATTTCCCCATTGTGGGACAAATAAAGGATATCTTATCTTATCTTATCTTATCATATTTCCTGCAAAAGGTGCAGAATAGATAAGAGCCTTTTTGCCCAATTCAGTTCGTGCATATGGAACAGTGAGCAACAAATGATCGTGAGAACAAAAGAAATATGGAACAGCCCGTCTCTGTGAAATTACGTTACACATACAGGTATGCAGTAGTCCGAGTATTTCCTGATATATGAAACTATACCAATAATTATCAGTTGATCCTTTGAGTGGCCAGGGCAGGCTACTGTGTTGCTGTGACTATTTCTCCAGTTCATGAAGACTGACAACCAAATAGTAAAATCAATAGTATGATTAAATGGACTGAAATGAGTTGGACTGGATTGGACTTGAATTGAACTTTTATTGTTAATGGTCAGTATACACAGTAAAAAAAACTAAATTTAGCTGATATAAAACAGAAACATGTTTGATC
The DNA here is from genome assembly GCA_028564865.1 of Zenarchopterus dispar. Taxonomy (NCBI): domain Eukaryota; kingdom Metazoa; phylum Chordata; class Actinopteri; order Beloniformes; family Zenarchopteridae; genus Zenarchopterus; species Zenarchopterus dispar. The sequence continues at coordinate 8,027,775 of JAOWBL010000001.1, forward strand.
TGCTGAACCCATTTAGCTAACAATCATCCAGAGGACAGCACTGTGAAGTAAAATTAGTTAACCTGGATAGTAATGTAACCACGTTTTGGTCTGCTGTTTGAGCAAACATGAACCACATAGATGATCTATTGATATTATAGAAACAGACTTGAACATCCTTGTATAAAAAATGCACTGAATGTGTGTTCACTGCATCTCACCTCCATGACTCCATCCAGCAGTCTGACCAGCACATCTCTTCTTTTAAGTTTTGCTCTCTCCATGCCTTCCAGCTTCACAATCACTGCATCTATTTTGGACACAATGCTGCCGATAGAGTGCTCCATCCTGTCCACACGCCTCACCAGGCTTGTAAACAGAGAACAATAAAATCTCACATGATTGTACATGTCAAATGTGATGTACCAGAATGCATATAGTAATAAAAATAAGACACTGCTAAATGATAATGCCCTGTAATTGGGGAAACTAAGCACATGCTGGTTTACCCAGACTGAAAAATGAATTTGGACAGGAGGGGATTTCAATATTCTACCACTCTGCTATGGTTGCTTTCATCTCTTGGGACACATTTTATTCATATTTTAGTTTGAATCAATATCCTGGCAATTAATAGAGAACATCAGTTGAGGACAACCTTGCAAAGAGAATATCCAGATTGCATGGCTATATGTTGTAGGTAGCGTAACTCTGTTATAATATTTAATTTCTGACTGAATATCCTGATTCAACATTTAATAAATGTCTCAGAAAGACAGAAATCTGCTTGTATAAGTCTCTACTATGACTAAAACATTCAGGGTTGAAAAATAAATAAGTGATATGTAACTTGAATGATAAATAAAAAAATCCTGTAACTTTACTGGTCGACTAATAAAAGTTATAATTAAAAAGATATTAGGATATTAAGGGTAAAAGCTGCATACACTTGAAACTCTTCATAGGAGACACCCCCCGAGCTGCTGCCACGGCGACGGGAACTGTGACCAGAATCCTCATCATCGTCCTCTTCCGAGTCATCCTGTGTACGAGGAAAGCTCCGCCCACTGTTGGGTCGAGTCAGTGAATTGCGCTCCAGATCCAAGTCCTCCTAGCATATGAGGAGAAACACACTGAGCATCCGCAAGCGCTGCGTCTGTGGACGCTTCCACATCCTAGCATTTGTTGGACAAATGAAAGCAAGCTTTTGGCTTCTTCACTCACTCTTTCTCTTTCTAGGTCGTCTCGCATTTGCTGGTGCTCATGCTCTGTCAGCTCTGGATCGCCATCTTGATCATACTTAGCAAAGATGGCCTGAATCTCTGCATCCGTGTGGCCCTTTCTGAGAAAAGAAATAAACAAAAATACTGAAGACAAGCTGTATGATCTGATTCTGTTTCAGCAAATCAATCACAAAATCTGAATGAACATCTGAAAAAATTCATGGCTTTTAGTATGATTTTAAGCTTTACTCACCCTTTGAGATCCTGGCGGAGTTCGTCAAAGTTCATTTTCCCTCCTGCTTGACGCAAACTGTCTGAGATGTCATCTACGGCTGTTTTCTTCAGTCTTAACTTCATTAAAGCTTTGTTACAACCCTGAGGGAAGGGAATAAAAGAAAAATATTTGATATGAACAGCCTCTGTAATCTTATTCTATAAAGGATGGACTGTTACAACAGATCCTGCAAACTTAATATCACCCTAATATTTCTTCTCAGTTCAAAAAAAAGTTATTGTTTTAAAAAAAATGGATAACACATTGCACTGTACACCAGTTGAGGTTAAGATTTAGAAACCTCATATCTTTTTGTAAATGTTAAAAAGCAAGTTTTTTTTGTTTTTTATTTTTAAACTGGAACTCACTGCAGCAAGACCTGATATCTACTATCGGGTTATTCAAGAGATACTCGTGCCTTCTCTAAGCCTGTGACAGAAATGCCTTTATATATATATATGTACTTCTATTTCTTTCAGACAGGTTGAATTAAAGGTCTTGTGTAATATGAGGTGAGAGGTGGCAGTGCAAACTGCAATCTGAAATCCCCCTGCCTTACTTTTGCGCGATTCTTCAAATTAAAATGCAGCTATGGATGTTATTTTTCATTTCTGACAATAGATTGCCATAAATGTAATAGACTGTGACTTTACAGGAGATGTGCCAAGACAAAATGAGTGCACTTTAATACCTTCTTAATAAGATCAGTCATTTCCATCTCAGACCTGTGCTGGGACATGTCAGCCTTCACCTCAGAGTATGTGTCATTGATGATGGCCAGGAACATGTTCTATAAAGACAAACATATTGTACAACTGTATTAGGGAGGGCCATTCTGAGCAGCAAGAGGAAAAATACTTCTGCAGCATAAAACATGAATCCCCTACTCACCATAAGAATAATGAAAATGAAGAATACAAAGGTAGTAAAATAAACAGGTCCAAGCACTGGATTCGCCTCCTCGATCTCCGAGAAGTTAAAGTCTCCCAAGATGATACGGAACTGGGTAAATCTACACAAACAACAGAGCACTTTAGTTTCTTCTTCTTCTTTTTTTTTTTTTGAAACAACTCAAAACACTCTTTGTCAGACATATTACTAAATGTGTGTGCTTAGCTCACGGCTCTTACATGCTGGCTTGGAAAGTGCTGAAATCATTAACTTGAGTTCCAAATACCAAGTAGGCCAGCTGAGCATATGCCAAGAAGATGATGAAGAACATGATGGCGAAACCCACAAGGTCCTTGGCACAGCGAGACATAGTGCTAGACAACTGACTCATGGTTTTATTGAAGTTGATGAACTTGAAAAGCTGGTTGAAGAGAGAAATGATAGTATCATCCAACTGCTCATTCCAATAAGTGTCCAATGTGGAGTAACTGTAAACCACAGATGAAGGGTTCATACCTTGACCCAGGAAAAAAAGACAATAACTGCAGCCATGTTGTTAAACTGGACCTGCAGGTTGGCCAAAGGCTCAAAACTAGGGTGGGAAGTGTAGTTCTCCAATAGTCCAGAGAGCAGGTTTCTGGCCATGGCTGTTCTGGCTATGTTCATGATAATGGCAACAATACTCAACTGTTTAAAAGACAAAAGAAAACCACCAAATTCTTATTAATATATAATTCAAATGAAATAATCTCAGAAGGAACCTTTAATTTTGATACCCACCACAACAATGAGAACATCAAGGCAGTTCCACAGGCTCTTGAAGTAGTGCAGTCGGTGGATGTTGATTTCTAGCACCTCCTCCACCACATAGTAGAGGATGAAGAGGCAGAATGCCACTTCACACACACCAACAAAGTAGTCCCAGCTGGACACATATCTGATCAGGCGCACTGTTTGAAACTGCCAGGAAGTTATCACCCCACCAGTGGCGGGGAATTCCACCAACAACCTGGGAAATAGATTATATTAATTATATGATTTACGCAATGGCATCAACAAACTGATATTAATATTTTGCCTAAACATACAACAATAAAGTGTATAAATCTGGAATCCTAATAATATAGAAGGAGTTCTACTTTTACATGTAACTTTACATTCTTGCACTTTACAAAGTATTTTCAATTGCCATATCAAAGATGGTAGTCCTCATTACTACTGGATACCAGTGTTCTGTAATGACAAGTTTTTGTACTCTGCATGATGCCATATTAAAATTAGTGTTTGCTGATGCTCCAAGAAACACTCTAAATGGACATGAGGAGACTGATCATTCTTACCGGGCGATGCAGAAAAGATTTATGTTTCCATTGTACACAGAGAAATCAAGGAAAACCGCTCTAGTGCCTCTGTCCAGCCACAAGTGATCTTTGAGAAACTGCAGTTGAATAGCTGACTCCTCCTTGGTACGAGATAAGTCTTGGTAGTATCCTCCACCTCCATATTTCGACACCTGACCCCAGTGACTGCTGCCACTCATCTTACTCTCTGTGGTGTACACCCACCTGTTATACATCAAGACAAAAATGATCTATTATGCAATTATGTAACAAAATATCCCCATAATCTCCGCAAAAAAATTAAATATAATGCAGCTGATTCAAAAGCAATAACTTACGCTGTTCCATTCTTTGGGCCAAAGGAGGTGGTATCCTCGTTGCTTGGTGTGTATATGTTATAGCAGTCCTGGACCTCGTCCCTTAAATCCTCGTGGATGGAGCAGGACTCATTGCGGACTTTTACTTGCCGGAGTCGTGGCACCCCAAGGAGGAGGTTTTCATAGTAGATGAAACTCTGATTCTCTGGCAGGCTCTTATTGTTGTACCACACCTCCCAGTACATGCCACTGAGAAAGGGCCCTTGTGTAAACTGAAAGTATAAAACAGTAAGATTGTGGCACAGAGGAAGCCAAGGAGAAGCATCTAAAACTGATAAATATGGAAATTATTCTAATATAAATATATGTTTGCTTGCTGTTTTTCTGTTTCCAGTCTTGATAAGTGAATCTTCTAATACAATTTCCAACAAGAAAGCAAGCCAGCACTCCTTTGAATGCTTAAATTGTGCAAAACCTTCTTCTCACAATATGTAAAACCATTTAATACTTATTTCAAAAACTTAAAGCAAAAGCAAAAAAAAAATAAAAATTAATTAATCAAAGAGGGATTATGTTTGGATTTTACCCTCCAGAAATCCTCCATGGTTGACAGGCTCCTGAAAGTAGTGGGGTCCCCAGCAGACAACGGTGTGTCGAGGAAAAGCTGAGACATGACTTTGGTGTAATAGTACATGTTGGTACTAACCATCCCGTAAGTCACTGCATAGAAGATCACAGGATATGACAGTTATTACTGAGAATATGTGAAAAATAAAGTAATGATCCTACAAGAGTCAGTTGCAAACGTATAATAGCTGAAACTGCAGAAAAAACACAAGTTGACTGAGTAACTTTGTTTACATCTACCATAATAAGCTCAAAATCTAAACTCAAAAGCAAAATAAATTAGGTTTGGTTTCACCTATGCATTACAAGTCTGTCTTGCATTCACAGCAGTTTTCACAGTGAAAGGAAACTTTAAAATAGTAAAACTATGCCTGGCAAAATATGCCTTAATTGTACCTGCCAGAAAAATCATGCCCTGATCCACCCTAAACCACAGCATGGCATTTTTCATTGCAGTTAGAAAAAACAGTAAAGTAGAGAAACGTATTATGCTTACACTTTGAGTGTGGAAAATAAATTTCCAGCAACAGGGCCACATTTTACTTTCTCCAACTCACTTAGATCAACTGTTCCTTCAGTTCAGCCCAGACCTACTTTATTTTCCCTAGATCATCTGACCATCCACTGGCTAAGACCATGCTTACATCACATTTCCAAAAGCGTAAATGGGTACAGTTTCAGTGGGTGGGCACAACTTCTGTGGTTTGTTTTTGTGATATAAAGTGATATAGAATATATATTTTGTACAATAACTGTTAAAAGTGTACTTCCTGTTTTGAACTAATTAAATAATAAGACAGTGATTTTTTTAATTGGTTGCTTTACAGATTAACAGTTCATATGGGTTTTTGATTAAAATATTCACACTCCTTTTTCCTAATGTGAATACACTATTTACCCAAAAACTTGTTTGGATCGGTATGTAACATCAAACTAGAAAATAGTTACTATTAAACGGGCTTAGTAGCAGCACCCTGTTAAAATATTTATTATTCATTTGGTATGTTTATAGTCCTCAAATCATCATTATTCCCTCAACATCCACAACATGAAAATGCTTTTGACATAATTCTATTACTACAAGTTTACCTGCCAACACTGAAGCAACAAATCAACATTGTGATGATCTTTTCTAAAAAAGAAACAAAATTTGTCATTTGTGTTTTGTGTGCGCTTACTTACAGATACTAATAGAGATGAGAAAGGCAATATATGTGAGCATCTCTCTCAGTATGTTCCTGAGGTACCTTTCTCGGCTGCTGTCCCCATCCTCCATCAGCTCTGTGCCCCACAGAACTGTGAGAGAGACAATACAAAAAGTGGATGTATATTCAATTCAAAATGGAATTATTTGATGCAGTAAAAACTCTTACTGGTCTGCTTTAATTACAATATAGAACTTTAAACATTAAACCTACATTTAAAGTTCCCACACAGACATTCACAGACAGAAAGACAGACAGACAGACAGACAGATTTCTTATGAATTTTGCTGAATAAACCACCACAAGAGATTTCAAATAAAACAATCAAGCTATAATTAGTGCAAACTTTCAGCTTTATTTTAAAAGATATCACAAAAAAATGTCATTTAACATTTAGAAATTTCAAGCATTTCAAGCCAAGGATCTTTTTTTTTTTTTAAGGGAACAAAAGCCTCTGGACAATTGGCTAAAAGACATTACATGGCTAGGTGTCATCCATTCCTTTAACACTTCAAGACAAATGAGACAAAAAATCTGGAGTTAACATCTGGCATTTGGTAGTTGTTTGACTCGAGCTACGAATCTGAAGGCACATAACACATTGTGTGTCAAACATGGCGGAGGCAGTGTTATGGTATGGACATGTAAAGTATGGCTGCAAATAAAATGGGCTTATTAATGTTTACTAAAGTTGTGACTGCAGACAGGAGTATAAAGATGAATTCTGTTGTGTATAGCCCGATAGTCTGTGCTCACATTCAGCTAATAGGACAGAGATTCACAATGCAGATTGATAATGATGCCCAAACATACTAAGAAAGCAGTTCAGAATTTCCTGGGGGATTGAATATTTGGAAAAACTTAATATTTTTTAAGAGCCAAGTCAGCTGCCTAATCTCAACCCGATAAAGTATGTTTTTCGGTTGCTGAAGACAAAACTGAAGGCGGAAAAGTCCACAGAAGAGAGTAACAGAAGGTGGCTGCAGTGAAAGCCTGACAAAGTATCTCCAGGGAGGAAACTCACAATCTGTTTAAGTGCATGAGCTCCAGACTTCAGGAAGTCATTGACTCCAAAGGAGATACTTAGCTTAAAATGGCTCCAATTCCTAAATGGCAAATGTCATAATTTTTTAGAACCTCTTTAATTATTCTTTTGATAATATTTCCTCTTAGATTTTATCATAGCAACGGAAAAAAATGCATACATCAAAATACAAAGTATGACATACCTCTGATTTTTTGCAGTATGAGCTTCATGCAGCTGGGGTGCTCATGCCTTTCTTGCTGCTGGGCATTTACAGTGGGGGTAGGGTACAGTCCTCCCCGGGAGATGTGGGCGCTGCTGCCCCCGCGGTTGTAGCTGCCCAGGCCGCTGCTGCAGCTGCTGCTGGAGGCCGTGGACACCGACCTCCGTCCGGGACTTGCTTGAGGCCAGTCAGCTTCCATGATCTCTTCCTCTGGTTCAAAACCCGGGTTATCCCGGCTCCACGCTTGTCTGGACGGAGGGGATGGGGTTCCTATAACTCCACCGAGACCCAGGTCTTGATGCTGGATGTTCTCCATCTCTATCCCCTCACCGGAGTCAATTCGGTGCTGGGGCCTGCCAGTGCCAGTCTGGCTCGGCGGCGGCAGCTGCTGGGGTCGGACTCGAGATGAGCTCATGGTGCCGTTAGCTTTTTATAGAGAGGGAGTCATCTGAATATTGAACAGCTACACCACGAAAGAATGAAAAACTTAAGATAAAAGTTTACAGCTGCTGAAGCGTTTTGACCATTTCGTTTCAAAAACCTTAACTCAGCCGTCGAAAGTCTAAATACAACATTAAAGCTGAAACAAGTCAATTCAACTCTAAATTATTCGTTACATTATTGTTAAACTCATTCTAACATTCGCTCGGTAACGATAAACTACCCACTGCAGTTATTTTCACTCTCGTCAAACCGTTAGAACTTCCCTCGAGAAAAGACGGAGTCAGAAACTGTCTTTTCTTATAAAACCATACATTCTAAGCTACTACCGTTGCTTTAAATTTGCATTAAACTGAGCATCGCATAAAAATGCCGTCGTTAAGTGATAAAACAAAAATATTTTCCTGGTCCCGTAACAGCCATCTTGTTCTTCCACAGTTCCCCAAAAACTCTCCATCCTCCTTTCGGGACTCAGGTTACACAAGAAGTCGTGGCGTCACACATTAAAGGATGGAAAACACCACGGCGATAACGTTTTTCTTCGTTAAATTACTCAAGTTATGGATTTTAACAGGCTGTTGAATGTTATTTAGATTTCCAGTTTGTTGACTAGTTTGAGACTTTTTTTCTATTTAAGTACGAGGATAAAAACTGAATTCCCAGTGTATATTATTATATTTTAAATATTTTGTCAATATTTTTGAGTAATTTTAGATCTCAATTAAACTTGGATTACCTTAAAACTGTAAAACTTTATGACTATCCATTTACAGTTATGTAACGTCTACTTGTTTGGGTATGTCGTTGCTATGACAACAAGACAGTTGTCTTGAATAGCTTGACATCCAAACAGCAGATTTCCAATTATCAAAGACCTATATTTTACTCTATTTTACTTATGGTGAAAAACAAAATATTTGCATTATAAAGGTGTTGGGGGCTCATATATGTTCAAAATATATGAAACACAAATATAAATTCATTAGGTTAACTAAGGATATGAAGATATGTGAAAGTCATCCAGAAATGTGCTTTTTATGTTCTTTTCTTTGAATTAGTACTGCTTTATTTTTCTTCTTTTCCTGAAAAGAAAATTGTCTGCTTTACTCACCACTGGGTGGTGCTTCATGTCCACAGTCTGTTATCATCAATGCCTATAGAACATACATGCACAATACAGCCAAGGGCCAAAAGCGGCCCCTGGACCATCTCAGTTTGACACTTCAAATAAATTGTTTAAAAACAACAACACATAAATGGTAATGAAAATTACAGATTATTAATGACTCTCAAGATGAGTGAAAACAGAGTCTACAATGTACTATACTATCAATCTGCTTTACCAAAGGATACTGTCAAAGTTTATCCTATCTAGGGTGTAATTCTGCCTTTCACCTGAAGAGAGCTGGGATAGGCTCCAGCAGATCCTCATGACCCTAAACAGGAAGAAGAGGGTATGGATAATGTGTGTATGTATGTATGGATGGATGTGTGTATGGATGGATGGATGAATGGGTTTCTCTTTGTTTTACAGAGATGAATGATGCTATTGTTCAGTGCCCTCTGATGGCTGAATTTTATGGAGGGTAACAATCTCTATAACTTTAGTTTCATGAGATCCAAATCTTATACAGCTGGTTTTAAAACCTTTACCACTGTAATGATCTTTAGCACCTTTTTTTGGACAGTCCTTGTAGAATTTTATTTTCACCATAAATATTTTTTTTTAATTAAAGCAAAGTGCCTATGTCAAACTTTTGATCTTATTGACTAAAAACACCTGACTCCATGCCACCTGTTAGCTATCCACTAATTCTAGATATTTATATACAGTACTTCCATCACTCAAAAAAATTTGAATGTGTGATCATATTGATTTTCAAATAAATGACAGTGTACATATTTTGGCTCATGTGTTACATTAGGTTCTCAGGTGGACTTATGTGATATTCTGTTAACATTTTTAGACATAAGCAAGAACTTTGAAAGTTGATTCACAAACACTTCAGCAGCTGTTTTTCCTTAATATACAGATAATTTATGTTAAAATTTATAAGACAATATAGTACACCTTTAAAAAAAGAGTACAGGAGAAAATATATGCAAAGTAAGGCCACTGTTTGTTTTTCTACAGGAAGATTGTGATAGATATGCAAATACATGCAAACTGAAAATGGAAGGAGCAACACATAGTCTCCTATGTTATTGAACAGAAGGGTTAAAGAGATTAAGAAAATGGAGCAAATTATATAGATAAATGTAATAGAAGGTATATTCATTTCTCAGTGTTACATGTTCTATATTCTTTTTCTCAATGTCAAAATGCAAGACAAGGGTTTTTTTTATTTGTTTTGTTTATTTTTTTGCATTGACGTGTTTGCAATACAAAAACAAAAAGTCACAAAAGTTAAAACTCAATATCTAAATTTGTGGGGAATACGAAAAAGAAAGTTTGCTAGTAGAGCGTGGTATTTGTGTGACGTCACATTCAATGTCGCTAGTGTAAGCTGTTCATTGGTGGACTCGGTGTGATGGGGGCTCCCAGCCCCAGATTGCAGGGGTAAAAAAAAAAATAATAAAGCGAACCTATCGTTTAACTCTTCTATCTCTGGCACAGCAGAGATCATATACTGGAAGTTAGTGGAGAGTGGAAAATATCATATTTTTCCTGGAGTACTCTGTATTTCAGAGCAATTTACAGCTGGTTAGTCGTAGATATTGGTTTCATTGATTCTGTCTACATAGATAGGTCCTTCATAAGGTAAGTTAACCAATATAGAAGCTGAATTAGCTAGGAGACGACCGAGAAGCTAACGCTATTAGTTAGCTTAGCTTTAGCGGCATTGTCTGTTATAAACAACAACTACTTGATTACATAGTTATGATTAAAGATTTCAAGCTTAACGTCTCCGCATGTTTCAAATAAGCATAACTGGTCATCCAAACAGATATTTCGATTTTCGAATAAATGTGTCAATCCCATTTTCTGTTAAGTGTCGGGGCTACGATAATGCTCGTTTCATTAATAAACCCTCGACAGTCGGTTTAAGTTATATTTTTCAAGTTTAATAACATTTCGTAAAACCTACAGTTTCACCTCGAATGTAAACGCAATTGCTAAGAACACACTGGGGGGACAAATTGTTCGTGCACTACAATGGTTATCGCCCGATTTTAACGTCATGTTGGGTTAAATCGATTTCAACGCTTGCTATCAGCGTGCAAGTTGCTCGTGTTAATGGATCACAGAGTAGCCTTTCCTTGGCGTCCGTTTTCAGTATTTGTTGATAATACAAGAATATTTATATAATATTTAGGCTGTCACAGACTGCAGCATTTCCAGGCGTTGAGGGAAATGCAACGACGCCACAAGTTAGCCAACGCTAGTGTTAGCTTAAAGTTGCTGTTGTGTTTAGTAGGCTAGTGTTAGCCAGTTCTAGTGGCAGCAAAGAGGCCAGCATGCTGCTATTAAAATGACTATTTACTTTTTTTTCTTTATTTCTTGTTTCATGTGATAGAGTTGACTGACAACGTAGGCGTGACGTGTCCCAGTAATTTCTGAAATTTTATTTTATACGATCAGCAATATATTATGCGTCTGAGCAAGCAGAAATATGAGAGATGGTTAAATGTTGTTAGCACAGACAGACATGAAAGGCCTCTTATAAAAGGCCTTTATCAACAAAGAGTTGCGCAGTTCTGTGCAACACATGCATGTGGTTTTATAGATGCATAAGTCGAATTCTGTTTTTGTAAGGCTAATTTTTTTCACTTTTAAACTTGAACGCGCATCAGTAGCTTCCCTTTTTCATCTACAGTCGGTTTCCCCCTTTGTCTCATTGGATGAATGTGATGGCGCAGTTGAATGTTGGCTTCTGTATTAGTCATTTTGAAAACAGTTTCTGTGAGCAGATAAAGATCAGTGGCAAAATAGCTTCTATTACAATTTTGCCTTAGTCTTGGTAAATGTTTTCAATCCAATTATCATTGTATTTACACAATAAATGTCATGAAATGCTGCTTGTCTAATGGTATCTAGTGAGTGGTTGGCATTTTACAGACAGCCTTGCACATTAAAGTTTCTGTTGCTTTAACTATTCAAATTTGTATAGCATTCGCAATTCCTGACTTCCATGGGTCAAAATTATCGAGGAGCTGCGTTTTTAGGCAGCAGTGTACTGTAATCAAGTATCTGAAAATCTAACATTTATTAGGTGGCAGTACAACCCAGATTTCGTTTTTGGGTCACAGAAATTGGCTCAAGAGCATTAAGCTAAACAGTCAGCTTTTCTTACAAAGTTTATGTGGATTTGATGTCAGTTGGACAAAATTTGGATCACTAAAAAG
>JAOWBL010000001.1:8042165-8117441 GCA_028564865.1 Zenarchopterus dispar
AACAGGGCTGGTGTGAATGCACCCTTAGGTTGTGCATCATTGTTTTTTATTTGTTTAAACCATGAAGCTTAATAAAAGCATATGTTTAGTATCTTCTGGTTTAACCTAAATATTATTCCACTTTATGGTATATTATATTAGCTACTGGTCCCTTTAATACTTCTAAGGTATTTCTTCTTATGCAGCTGTAGATTATGTATCCTAATGGGCCACTGTATGTTATCTTTCCTCTGTATTGAAGAGCTATATTTTGTCCACTTGCATCCAATATGAGGACACATAGTAGGGGGTCTTCTGTCACTGCTGGCTCTTGCCATCCATGTGCTTTGTTAGTACCCAAAAAACACATTAGAATTCTCTAGTTTATAGTTCAGCACTGTTTTTAAGAATCTTAATTGGGATCATGTTTTAAAAGCAGCTTTGTTTGTTTTTTGAGACTGAGTGTTGTCATAATTAATAAAATATCAAATAGTTTCCAGATAAGAAGAAATGCTTTCAGGTTATTTATTTATTTTTAATGCAATTGCTCCTGTCTTTTGTCTGCCTTTCTTAGGAAATCCATAAGAAGGTAATGTCTCTGCAGTTCAGTGAATGCCACACAAAGATCAGGCATGTGGATGCTCATGCCACGCTGAGTGATGGTGTGGTGGTGCAAGTCCTTGGAGAACTGTCAAATAATGGCCAACCTATGAGGAAATTTATGCAGACGTTTGTGCTTGCTCCGGAGGTTAGTAGCTCCACCTTTTTTAGGACTATTAAGACATGAGTGTTGAGTGGTTACAAAAAAAATATTTCCAGAGAATATTGGTTTTAAATAATGAATATTTGTCCAGTAATGTAGAAGCCCAGAAAAATTGGTCATAAATACATATTCTCTTGAACATCCTCATAATGAAAGAATCCTGTCATTATAATATAAAGCAACAAGAGTATAATGCTAGGCTTTAGCTGAATTGCTTCTATTGAAAAGGTTTTGAGTTGGTTTCTGTTTTTGTGACTTTTTCGCAGGGTTCAGTGGCAAACAAGTTTTACGTCCACAATGACATCTTCCGTTATGAGGACGAGGTTTTTGGAGACTCTGAGGCTGAACTTGATGAAGGTAAGATACTCTTGCATGCCATATACAGATATTTTAGCCCATTTTAACCTGTCAGAGTGCTAATTTTATTTTATTTTCAACTAGAATCGGAGGAGGAAGTTGAGGAGGAGCCAGAGGAGAGGCAGCCATCTCCAGAACCCATTCAAGAAAGTCCCAACAGTACCTACTATGAAGCTCACCCTGTCACGTATGTAAAATTCATCTGACGTCTTGAGCAAAACAAGGATGCAATTAGATGACATAACTTTGAGAGTTGGTTGACTACTGTGCTGTACAATCTACACAAGTCAAAGTTTTCTAATTGTGATTCTTGACGTGGTGTTCACATTGTGACTGACGGCAAATGGGTCACACACTACATAATCACCCAGCTGGTCTCCAAACCATCCAAACACATAGGGGAATTAGCCATAACCATGTGTATACATATTGTTTGAAGATGGACAGAGAGAAGAAACGAGTATGGAAGTTGTTTGTACTATGATTTGTTCAGAACACAAATGGAGAAAATGGATGAAGAATATGAATACATGGGTTCTTCATTGTGAATATCCATTATTTGTTGATAATCGCCCAGTGACGCTTTGGCGAGCATCTTTGAAACTTTGAGTAGGTCATGCGTTACAGTCATACATAATGAGCGACCCCTGACTACTAACTTATTTACCACTAACAAGTCTAGGGTGAAAACAGCCTAAAGTTGTCAGGAAAGCTTGAGCTAAATAGGAAATTAGCCATAACTCAAAAACATTGTCATGCATACCAATTCAGTGTACAGATGTTATAAATCTTATCAAACTACATAAACCATCATGCAACACAACAGAATGAGTAAGTGATATATTTACCAAAAAGCTAATGTGATTTGCACTACTGAAACTGTCCATCGGAAGAAGATGCTGAAATGAAGTTTGATACAATCTTACAACATCTTGAAAAAGGATCTTCCAGATTCAGTAGCTAAATTCAGTCCATTTTAAGAGTAGCAAGTTTTTCATTGTTTTTGTTTTCTTGTCTCTTATCAAATCAGAAAAATCTTTATGGACTTTGCCATTTTTTTATGAACACCTTGTGTGATTGAAAAGATTTTGTTTAGAGGCTGCCTGTTACATTGAAACGTTTATCAGCACTTAATTAGGTAGTTATTTTCAGGTTGTACCCACAGCAGTCTAGCCTTAAGACAAAGGGGGGTCTTGCATGTAGTGAATGCTGTATAGAACTTGAGTGGACAGTCTGCACACAGCCTAAATCTGCCATGAGCTTCACACCAAATTAATTCATATACAGAAATGAAAACTTTTCTTCTTTGTACACTGCAGCAATGGAGTAGAAGAGCCCATGGAGGAGCCAGCTCCGGAACCAGAGCCGGAGCCCGAACCAGAGCCTAAAGTAGAAGAGATAAAACCTGAAGTGGATGAGAAGGGTATGGATGAAATGGAGGAGAAGGCACCTTCTCCAACGCCTGTGGAGTCTCCACCAAACACTCAAGAGCCTCCCAAGGTGAGCTTATTTTAAAAGGCTCGATTGCCAGTAGTTTCATTGAATTAGCAGAGCCTCACCTGTGTTTACTGGATTTGTAGTGTAGTGATGGCTCTACCTAAGTTCTATCTAATGTTTGATGCCTCGCTATATTACATGTATAACACAAGAAAATTCAAAGGTTTGTTAATATAAAAAGATTTTTGTTGTAGACTTTGCAGGGGGGGGGGGAAGGCATTTAATTTGAATTTTTACTGTGATGATGATAAAATGTGGTCCTAAATTTTGCCAGCCTATGCATAGACCTACACCTAATAACATCTTGCCAAAACTGGAGAATTCTATAATACTTGCTCAAAGGTGCACCTTTTTAATCAAAATATGGCAGTTAAGCATAACTGGTGTAGCCCTAATGGTGCATTACTGCATTCCTCACAGCCTTTCTCCTGGGCTTTGGTAACGAGTAAAAACCTGCCTCCTACTGGCACAGTCACCTCCTCTGGAATATCACCACATGTTGTTAAAGCTCCAAGCTCACAGGTAATTCATTAGTTACAATGTTTGTTTGTGATAAAGAAAACGTGAAGGTTATTTTTGAAGAGCAGCAATAGAATTATTATTATTATTATTTTTTTTTGTTGTTAAGAAAACATTTTTCTAAACCTTTGCTGGTTTATTCAGTGCCTCCTCTAATTTACAGTGTTTAGCTTTGGCTTTTATCCTATGACTATGAGCAAGTTACTCTGAACGATTGGGTAATATGGGTAGTTTTGTGTCATGCACACTTTTTTTTGGGGGGGGTCATTTGTAAATATAATTTCTATGGAATGTCACATTTAAAATGGATGAACAGACATATTTAAAAGAACTATACATGTGGTTTAGCAATCTGTTACATGAAATAAAAAGGTATAATTATTGGAACTCTTTGTAAAAAGGAAAAAAAAAAAAGCAGCCAAAATTTACAACTTGAACAAAAAATGAAATAGAAAAGTCATGGCTAAGTAATGTGACACACATAGTTTGTAAATGAAAATTAAAGTGGTCACTTCTGTAGTTATTTTGAAATATCAGAATGGCTGCAGAAATGAAACAAAAAATGCAAAGGTTAAAGTATGCTACCAGTTCTGACTTGAATCTGATCTTATGTGAATCTTTGAACATGTCATTAATTTTTCATGCAACACCCTTCATACAGCCCAGAGTTGAAGCCAAGTCGGACACACAGACAGCACCTCTTCGCCCCAGAGACCAACGCACGCGTGATAGACCCACCTTTACTCAGCGTGGTCCAAGACCTGGTAATGTAAAAGCTCCCCACATTAAGAGTTCACCACAAATTTTTTTTAGGTTATTCTCACTCTGCATGTGTCTGTCACTGTTAGATGGTGTTGCAGCTTCAGATTCACAAACGGGGAAACCACACTTGAGCTTTGTTAACAAAGGTATTAATGGCACCTTGGCTCACAAATCTTTATTCTTTGATCTCTCAGTGAGAACATTATTGCCGTGATGCTGTAATGATAGTAATGTGTAACTGATGTGTGGTGATTGTTTTGACCTGCAGGTGGCAGAGACTCAGAGTCTGGTGATATTGACAGCAGGCGGGTTGTTCGGTACCCTGACAGCCATCAGCTTTTTGTTGGCAACCTTCCACATGACATTGATGAGACAGAGCTCAAGGAGTTCTTTATGAGTATGTTTCTTCCTTTCTAGGGTGATATTTTGTCTGTAAAACATGTACTTTATGTATAAATCACACTCATAAATGTTTTTTTTTTTTTTGTTTGTTTTTTTTTTGCAGCATATGGAAATGTGGTGGAGCTGCGAATTAACACCAAGGGAGTTGGTGGGAAGCTGCCAAACTTTGGATTTGTGGTCTTTGATGACTCTGATCCAGTGCAAAAAATCCTGGGGGCAAAGGTAGAAGGGGCATGTATCAACATTTCATTATTCAATTTCATTCATTTGGTGGTGGTTTGGTGATGCACATTTGTTCCCTTTTTTTGAGGCTAAATATTTGCCTGATATCATGTGTAATATAGCAGAAAGATTATCAAAGAAATTTCATCCTGGAGTTTACCTTTTTTCATAAACCCATGGAAAAGAGAAAAAAGAAGGCAATCGTTCTAGTGTATTTGTGATTAGTCTTACCTTTTGAAATGTTGTTAGACACCTTCAAGTGTGGTTGTTACTTATAGATGTGCTCAAATGGGTATTGCAGCACTGGATTGCCACTTACAATGTTGGTCTTAAAAGAGTAGCAGGAAAATCTTTTTGTCAGTGTTCTCATACACACAGGAATGTGACTTCTGCATTCAGGCCATCTATGTTGTGAACACACGTAGCAGTTGGTCCAAGCTGCATTCCTAGCCTGCAAGTCACGGCCACCTGCCTCATACAATCTGCTAAACATGTTGCTAAGTATGTCGATTATTTGGTCAGCAAATAATCAACCAGACTCGTATGCAGTATTTGCCTGTATTCGTGCTATCTACTTGGAGTGACCTCAGAACTTTTTTCCCCTCCCTTCCCATGATGTCATCTTTTTTTTTTTTTTTTAAATTGTATTTTTACATTATGAGCAGTTTTCTGCCATACTCAACCCTCCCCCCAACTTCAGGGACTCACAAATTTGTTTGGATACAAATGACACGTTAACAGGTATCTTATCCATTTCTGTGGCATTTTGGAGAGGTCCGTCATACAATATGTAGTTATGAATGCGAACCATTAAATAAGATCATAAACCATAATTGTGTCAAACTGTGGCTTTTATTATATATTTTTTTCTGTCTTTCAACGCCATTTGTTTGCACCTCCAATCCTGTTGCAAAAAATCTTTTTTGTTGAAAGGAGAACAAAATACTGACATTTACACCCACAGATCAGTTGTTCAAAAAATGTTCTGTTCTGTTTTTTTTTTTTTTGTTGTTGTTTTTTTCCAGGTTGGAAAAAATATTTATTTTTCTCCCTCTAAAGCACCTTTGCAAATGTGGCTACCCCAGTGTTTTGGACTCAGAAATGCCACTTAAAGATGTAGAAAGCAACACAATGGTTTGGTGCTTCGCACTGTTTCCTCACACCCATAAATGTTTCCTGGTTCGAGGCAGGGGCTTTTCTGTGTGTACTTTGCGTAATTTGTCCATGCTTGTGTGGCTTTTTTCCTGTGAAACTGGGGTATAAGGTTTAAGTGGGCAATTCATATGTGCCCCAGCGATTTGATTATTGACCTGTCCATAGTGTACCCCAGCCTTTCACCTGTAAAGAGCTGTAGCTCTGTGACCCTAATTAGATATAACCAGGTATGAATGGAGCTGCAGTTTTGTGAATGCAGCCTCAGTGCAGCTTGATTATCATTAGCTGGTTTTCAGGACAGAGTAGAATGATGCAAGGTGAAGATTATGTAGTGTTCAGGACAAATGTGTGTAAACAACTGAATCATGTTGGTGAAATATGAGGTCGTATGTTCCTGTAGTGACCTTGGTTTTTCTTTTTGCAGCCCATCATGTTTCGAGGTGAGGTGCGTCTAAATGTCGAGGAGAAGAAGACGAGGGCAGTGCGTGAACGAGAGACGCGTGGAGGAGATGAACGTCGGGACATGAGGCGCAATGATCGGGGTCCCGGAAGTTCTCGAGGTATCGCGGGAAGTGGAATGATGCGTGAACGCGATGGGAGAGGACCCCCACCTCGCGGTGGCATGGCGCCTAAACCAGGCATGGGCTCTGGGAGAGGCTCTGGTGGCCAAGCAGATGGCCGCTTCACAACCCAGCGCCGCTGAGAAGAGCACCACCTGAAGTGTGGAAGTAGTACCGTGTTCATCTTCAACCGTTCTCGTTAACAAAAAGAAATCTTCATGTATAAAATATATATTTGTTTTCTCTTTTCTTTTTTTTTTTCTTTTCTTTTTTTTTTTGTTTCATTTTTGTTCCCTCTTAGCTTTGGAATGTGACACAGTCTGTCAACCATTTGTGAAATAGACAAACCAAAATAAGCAAACAAAATTTTTTTTTCGCTTATTAGTTGTGAGATGAGCATCCTTCTCTGGTATCTCAAGAATTCACAAACTTTTAATTTGTAAATTTGTGAGAAAAGGCAAACCAACCTGGAGTAATCTACCACATTAGAAGGGACTGACAAGACTTGAAACTACAACAGTACAGCCCATCATTCTGAAAAGAGATTATATGCCTTGACTTAACTGAGGTGTTGCTTCACAGTCCCTCAATTGCACATTTTATATCGTAGTTTTCTGCCAGTAACTGTTGGAGGAGAGTGAGATGCAAAATCTGTGCAGTTCCAGAGGAAAGGCTTGCCTTTTACATTTCCCTTTTGAGAGACCACTGCTTCAAAAATTGCATAATGCACTCATCAATATGCACTAATGGGTACTTTTGTCATGTTACATTGACATCCTTGCTTGGACCACGGCTGGAGAGAGCTGTTAATCTCAAAGCGATACGACTTACTGGGACAGGCCTCTTTCACAGCTGGACTGCTGTGACCAATGTATTTCTCACTTTTGACCCAAAACTACGCTTCAATTACTGCTGGATGGACAAGATGACGAGCAAATCTACATTATATATTTTTTTTCCTCATTTGTAAATTAAATAATACTTCGAAGTCTGGACTTTCACCAAATGAGTGGAGGACAGAGGATGAACAATAGAGGAGTGGTATGACAGCAGCTCGCTCTGTTTTTCTTCTGATTCTAAGTTTAGTTTTTGTTTTATTTCCTGCCAGCTTGACTGCGAAACTGGGATGAGCGAAACCTTCCTCCCTCTTCCCTCCCTTCCTGTTTTGAGTGCGGAGTAAACGAATAAATGTACAGCAGAAATCAGTTTACTGTATGTTTTGATTTTTCTGTGTTTACTTTCATGTCTCTTGACTTGATTAAAAAGCATGATGGTGCCTTCTGTTTCACCTTTTCCAGTATTACTGAAGTGTGAAGCGGTTCGGGGCTTGTTGCCTTTTGGTATACAGAGCTGCTTATTTTGAAATATATTCAGCTGGGAACTGATTAAAAACATAAAAAAAAAATCCCAGTATTCACAAGACTTAGGTTTTTCAGGTGCATATTTCCTTTTCCCATACTGTTTTACTACCTAAGATGATCTGCTGTGAGTTTTGTACATTGTTTTGTTGTAATTGTCTGTTTTTGGTTTTTGTAAAGACAATTGGTGCCTCATTTGAAGAACACCCCCACGAACACCAAAAGAAAAAAACACACAGACATGATGGTACATTTAAAAATGAGGATATACTTTTTGTCTTGGTAGATTACAGTTCTATATGACTACAATTGCGTTGAACTAAGTTTTTTTGAAAGGTGTAAACGTCTTATGATGTGATTCAGAGCTTTTTTCTTTCTTTTTTGTGCCTCTTAGCAAAACTTGGAATAATCCATGAATTCAGAAGTTTTTTTTCTTCTTCTTCTTCTTCTTTACTCCTCTAAAAGTTTTGTAATCTGTTTGGGGTGGGATGGAGCTAGTAGTTTAGGAAATAACTGCTCAGTTTTCTATTGTCAATGCATTTGTATTTCCATATGATGATTATTCAACATTCTTATTTTATTCAGTTATTTTTTTCCATTTAAGGAAGGTTTGGTTGGGAGGGAAGGCCCTTGGTTACAGCTGGGAAGAAAACTTTTTTTTTTCTTTTTTTTTTTTTGGTTTATCTTGCACTGAAATGGGAAGTAAAATTATGTAGCATTTTTCTTGAAAAATATACAGAGGTCTTCCTTGTCTGGTGGTATTGCACTATTTCCAATATTTCTTGGACAATCTGTTGGTCTGAACAAAGCCTTTCAAAATTCCTCTCCTGGCAATGAAAGACAACACAGTCATGCTCAGCATGAAATGTTGGCTCTCACACATTAAATAATCTTAAAAAGAAGTGGATGTACAGACATGACCTATTTATGACAGATTGTTTAGCTGCTCTCCCTTGTGGGTGAAATTAAGTATTTTCAGATTAGATTTTAGACATAATTTACCATCAGCTTGTGACCTAATACAACAGAGAAATAAATGCTCTTAGTCCTTGGGTGTCAAATGTTTCTCGTGGGTGCCTCGACTATTTTTTTGGATAATTGTTTACCATGAAAACTTGACTGCAAGCGTTTTTTTTTCTTTACAGCAGTGGTCAGTGAGGGGAGTGGTGAAGAAGAGCCATCATGCTTTCAGACCAATCTATTTTTTTCACATTATTGGTGGTAAAATGTTTGAGCATAAAAATTAATGATCAGCTAATTGTTTTTTGTCTGAGCTCTTGCGAAGACTCGTCCCTTCCCAAACTGTAAAGGATCCTCACAAGAAAGCAAGAAGCTGTAAACTTGTTCTCATGTTATTAAAAATCCAGTTAGTGGATCCTTTTTGTGAATCATTCCAGTTCTCTCTGAGCGGAAATAGAAATACTTTCTTGGCTTTAGCAGGTGTGGTAAACGACTGGTGGCCATCTTAAATTTACTGTGTTTACCCTTTAACTTGTTGCTAGTACAAAACTGTTGCAGGTGGAGAATCGTTCTTTTTCTTAGTTTAGTTTTTTCCCCCCCTTTACATTCTGAATGTGTTGAATTAAACATACAATAAACTACTGATAACAGCACCACCCATACCATGAGTCATGTTTACAGGCAACTAACATGTTGCAGGTCTATGAACCTCTAAATGTTAAATTTTCCCTCTAAAAGTGTTTTTTTTTTAATATGCTTCTATATTTTTTCATCTTGTCCTAAACTTGGGAAATATTTTGCATTAACTGTCATTACATGGTTTGTAACATGCATGCATCTGTTTATTATTTGAACCTATAAAACAAATTACTTCATCCTACAAATCAAGCACTCTGACACAAAAACCCACAATCAAAAAATTCCTATACTTTTGAATCAGTGACCTCTGATCCACTTTCTCAACCTTTGTCCTCTTCTGTTATCTCCATGTCTGGATGAAGACTCCACATGAAACCTGTTATAACTGGGAGGAGAGCAGCTTCTGACAGAGACGCAGGAGACACGTCCTCTGCACCCTTCAGAAACCGCTCCCCTTTTAACGGTCCTGAATGCTGTTCATATAGTTTCAGACAAAGTTTCAAAAAAATCAATTTTTTTCAGTGGAAAATCGTTGTCAGGGGAAATGACTGCATCCCCTTGTAAATGTAGCCAATCTGGCAAATATTCATAATGACATCATCTGTGGCTTCTAAATTACACATGAAGCTGCAGAAGGTGTAGTCATTTGTTGACTATATCTTGAAGGTCTGTGGATATGACAGAATATTGGCTGATGAGAAAAGTGAAAAGTACAGATTAGGATGTTCAATTCTGGTCCTCAAGGGCTGCTGACATGCATAATTTAAATGTTTACCTTCTTCAACACGCGATTTGGATGAATGAATCACCTTGGCATAAAGGTCTGTGCAAGTCTGCTAATGACAGATTTGTTTGAATCAGATATGTTGAAGCAGGGAAATGTCTCAAACCTGCAGAGTAGTGGCCCTTGAGGACTGTAATTGGACAACCTTGCTATAGATAATAGTGGCCTGGTCAGCCATACCGATTTACTTCATAAAAATCCTCTCTTGTGAAATGGGTTTAGTATTTCTATTCATAGCTGTTTCTGTTGGTACAGAGGACACCAAACCAATCACAATGTGGTGAAGGGGGGTTTTCTGTGATGACTCACAGAAGCATCCAAGAGGGTCAACCAGGTTGGCTGCAGAATTGCTAACACCCTAGATCAACATGTTTTTACTCCAAAACCAGCAACAGTGATTCACCATCATTTCTACTCCACCTTACATCCATTTCAGTTGATAACATTCTGTCTATTCACTGGCATCTGGAGACAGTTTTCTGTGTCCCTTTTTGTATTTCCCCCTGGAAATCCAAAATCTAATCCAGAAGAACCAGACATGTTCTTTCCATAAAAGTGGAAAATAATTGAGATGTCTGGCGTGGCTAGGAGAATAGAGGCCACTGATCCAAAATCAGGAGAATTAAGAGTGTTAGTATCACAGTCTCACAAATAACAACCATATAGCAAATATTAGTGTACCATTTCTATGATTTTAGATCAATCACTGGCTTACTACAATGAGCTTGTAGAAAAAATGTACCAATCCACTCCTTCAAAGTCTGTAAACTTCAGAGGATAGCTGCTTTCCGGCTTATCTGCCTGGGATGAAAATGTCCCTGTTATCCATGAGGGAAAAGTTATCTAAGCGTGTGGTTTGTGAATGATGACAGACAACTTACCTGGTTGTAATCTGGATTTGTGGGGGGAGATGAAAAGCAAAGCTGCCTCACAAATCAGGATGCATTTCACAAGTATCATAGTGTGGTGTTTTCAGTTTGAGATGGACGAACACCCCTGCGCATTCCACTATAGGGTGTTGCATCAGTATGTTGCCATCAGTATGTTGACAGTTTTGTTTTTGTTTGTTTTGTTTTGAATTATTCATATTATCAGACTGGACTTCTTCACCAATTTTTGTGGAAATAACTTTCATTTCTTCAGTTATTGACTGTGTGTGAAACCATTTGTGGTGTTTTTCTTGAGGTGGGTGATGTGTGAAAAAATGCTATAAAAGGCTATAATCTCATACAATAACGTGTACATGTTCATGTACATATGTTGTATCATTTTTTAAATGAATAAATCATTCATTCATTCAAGAAGGGAATAGCATAATCAAGAGTACAGTGGATGAAGCCAAAATTCATATTATAAGTCAAACTGGGTAACAGTCTGAAGACACTGAGACCAGTTGTTTACCTTTTTCTTGGGGGTCAAAATTGTCAATTGTGAATCATGTAGCAAATCGGTGCAACAACTTTTTTTTTTTTAAATGTTTACTGTTTTGACAAGTGTATATTTTACATTTGCTGGGAGTGTGATGTCAAAGCACCCTGCAAATTTGAGCTGTGAGTTTCCTCACAAAATCGTCTTTATCCTCAATCACTCAGCAAAAATGAAGCACTGAGCAAAGGTTGTCAACAAAGTCGCGTGTGTGTGGTAATTTGCTTTAATACAAACTGATTTTACAATGTGCAATTTCAGATCAAATATTATAGGCGTTACAAATACAGTCTGGCACACAGATCCCTGTAACAAAGACTCATGAGATAAAAAGCTAAACTATGCAGTAAGCCCTCTATGACCACTTAAAAACTCCATAACTGGTTGTTACCCCAACTCTGAAGGGTTGCACCTTTTAAATACTTGTTATATAATAATGTAGGCATATTTATACTCCACCATTAATATCTTGGAGCATAATGCTGGCATGACTCATTCAGATATTAGCCAACTCTTGCAAATTAATTTTGCTAATACTATCCCAGCCAACATTTATATGTGGGGGCCATGGAAGATGTAAATGGGGTAAAAAAAAAAAAAAAAAATAGGGCTCCATATGGGATTGTCCACTACTGCTATAACAGTCACGTGGGAATTGTCCACTTGGGTTTGCTAATGTGGTTGGCCTAAATAGGAACCTACATAAGACACCTAGTTTGGTCAATGCTCATTTATCACCTTTGTATCGCATAACCATTGCAAAACCATTGTTAGCAGTTCCTACATGTTGCACAATCGGTTATAGGTCTTATTTTTCAGCCCATTTCTATCTCATTTGGACCCCACATACCCTGAGGTATATTGTTTGTGACTTTTTAGTCTTGTTGTTGTTTTTTTAACAATGTGAAACATTTGAGAGCAGTCTGCACACCTACCTGTCCATGCTTGTGCATAATCTCCCACACACTATCACTAACTGAAGTTTATTGAAGTTAGTTTCAGATTCATATAAAGGGTAAAGGGCCATTCCACTGCATGTTAGCCCAACGATACCGCCTTAGAGGTCCAGTTAATTAAAAAAAAAAAAATCACAATACTTTGTCTGCTTACAGTTGGGCTGAATTAGCTCCTGGATTATAAATAATGTATACATAAAACGCTGTGATTTGTATTCTAAAAAAGTATGAAAATGACCCTATTTTGCATTTTTACAAATTTTATAAGTTTCTCACAAATTACTTTTTGTAGTCTTTATTATCAACGACTTAAGTTAATCCAGGTTTGAGCAGTCTAGGTATCCTGGTCAATTACTGTAAAATGCAAGTGGAATTTCCCTTTAGCTTTCTCGCGAACGCTCTGAAGCGTCGAATCGCAAACTAACTTGAGCTCGAGTGTTCTTGCCCTTTAAGAATACAAGTCGCTCATCTGCTGATCGGCCACGTACGTATCGCCACGTTTTCGCGCATGCGCGGTGTTCTCGTATCCGGGGTAGGTTAGTGTACGTAGTGTAAAAAATTACAATTGTCCTTTTTCTTACGCCGGAGACACCAGTTAGGGCTTGTTGTTTAAACTCGGGCGCGATTTGAATACTTCCCAAAAGGACGTCTGAATGAGTAGCTTCATCAAAGGAGTGATAGGATGGCAGGCTGCCGGGCCGCAGCCATCCGGAGCGGAGACGGTAGGAAGCCAAGAGCGGCTAGCCGCGGCTAACTGATCTTTCATCACTGAGTTTCTGTAGAAACTAAAAACACACGTCACCTAAACAACAATAACAAATTCATATGTAGTTTTTTTGCTCACGTTATTGACAACAAGTAGCCCTCTTTGAATGAGTTGGGTGTTTGGACTAACTGGTGAATGTAGCATGTTTGTCAGCTAGTCGTGAGACTGTCTAATTGACCTGTCATCAAAGTAAATGGATAAACAAACTGAAAAAAAAGAAAACACTCGATATCATTAAACTAAGCATCCTTACAAGCTGTGGTCAGTATCGATGATAAATCCGATTGTTTTGGAACTGTTTCTGGTACTTGTGACCTCGGCCACTTAGTAGATAAACAGGTTAGACCTCCATAATGTCTCAGTTATAAACCCAATTTAAGATGAGGTGAAGGATTTCAACCATCATCACTGGTGAATCAGGACCTTTGTTTCTGTCACATTGTTGCAATCATCCAATCACTTTTATAGGGAAAAAGACATGTTTTATTGAAATAAAGGGCCTGTGCATTAGATTGTAATGAATAGCTGTGTATTATTTTCCAAATGCAATGCATTCACCGACTAAATGTTAATATATTTGGCCAGAACCTTAATGTCTGGAATGCAAATATGGATGCTTTATATAAATTGGGCTGATATTGATGCAGTTGTTGCAGGGTCCAATTTTCAGTTTTATTCAATTTATTTATGTTCCTACAACAGAAAAAAATACATAATACATTTTCTTTTTTTTAAAGTGTCTGCATAGGCTTTTTACTATCAGGAGTTTATTTTAGCTGCAAAGCAGAAAGACATTTTCATCATACACAGAAGTAGTGGTTTATATATTGCATATCATATTATTACTGCAGTAGTCAACTATGATACTACATTGCTACTGTACATAAAACACTGGGGTGCTGTAGAGGAAACAGAAGTGATTCTAGGAAAATATATTAATAAAAGAAGATTTTTCTGTGAACAGATCCAGAGGTTGTGTGACAGAGTCGCCTCGTCAACACTTCTAGAAGACCGTAGAGATGCTGTCCGGGCTCTCAAGTCCCTGTCAAAGGTAAAGTATGAAGAGAACGTTACAAAAAGAAGCAAGATGTAGATTAAACTACTCAGTGGCTTCTCTGATATATAACTCAATAACCCCTTTTTTAAAAAAAACTTAAACCAGGTGCTGGTGATGGGATTTGTGGTTGGATCAGTGAAGAGTTGGTTCAGATTAAGAACTTTTTAATAACAGGTTTACATTTTCATAGTCAGCAAGCCATCACAGGTCGATATTATTGCATTTGAATTTGAAATATAGCAATCTTTCGGTATGTTGTTTAACTCCCCCTCCCATATTTTGCACCAAATTGCAGGAATACATACAACAATTCTCAAAAGATTCCTACAATCCAATTTCCTAAAATCACGAGTCTCTCTTAATATATGCTTTTGCAAATATCAGTTTGACTTTTTTATCAAGTGATGTGCACTCTTTGCAATGCTGACTGTGTTTTTAAACTCTGGAATTTAGCTTATAAACATCAGTATATGATTTATAAATGCTGTTTTGAGAAGAATCCTTTAAACAAACCGCTAACAATATGAAAAATGCCAGCGTCATTTTTGAACCTTAGTAACAAAATCTGCTCATAAATTTAGTTGAAAAAACGCATAGACAGCAAAAAGAATGCAAAAAAACAGTGGGCTCATGTTCTTCCATGACAACTTTCACTTTCACTCCATGTTTTTTTGTTGTTCTCATTTGGAGTAGGCAGACCAGACCAAACACTGGCATGTTATGATATCCGTCTTCATGAGTTGGGAAACATTTAAAGCACAACTTTCAGTTTAAACATAATGTTCTCAATGCTGTTTGCCTCACAGTTGTAAGTGAAAGTCTTGTTTGCCAAATGTTGCTAATTTAAGTGAACTAACCAACGATCTAGACCTTCAACATCTCTTTCGCTTCCGTTCATAGGCATTTTTGTTTTTAAGCTGCTCCTCAACCATGAATAATGAGTTTATCAGGCTTGAATAAAGGGTTTTAGGGGCAAAGCCCTGTGCAGAAATACAGTCGCACAAACTTCCTGTGCGTAATATAAAATACCAGGGTTCAGAACATATTTCATTGATTTATTCATTTATTTTCATCCTCTGGCCACAATATCTCACCAGCCTTATGGAAATTATTTCCTCTTTGTAGAAATATCGTATGGAAGTGGGCACGCAGGCGATGGATCATTTGATTAACATATTACAAACTGACAGGTATGTAGATGCCTCCTCTTGTAAACAAGATATTTCTGGTTTTAATTTTAGAATCACGGAAAACTTGAAGTCTTTTTATTTTGTCACAGCTTTGTAAACCATAAAATAATATTTTGTAAATATTTGGATTCTTCCTCCAAATTCTCAGGTCTGACTCTGAAATCCTCGGATATGCTTTGGACACGCTCTACAACATCATCTCCAATGATGAGGAAGAAGAACAAGGTAATACGCTTTTATCTCTTATTAGAAACAACAGACTATGCACAACAGAGCATTACTATTAGAAAATAGGAATCTAATAGTATCTAAAACTGTTGTGAAGAAATGTCTTATTTCTGTGGCAGCTTATAGACGGCCTCAACTGACCCATATTAAGTTTGCATGTGTAAAAGAGTTTATTTCATGTCAGTAGGACAGCATTTAATTTGCATTCCCTTCTTCTGTTTACTGATAATGACTGCGTTATGTGAAGACTCTTGTCTCTCTTTTCTCTTCCATGTTTTAACCCTACAGATGAATCAGAAGGTAAAACTTTTTGACTGTGCATGATGCCAGCCTTTTTAACCACCAGCAGCACTTGCCGATCATACTTGGCTTCGATTGGGATATTAAAAAGAGCACATTTAAGCTTCTTTTTTTGTTTGTTTGTTTAAAATGTTTTTGTTTTTTTTTCTTTTTTGGGGGGATGGGGGATCCCATAGTAGCCTAATGGTGAAAAGCTGATGAGTTTCTAGGCTTTTTTTTTTTTGTGGCATGTCAGCTGATGTTTGATTTCAGACCAGCTGAATGAATGCTAGCTTTTGGGTGAGGCTTTTAAGTTTTCTCTTCCCCCTACTTCCCTCGCAGACGCAGTAATCTCTCTCCCTGTTTCAGGGAAGAGTAAGAATGTGTCCATGCCTGGTCAGTACTGAAACTAAGCCAAATGTTCAGTAGCTGTGTACTACACAACGACTAACTTCACTAAAAATCTGTCAGCACCACATAAGTGACTAGAGGGGTTTTTGGGAAGTAACAGGAATGCTCTACTAATACCACAACTCTCTGTTTTATTATTTGTTCTGTTTTCTTATTTTCTTTTAATATGTTGAAATTGTCCCCCCCAAAAAACCCCTACCTCCATATGATGTTTTCCTAAGCACATATTCTTGACCTTGTTTGAAAACTACACAAGTTTAAGGAAAGATGGTGAGAGAAATTGGTAAGGAATGAACAGAAGACAACCACTGAACTGTGATGTGGGGTGCAGGAAAACTCAACATACTAGTTTTAATGCAACAGTAATAGTAAAAAAAAACAAACATATTATAACAACTCCAAAATTACCGAACCCCTTTCATTGTTAATCTCTCTCTCTTTAAAAAAAATCAAATTCATTCTTCATTAACTGTTTATCACTAAAGATCTTTTTGCTGAAACATGTTTGTCTCCTCATCTGTGTGTAACCCCCCCACACCCATGATGTTTTGATCACTATTCTCACCCTGAACATCTCGGCACATGTATTTGTCCCATGTGCCTTGTAAAGTTGCTGTTATTTCCACAGAGTCATCATCTCATCATATTGTATTGCAACATTTTAAGACGTTCAAGATCTTGAAGACACCCACACATTTGCTCCATAACTTTAGTTTAGTCAGTCATTTATTTCAGTTTTTTCAACCTCCTTTCACAGATGAGAATGCCCAGAAGCAGGCAGATGACATCGGTGCCCAGTTTACAGACAAGTTCATCCAAGACCCAGAGCATGTCACTCTCCTTCTTACTCTCTTGGAGGTACTTTGGTGTTCCTGCACCAGCAGCAAAATGTCTGTTTTCATGTATTTGATGAAAGCGTTGCCTGTGTATTTATGCATGATGTGATTTCAGGAGTTTGACTTTCATGTACGTTGGCCTGGGGTGAAGTTGCTGACTGCTCTCCTGAAGACCCAGGGCGTCCAGGTGCAGGGTGTCATTCTTGTCAGCCCCATGGGTAAGTTTCTTCTCATCATGTAAGTTCAAAGTTGATTTTATTCAGTCAGTGTTATTTTAATTTTAATCCATGCCTTGTTTTTACGTTTGTTTTCTTTTTTTCTAAAGTGATCATCCATCATATTGAGGAAATAAGTTTCATCATATATATATTCTGAGACACTTTTTTGTTTTTTTTTTCTGTTCCCTTTAGGTGTTTCCAGATTAATGGATCTTTTAGCTGACTCTAGAGAAGTCATTCGCAATGATGTGAGTAAATTAATTGTCCCGTCTTCAACGCCTGTTAAATGAAATGCTGGATACTGGACTTTGAGTGTCTGATGTCCTGTTTTCTGCTTTCCACAGGGCTTGCTGTTGCTACAACAGCTGACCAAAGGCAACGCAGCCATTCAGAAGATTGTGGCCTTTGAGAACGCATTTGAGCGACTTCTAGATATCATAACAGAAGAAGGCAGTAGTGATGGAGGTGAGGAGATTTTTGAGCATTGAATTGTCACTTATCATATACAGTTACTTGCTTCATAAATATCTGTTTTTCCCCCATCCATACTTCTCCTGTGTGCAGGTATTGTGGTGGAGGACTGTTTGCTGTTACTGCTGAACTTACTAAAGAACAACAGCTCCAACCAGAACTTCTTCAAAGAGGGCTCCTACATCCAGAGAATGAAGCCCTGGTTTGAGGTTGGTGATGATAACTCTGGCTGGTCTGCTCAGAAGGTCACTAACCTCCACCTCATGCTGCAGGTAACCCACAACAGCCAAGTCTATTGGTTTAGGGTACTTTCACACTTTTAGTTCCTGCTGTGATCTGGACCAAAAGTGCCAAACTAAAACATTTTATTTGGTGTGCCACTAGAAAGTCCTGCTTTGTTTGGTGTTCACAGTGACCTTTTTAAGCATCAAACCGACCAAAAGATGTAATAGAAGACATATGTAAAAGATCACAACTTCCATCCATTCATCCATTTTCTACACCCGCTGAATTCATCTACAGGGTCACGGGGGTCTGCTGCCTATCCCAGCACATTACAAAGGATAGGCAAGGGTACACCCTGGACAGGTCACCAGTCCATCACAGAGATCATAACTTATTTGAACATTAGTTTGGCTCATTTGGACCCATCCACTTGTTTGATGTTCACGAAGGTTTGAGTGATGAACTGTACCAATAGGAAAATGGCACTGTTAATCAAACTAAGCGTGCCAAGTGTGAACACACCCTTAATCCAATTATATATTTAAAAAGGTAAAACTGGGACTTTATGTTTGCAAAAGAAAATGAACAACTTTGTAATTCCAGCTGGTGCGAGTGATGGTGTCACCAGTGAACTCACCTGGAGCTACAGCCAGCTGTCAGAAGTGCATGTATCAGTGTGGGCTGTTGCAACAGCTGTGCACCATCCTCATGGCTACTGGCGTACCTGCTGATATCCTCACTGAGGTAATTCATTTTTAATAATAAATTAATTACAGAACGACTGATGCCCACCCATGACTTCACACAGAGAACAGTCAGCTATTTTGACCTTCATATGGTTGTTTGTTTTTTTTTTCCTTAATTTTTTATTGCGCAGACTATAAACACAGTTTCAGAGGTTATCAGGGGATCACAGATCAACCAGGACTACTTTGCTTCTGTCAATGCACCTTCAAACCCACCAAGGTAAAGTAATCAGTTCACCAAAATATAAAATCTTCCATAGTGAACTGGAATAAACTTGATGAGGGATTTCTCTTTCTCATGTCTCCGTAGACCAGCTATTGTCGTGCTGCTCATGTCCATGGTAAACGAGAGACAACCGTTTGTACTTCGCTGTGCAGTCCTTTACTGTTTCCAGTGTTTTCTATACAAAAACCAGAAGGGCCAGGGGGAGATAGTGGCCACATTGCTTCCCTCAACCATTGATGGTGAGTTATAATTGGTTTCTCTTACGAGTACTGGAGTATTTTTTATTTTATTTTATTTTTTTAATATATCACCTTTTTTTCCCCCAGCCAATTCCATTTCCGCAGGCCAGTTGCTGTGCGGAGGCCTCTTCTCCGCAGACTCTCTTTCCAACTGGTGTGCTGCGGTGGCCTTGGCTCATGCCCTGCAGGACAACCTCACTCAGAAGGAGCAGCTGCTGAGGGTCCAGCTCGCCACCAGCCTGGGCAAGCCCCCCGTCTCTCTGCTGCAGCAGTGCACCAACATCCTGTCTCAGGTAAAACATGACACTTTTTTGGTTTGTGTGTCTTGGTAGAATAGATTTATGTTCAAAAGGAGGCAAAAATAAATACTAACTTGTAAACCACACTGAAGAGAACAGTGTCACATTATTGTGGTTTTGCAGGGTGATAAGATCATCCGGAGGGTAAGTAAAGTGGGTGTGTGTGTGTTTGGGTGGCACCTGTACTGGTTGTTTCGGCTTGGCAAGCATAGTAGGGGTCTTGGTGGCCCAAGTGTCGGTGGTTCTTGCTTCCCTTTAACCCTTTTAGGACCTTGTCTTGTCCAATGTAAGGCTACAACCCAGTTCTTCCTAGTTATGATGCCAAATGGGTGATCACCTCACAAGTATGGAAGTTCTGGTTGTTCTTAACTGTTCGCAAAGGGAGTGTGCAGAGGACACAAGTGGGGACTAAAGAGAAGTTCAGAGAAATGAGATGGCTGTTTTTTTTGTTCCTCTGTCTCAGCTGATGTCATCCTAATGCCTGCTTTGGTTGCTGTGCTGTAGCTAATTTTGTGTCTTTCCACTGCTGTTTGTCTTTCTCAGTTATTTACATGTCATTTTTATATATATATATATATATATATATATATATATATATATATATATATATATATATATATATATATATATATACACACACAAGGAGGACTGGTGAAGGACATGCTCCAAAAAGGTGTCCAGTTTAATTTGCCCTGATGAACATCCCACTTCCTCATTTTGACTGTTGCACAGATCCACATGGCAACATTGATGGATGCAAAGACTGCAGTCTTCCTACAGCTCAAGCTAAAAAAAGACAGACGCCCATTGAGGCATGGTGAGTATAATATTATCATATGATTCCACACTACACAGACCTGACCCGAAAGGATTCCTGACATTTCTGCAGACAGCCAGGAACAGTCTGTCAAGCAGAGTCTTGAAAGGAACCCCACCGTCCATTAACGCTTCCCAGTGATACCAGCTGCAGCACTAATTCACCCTCCGGTGATGCCAAAGCCTGGATGACATGCTGGTACTGACCTTTATGCCTCATTTCCATTTGCTTCTGTGAACCTATGCAAAACGTCCAGAAGTCAATTAATTTCCATGGAAGCCTTTGTGATTTTTGATGTAGTTGCTAAACTCCTTCTAGTGTTTTGGCAAAGTGTAATGGAGCGTGGGGGTGGGACTTGTTTTGTTTTTACTATTAAAGCACTTTTTGCTACATTTTATCATACAAAAAGTGCTATATAAATAAGGTTTGACTGTTTGATTGATTTTGGTTCATGTAGGTCAGATACTCAGTTTTTAGAGCAGCCCAGACGTGACAGCCCATTGCCTGCTCTTGTTTTGGCCAGGGCTTACTTTTAGTTACTCTCACTGGCTGCGCAAAAATAAGCTTGTTCAGCTTATATGTTTTTGGCCCTTCTTCAGCCAAGATTTATTTTTGGGATCATAACAAGCTGCAACATATGCAGGTTGATTCAAATAATGCAAAAAAAAAAAAAAAAGAATCCCTCCCCCTTTTTTTCTTTACAGTAGTGTGCCAAAGTCCTGGAAAACCATCCCATAGCCACACCTCAACTGGAGGGTCACTTTACAAATGGTTCACTAGCTGAGCACAAAGTAAAAACCCCTTTAGAACAGGAGCACCATTACACCGGATATCAAAACTGATTTAAAAAAAAAAAACCTACAGAAATATATTAGATAAAATGTAAGAGCATTTAGTAAAAATATATATACATAAATATATAATCAATAGTTTCATTCAACTGAGGACAAGACCAAATATTAAAATCATATTTATTACATATTTGCCACGGTTCAAGTTAGTGAACTGGTCAATACACAGTGATATTCACTTGTTTTATTAGTTTGTGGAAAAAAAAAAAACAACTCTTGCGTATGTAATACTTCTGTATGTAATCAAGTTAAACGCTAATTTTCTCTTGAGAAAAGGTCCGAGTGTGTGTGTGTTAACTAAGCCACCTGAAATAATGATCATTTTGTAGTAAATAAAGCAGGTAGGCACATTTATAGATATTTCTTAAATACTTTATACAAAATTAACAAAGTGGAATGTTTACATGATGACACCAACATTCAGAGCAGTGACATTACAAAGAAAACACCACAAAAATGCAGTTACTGTGACTGATAGTGTACTCATTCATTATTGCAGTGATCAAGTGGTCAACAAAGTTAAAAATATGCAATAATAATTATAATTTCAAAAAAAAAATCAAAGTGAACACTTTCAACTTGGCACGAGGAATATGAATCTTACAGGATGGCAAGAAAACATTTGCTCTCATAAACCAATAACATTAAATATTCACAAGGATTAATATGTTGTAAGAAAGGGTGGTTTTGTGGTTTTACACAGTGTTATTTATTAACGAAAAAAAAAACCCACCACACAATGAGGTTTTTATACTCTAACTGTATTTATCCTTCCTTAAGATCAACATATAAAATGTTCCCACTGATTAAGGACAAATGTCCTTGAACTCGAGCATCAACTTCAACTAGTGAGAGGGATGAGGGAAACCATAACAAAACATCAGAAAGAACATAATAAAATAGAACAAAGCACAAAGAAATCCTAATAAAATTATAAACAAAGTAATAATTGCGAATAAAATGTAAAAACATGTTCAGGAATGACACTTGGAAAGTTCATTTGACATCATTTCAGGGGCGAGGAGAAACAAAAAAGGCAAGGCAGTGTTTGAAAGTCAAAGGAAATGCAGTAATTTAAGAAAAAAAATTTGCATTTTTAAAAACTTTTTTTTGTCCTTTTCTTACCAATGTAAGGCCACTCATATCAAGTAGAAGAAATAGAGTGAGAAAAAACTGTAAACTATAATTGTTACAACTCGGCAGCTGAGGAGATTGTGTCTTTTCATTTTTGTAATACAGAGAATATATCTGTAGAGGTTGTGAACAGCTTTAGAAGACATTTATCTCTTTGTAAATTAAAGACAAACTCTGGATTCTTGCTTTATTTTTTTGGCTGTGTTCTATCTTTTAACAAAACTGCAGAACTTCATTCACCCCAACGACTGTGCAAATTCATTAAGATACTGTTTTGGAAAACACATTAGTTTCCATCGGTTAAAAAAAAAAAAACACTTTAAAATTCTAGGCTTTGAAAAGCACAGAAAAAAATAAATATGTATTAAAAAAAAAAAAAATAAAATTACTACAGCATCAAGGCCACGTGGGCCATGACTTGGTAATAGAGCTAAAAATCAAAAAATGGCCAAACAAGACTCAACTCCTAATGCCGTAAAAAGAGACATTTTTCTAAGGATTCAGTTAAATCATACAGGTTTTGATTCCATTAAGATAAATCACCTAATGTCCTCTCTGCTGGGTTAGCAAGAATGGAAAACTGACATGGAAAGGCACATATTTCACTGGTCAATCCTTTACCAGGAAAACAAAGAGCCATTATTTGCAGTACCTTGACTTGAACTGTAATATTAGCTGTGTATGATTAACTTTACATTTGTAAAACAGATACAACGTCCAATCTTCACCGTACTATCTGACCTGGACCGTCTCCAAACTACAGTCTTCCATTCACCAAACAAAGGGTTCCCTTATGAGTCCAACCATAAAGTGTTTTCAAATCGACTCAAACCATCTAGAGGAAAGGGCATCCAAAAGACGACCATCTACTTCACACATTCACAATTTGCAGAGTGTAAGGCTTGAAACACTTGGCCACACATTGGTGGGGGTAACGGGGTTATTGCACAAGAACACTTGGGAAGAGTGGGGACTTGTATGGTCCTCTGGCTGGAACCTCCTTGTGTTTCATGGTGAAATGACTATTGAGCGTGACGCTTGGTGAACCAGAGGTTAGGGGCTGTACAGTAGCTTGGTAAATAGTGTTGAGTTTGAAGAACCTGGAGAGCAAGTGTCGGAGCAAGTACCTGGACTGAGACTGTAAGTGAGCCGATGAGCTTTGAGAAATCAGCAGCAACTAAGACACACCAAAGGTCAAAGAAGAAGAGCCCACATGGACATCTACAGGAAACCCTTCTGATGAGATTGGTCTCATTTCTCCTTCCTCTCCACGTACTTTCATCTGCCCTCCTCCGCTGATCGAGTCTCCGACTTGAGCCTCACGAACTCTTTTGCCACGTCGTCGTTGGAGCGCTGCGAGAGGATTCGCATGGCGGTGAGGCCGGTGTCATCCATGTATATGCGCTGTCCCAGTGGGCACCAGCAGGCACAGTTGCCCTTCTCCATGATATCGCTTAACTGGATCACGGTCAAACCCACCACTTGATCGGCACGGCCAAAACAGTAGTCTTTCACGCAGGCTTGCACTTCGTAGCACTCAAAGCCATCCTGGTTACCCAGAACGCTGTTGGGAGAAAATGGTGTTTGTGCTTTTCAACGATTAAAACGTATCTATCAGCTTTAAGGCTTGTTACTTACAAATGGAAGGTTTCGTTGAACTTGGGAGACCAGCTGTTGTTCTTGGATTTGGTCTGGAATTTGCGTTTCTTGTCGCTGAGATGAGGCCCAATCATGGTGATCTCCACAAAGGGTCTGAACATACCAGACGTCTGCCACTTTAAATCACTGGCCCCGATCACTGCAAGAAAACAAGTCAAAACAGAAAGCAGGATCCAAAGTCAGCAATAGTTGACATCTCTCTCTCTTTTTAATTTTACATTTTATAAAACTCAAACTAACCTTTGACAGTAACTTTCCTTTCTCCACTCTTTGGATGAGTATATAACTCAACCTGCAGAGACACCTCACCGATGGGCTTGTCCACACAGGAGCCTGGTTCAGTGCACACCGAGATACAAGCAGTGGACGTGCATTAGGTCTCATACAGAATAAAATAAACCACTAAAATATAATGCACTCAGAATGAGAAGGAAATACAGGTGATGAAATAGTGCGTTAGGATCGGCCTACCGACAAAAGAGTCACAAAATGACAAAAACTCACAAAAAGGACAGTGGGTGGGGAAGGATAAGAAGGCTGGCAGATAATTTATAATGAAACCTACCCCTGTTGGGCTGTATTTTTTCATTGGGAGTTAACCTAATACCCTTCCCATTGTGCACTGGCACAGAGGCAGCACAAGAGATAAAAAGAAAACAGCAATAACAAGTTACCAAATTCCAGCATCACAAGCACACAAGAAACAGAAACTAAAAGAGACCTTAGTTCTGTCTAAGTATACGAGCAGGTGTTCCCCTAAATGAGTCTCCTCTGCTGCTTTGGGAAACACTTTTCTCCCTTCTATGTTTTTATGCCCGGCTAAAGTACCTTGTGCGTGTTGTGTGGTCACAAAGGTCTTGATGAGTGTGTCTGTGGTCTGAGTATAGAGCGACAAAGCGTGGCGTAGTGAGGAAAGCTCAGGGCTTTTCTCCAGGAAAGCCTTCTTCAACCCGTTGCCTCCTGCATGAAAGTATTGCTGCAAACAAAACAAAGTGGATTTTAAAATAAGCACTAAAAGGCTTTGATTAATTTAGTCCAACTATATTTAGACATACTAAAGTAAAAGCTTTGTTTGGTTTATACATTTAAGATGTCTGAAAAAAATGCCCAAAAGTGGAACTGAATTGATATTACATCTGTATCTGGATAACGTAATGGGAAGCAGATGAAATTACCCTTTAAACATAGAAAATCACTGTATTTTCAGTTTTAACAATTAATGTTACAGAAAGTTATAAAACAAAGCAATGTTGTTGGGAAGTTCTTGATAAATCACTGTTATTTAAATAAAGTAGGACGCTAACCTAATTATGTCACAACAAATTGTTTTTCTTTCACGCAAACACCAAGTACCTTTTTGTGAGTTATTTCATCTACTTGAAATTACTTAAATGTGAAAATCTGAAGAGTTTTTTGGTGATTTTATGCAGAAATACAGAAAATTCTAAAGCTTAATCAAAATTTCAAGCACTTCTGTAACTTAATTTCAGTAAAGGGTGAAAAACAAGTGGCCGCTAATTTGACTTGTCTAAAACCTTGTGAAACCAAAACCTGGAGTTTAAACTCACCTTGATGGTGTCCAGTGCTACGTCCATGACAGCACACTGCCTGGGAGATAAGCTCTTAGCCTCCCCTGCCATGTGATCCTGGGAAACCAAATTATGACCAAAACTTTGGTTTAGATACACTCACTGTCATTTAGCACTGTTTCGTAACATCTTGTGATTCCATAAAACTGAAACTAATTTAATTTATCATGAAATAAAACATATGAAGACATTAAGACACCTTGAGTTTTGAAAGCTGTCCAAGTTCTTTTGCAGCTGACAGGATCTGTGCCCCCTGGGGAAAAAAAAAAAAAAAAAAAGATCTAGGTTGTTACTCTTCTGCACTTTCATTTTGATATTTAAAACATAAATGAGTATGCAATGAAAGTATCAAGCAGCTGGCTTACAAAGGTGTCGCTGCCCTGTGGTAGGACAATGGTCTTCTCCAGGCTGATCATTACAATCCTCCACAGCTCCTTGAGAACACGCTTCAATACAGTCTTCTCACAGACGGTGGCGAACAGAGTCAGTCTGCAAAAACAAACATTCACGCACACAGTTACCAAAACGCATAGACCAAGAGAAGGGTGAAGGAAAAAGAAAAGGGTCACTTGTGTAGAGTCACTCACTTTCCATCCAGGAAATCCATCAGTGGGCGCAACATGTTATCAGAGTCGGCCTCCACCTGGTTCCTGGTGTTGTCGTTGAGCGGCCCTTTGATCTGGTACAGCAAAGATGCCATCTGTCGCATGCAATCGTTGATGCGGCCCTGGAAACTAGAATGAAATAGAGAACCAGCAATAAGCACAAATGCCTGCACATTTCTAGGAGTAACTGCATGTGTGAGTGTCATAAGGACATATACCTGCTTCCAAACGTCCTGCTGAGGTCATCCAGCACGTTGTTCAGTCTCACCTGCAGGTCGTTCAGTAAGTCGCTGGCCTCCATGTCCATCTGTGGTAAAGTACAAAAACAAATGTTGTGGTCAAAACTGACATTAAAAGGGGGGGAAAAAAATTGTCAAAATTTTCCCAAATTTTGACGATTAAGAAATGAAGAGATTCAAATATGTGTTGGGATTCTTTTGGGAAAGCAGGACCTGGAATCCGCTAACAACTGACATAATCTGCTTTCATCTCATATTTTTTGGCCAAAATAGCTCAAATGACTTGCTGAATTCTGAAAGCTGCACTCCAAAGCAAATGCTGGAAGCTGTCAATGATGGCAGCAACTCAAAGATGAAAGATGAGTCACATCAGCTTATGATTAACAGCCCTTAAAAGCTAGAATTCTTGGAAAATAATAAAGCAACAACATCAGACTTTTATCGCATTATATCTGTATACTTCTGTAGTTTAAGAAATAGATATGAGAACCCATATTTTTCCCTATCTAAAAAAAAAAAAAAAAAGAATATTGTTATAGATGAGAGTCTTAGAGGTTGGAACTCTAACAAGCACAAGGTGAAGGAACAGGTGGGAAGATTCATGAACCACCCCTACAGGCCAGCCTGTGTGTACCCAGGCATCATCTGAATAAGCACATCCTGGGGGCGAACTAAGCCACGTGGATGAAGCCATGGTGTGGCTCATTAAGTCAGTGATCCAATGGGCTTCTGATTAATGACCTGTCAGGGCTACAGAGGACCATTAGTGAGGACAAACTGAGAAGTTTCTGCTACACAGCACAGAGGAAAGGCTTCAGGGAAGAAAAGGTAGCTAGGAATGGATTTGTTTTGACTGCATTTCTTACGTACTGTAAAACTGATATGCACATCTTATTGTACCTACACTCACCTTTTTGTCTTGAAATTCTTTTTCAGGCTACAGCAGCAAAGAAAGGTGGAGGGTAACACAAGAGAACTATGATCAACTTCCCAGTTTGAAATGGGATTTGCTAAACTACACTACATGTGCTATTATTTTACAAATTGCCATGACGACGGATAGAACTTTTGCCTACCTTTTCTACCAATGCATCCATCTTTTGAAATTTTTTAGGGGAGGGAATGAATAAATAAATAAATAAGAAATAATTAAATAAAATCTCTCCGAAAACCCAAGTCTTTTGATCAGCCACTTAAAATTGACGCTCATCAGAAATATTAGAGTACATATGTTTTTCATATTAAATAAAGTGTAACATCTATACCCACCTTGTCTTTGTCAGTCTATTGCAAAAAATAAACAACAAAAATACAGAAGAAAAAAGAAATTACAAAATAAATAAAGTTGAAGAAGAAATTGAGATAATCTCAGGGGAAATGTGAACAGATTTGAGGAAGGTCAGGGAAAGTGGAAATTCCCACAAATGGTTAAATGAATAAATAAATAAATACATTTTTTAAAAAAAACAGACACAATGAAGTCCACCATGAAGGGTGTTTTGTTTCACCGGGACGGATTAAGACTGTGGTGCTGCTGGGAGCGGGCAGAACGAGGAGACGGTGTGCGGAAATGAATTGAACGAAGTGTGAAACCACTTCAAACTGCAACAAACCTCCATCTCTACTTCCTCATCTACTCCTTCCTCTTCCTCACTTTCTTCCAACTAGGAGGTGTAGTGAAAAGACAGCACATACAAAGTTTTTATCTATTTGTCTCCTTGTTGCCATCTACATGATTTATTCATGTAGGACACTTGGTACCAGTAGTTACATAAACACTGGCATATATGCAGTCATGTCTCTGCATGTTTGCATATACTGTGGACTTGCCTGCCATGCAGGGTTACTGTTGTTGAGCTAAAAAAGAAAATGGACTTTGTTCAATGAGTTATTCCACATATAGTTTTAAATATCCCATAAAAAAACACAACCAGTACCTGCAGATATTTAAAGATAAAAAACTGTTCGTGGTCAGCAAAACAGAGGAAAAAAAGACCAACTTGCTGCACTCACATGCCATGTGTAGATAA
The DNA here is from genome assembly GCA_028564865.1 of Zenarchopterus dispar. Taxonomy (NCBI): domain Eukaryota; kingdom Metazoa; phylum Chordata; class Actinopteri; order Beloniformes; family Zenarchopteridae; genus Zenarchopterus; species Zenarchopterus dispar. Next base: position 8,070,619 of record JAOWBL010000001.1, read on the forward strand.
TACTGTGATGTAATCAATTAATAAAAGCTGCTTTTTCATATTATTTTCTTCAAGGATTACCAGCGACTGAGAAAACAAAATGTTTTCTCTCAAAGAAGCTCCCATCCACAAACCTTCCAACTCCTCGTCCATCATGATTATATTTTTGACCACTTTCCCAGCTTTCAATCAGTATTTTGTGCATCTTTTCCTCCTAAAACAACTAAGAACTGATACTTCTTCCCCGCAAGTGGGAATGTAGCCACAAGAAACCAGAAGCATTTATTTACACCGCACATTCCTGTTTCTTAAGGCAGATTTAAGTATCATTCGATGACGCCAAATTAAATTTTGCAAAAAACTGAAAGCAAATCAAGAGATTGTGCTGTATTTATGTAGGTGAAAGGCGGCATGTTATTACCAATTAAGAAACTGATCCTGGTGACAGTAAACATGGGTTCACACTATGTTTCAAGCAACTAAAAATACTAAACTACTGTGGATTCTACAAAAATACTACCACAACTTCTAATACTAGTTATTTTGACTAACTGCTAATTTTATATTACCCACCAGAGTCTTTTCTTCCTCATCCTTTTCCACAACCTGTCGTTCAAAGCCAGAGGCAGAGGGAAATGACCAAACAGCAGTCTGGCTGGATAGCATTTACTCATTCATCTATATGAAGATGTACTTTAATAGAGACAAAGATGTGCCTATAGCAGACCAGGATGGAAACCTACCTCCTCTCCTGCCTCCTCCTCCTCCTCCTCCTCCATGAGTTCATCTAGCTTTAATTGTAAAGTGAACAAACTGGTTGAAACATAAGCTACCCCATTAAACAAACAAGTCACTATGGCTACAACGTGACATGTGAGGGAGCTGTTGTAGGGATTCAGAGCAGCGCACGCTCACAGCTGGCAGAGAAGCTACTGATTGTTCTTAACTGTAGACACAGCACAGGTATAAACCACCTGATTGTTTTAGGTCTCTGCATCAGTACTCTCCAGTTGTCTATGCAGCACATCAAGGAGACCATGCTCTTTTAACCAAAGGTTACAATTTCTCATTGACAACGCGACAAAACACAGACTTGGAAATGACACAAAGTTCTGAGGAAAAACAACATCCATTTTGGCTGTGTAAAGACGAGGACTAATCCAGGAATACTATCCCTCTACTTAAATCATCTACGGCAGCACTAATGTACATACTCGGGCTTCCTCTGTTGCAATCTGACACAAAAGACAAAAATACAACTCTTGTGTTAAAAAACACTGCCACTTTTAAAAAAGAAAATAAACCAAGTTTTTAAATTAGAAATACCACCTCGATAAATTTGCGGAGTAATTTGCATGGTCGTGCATACTTTTCTGTCTCTCCACCCACCTGTTTGGCTCCCATCGACTCGAACATCTTCTCCAGCTGGATTCTTAATTGCTGCACGTTATTCATCAACACACAGGGCTACGAGAGGAAGCAAACACAGACACAAGCACAATATAATATGGGAATATATGGACAAAAATAAAATCGGCTAACAAATTAAATCACATCCAAATCAACTCTTTCACAATACAATTCTGCCCTTTTTTCACAGAGCTGCCCAAGTCTGAGAGGATATGGTTTGACTTAGAAATTCAAATTTGTTGGATATTGTGACATTTCAGACCCAGTTAAGAGCACTATTATCCTGCTTCCCCACATTTAATCTATCAAACTTCACATAATGCTGATCTTACAGAAGTGGGTGGTGTAAAGTTGTAGCACAGATTTAGAAAGGGGCACATCCTGCAGAGGAAAGGGGGTAGTTTGGAGTGGAGTGGCTAAAGTAAGCAGGGTTACTCTAAAACAGATCTCTAAAAACATGGTTGAAAATGGAGCCTTTGTCCTGCATCCCTGCAGTACTGTGACCAAAGGATGTCACACAGAGTCCATTACTACATCAGGAAAATGTATCAACTTTTGAGGAAAGGGCATAAATGTCTCATTTCAACCCAGGATGGATCCAGTTAATATATCCTGTGTAAGAGAAATTCAGTGGACGCTATATTACACAGAATGTCCAGCAACACAAACAAGAACAAAGACTGACCTTCAAATGGCATACTGAAGTATAAATAATATAAATTATTTATAAAAAAGGAAACAACTTACAATCTTCTCCTTGTCAATGTAAGAAGGAAAACTGTTGGTCAGAATGGCACTGTACTGCAGAAGAACCTTGGCAATTGTCTGGAAAAAATGATGAGGGGAAAAAATGTATTAAAATCCACACAACTACTTCTGATAAACCTGTTTTGCAAGAAGGCAGAATATGATGCTTTCTGTGAATGTATCCAACAGATCATTTCCCAAAACCACAACATTTTTGAACATTCTTTAACCAGGCGGGCTATGGTTAGTCCGATTCTGACATAGTGTGCTCAGCCCATAAAGGAAAAATAAAAAGTTACATTCTGTGCTTTTAGAAATAAAAAGCCAAAATTCATTTGATTATTTAGACTGAGACATAAAACATTTGAAATATCAACAAAAGCTGTGAGTTACAGTACAAACCACAGATGTTTCAACAGTTTGTTGCACTTTGAGATAGTTTCACGGGTCACTTTTCAAAATGCGGTGCAGTGGGTTACCTTGGAGAAGCGGCGGCTGTACTGCGCCATGACGCTAGGATCGGGACACTCCAGTTTTTTAATGATCTCAAAGCTCTGATTGAGCTGTGTGAAGATGTCCACAACAGAGCAGGAGAACAGGGCATGCTCAGAGGTCTGCTGGAACTGAGAGCATAAATGATACTAAATTACTATCAATACTCAAGCTGGAGAGCTGCTGGCTGCAGGCTAAAACATCAACATGCAGTGGAAGAAGAAAAAAAAAAACTCATGCTGAGACCTGGTGTGTGTGTGTATGTCAGGAAAAATAAAAGCAATAAATTGATTCTGGTTACGCCACAACCTCTTGACAGCGATGAAGAGGTTAATTCTCTTACTCCGTCTTTTTTGTCTCTCTCCAAAGCGCCATGCATAAACTCCATAGACACGTCCTCATTTTCAGCCAACCACTGAAGAACAAACTGCACAAACCATCTAAAAAAGGAAAACAGAGGTTTTTCCCTGATCAACACATTTATATTTGTTTTCTCCTGTGCCAGTAAGTGAAGGGGTTTCATGCACTTACGACGGATAGTCTGGAACGACACCCTTAACGCTTGGCAGCTCCTTGACATACTCATTGTAGAGCCACTTGACTTTGAAGTGGAGGTTCATGTAGTCTGTGCTCTTACATAATCTGTGTTTCTCGTGCTCTGTAAATACAGAGACAAAAAGAAGTGAAGCTGGAAATGTTGTGGGAACAAAAAAAAAAAAAAAAAAAAAAAAAAAAAAAAATCACACATTTTCTATAATGAAGCTTTAATTTAGATGACTAGAAAGTTAGTGGCCCAGCTGTGTAACATCCTTATGGTTGTATCATTTCTGAAGAAGATGGAAACAGAAACTAATAAAATCTAGAAGAATCAAGAGCTTTTTAAGAGTCATGATTTATTTTTGCCATATTTTACAAAATAAGTCTTCCAAATTCATTGAAATGAGATTCACTAAGATTTGGAATTTTAAAGTATGTTCATTTTTATTCAGTTCACAAATGCATTTAACAGTTTGAATAAGACGTCTCAGTTGGCTCTTTTTCATACTGAAATCCCCATTTTCACTATAATCCCTTAATTGTACATTACAAGGAAAGGTAGGCTATGTGACTTTTTTTTTTTAGTTTAAAAGCAGCAGTGATTTAAATTGTGGGCATGCAAGTCCTATTTCAAGACAAATTGTTAAAAAAAGGTTTACATTTTAAAAAATTTCCTCTAACGCTGTTACACTTGAGTACAGATTCCCACTCATGTTCACAAAGGAATGATGTTTAATAGTTGTCTTTAAGCCATCCCATCACTTATTTTAACCTCGCTCAGATAACATTTTTGCATAAAAATCAATCATTATCTCAAAAACAAGCAGATTTAACCTCCTGAAAGCTACAACACTTTTAGAAGTTTGAATCTGTAATTACATTTTCAGTCACTTTTATGATCAATTTCAACTGAACACAAAGGGAACACCGCTCATGTGTTTTATTTTGTCAAACAGATGCAGCAGTTCACTTTGCCCTCTGTACAAGTCCTCTACAGGGACTTTCAAAGGCTGGAATAAAAGACGGCCGACTTTTACAATCCAGTGATGGAAAACTATAAAAAGACTCAAGGAAAACATAAGCAGCTTTAAACTTTACACGGTTACTGTTTTGCTCTCTTTACTTCACTCCATTTTTACCCAGAAATTCTCTTTTTTTTTTCACTGATTCATGTCAAGTTACACCACAGCTTCCCCTCCCTGTCATTCTCCTGCAGTTCAAGATAAAGGAATCAGTTTTTACAAACAAATGTAGCAGAATTATATGAAGGGTAACAAATATGGCTTTAATGTTATAATGGCACATTTATCATATTTGATAAATGAATTTCTAAGACCTTTGTAAAAAAAAAATCTTAGAAGATAAAACAAAAAACTGCAAAAAATATAGTTAAATACAAAATAGAATTAGCCAATTAACAGTGCTAAGAAAATTCTTATTTAAGACAAAATTGGAGATATTTTTTATTTCTTTTCTAACCCTAAACCTAAACCTAACCCTCTAATAGACACTTCAATTTTTGTGTGTTTTATTTCATATGTCAGGCATTCAAGGGTAAGGATATTGTTAGTGCAACAAAATATGTAACACCAAGACCAACCTTCCATAGCATACTTCATGTCTTGAGCAAACAACGTCCACATGGCCTCTGCTGACACTTTTCCTACATTTAGCTCTTGAGGGAACCTGGGAAACAACAGGATTTGAGAGACAAAAACTACTGGATTGTGAGAGCAAACAAACAAATACAACACGTAACCCGAGTGTCCAACCTCAAGCATAAAAGAACAACTACAAAGAGGTGTTCTGAAATACACCCTGAACCTTAACATTAACACTAATTGTGAAGCAGCATCACTGACTGATTGAGGACAGGTGTGTAGGAGTTCCTGTCTTCTTCAATGATGGAGACGATGAGCATGATGAGTTTGGGCCAAAAGTCCAAGTTCTTGATGCTTGGACCTTCCTCCTCTAAAGGTACTTCCTCTTTGTTCTGGATTACAAAGATAAAACACAGTCATGAGGCAGTTGCTATGGATGTTTATTCATTACTGTCACCCACAAACATCTCTACTACCTCATAAAAAAAAATTAAGTTTGAAAAATATCATCTAAGCCCAATCAATGCGCCTTATACAAAGGTGAAGTGCATGTAACTCACTGTGTCAGCAGGTTGGTACTGCCGGTTGTACAGCTCGTGACAGTTGTTGAAGATGTAGTCGTAAGTAGAGTTCAGACAGGCTTTCACACAGTCCCTCACAACCTGGCTGGCTCTGGGAGGAGACTGCAGCTCCTGGACCTGAACACCAGATGGAGACAGAAATACTGTCAGCAACCCCAATCAATGAGTGCATGTGCCATCATTTTCTTCAGTTGAACAAAAACAAAACTGAAGTGGTTGTTTTTGGATGAAAAAAGGAGCATTTAAGAGTCAGCACACAGCTTCAGTTATTACTGCCACAAACCACTGATAAGGCCCGAAATCTGGGGGTAGAGACACATTAGGACAGTTACAAAGTTGGGTTTCTATTACATGAAGAACATCTCCAGGATCACAGGACTAATTTTTCAGCAGGATTTTGAAAAACCCATTCGTGTGTTTATCTTCAGTAGAATTGATTACTGCAACTGTGTCTTCACAGGTCTGCCTGAGTTCTCACTAGAACTAAGAAACTGGACCACATCACTCCAGTTCTGAGGTCCTTACACTGGCTCCCTGTATCTCAGAGAACAGACTTCTCTTATTTTAAAAACCAATGAATGGTTAAAAACCGAATGGTTAAGGATCTTTCAGGTTTCTGGTTCAGGACTGCTCTGTGTTCCCAGAATCCAACTGAAACATGGAGAAGCAGGATTCAGCTTTTATGCTCCACAGATTTGGAACAAACTTCCAGAAAACTGCAGGAATGCTGAAACCCTGAATTCATTTAAATAAAAGTTAAAAATTGTAGCTGTCTTTGACTGAATTATTTGAACCATTCTGAATTTAAATTTAGACAATTGCAATTTCACTGCTACACTGTAACTCAAGCTTAAGTCTAACTTTTCTTTATCACACCAGTATACTGTAACTCTTATTTTCTCCTCTTTTGTTTTCATAATGTAAAGCACCTTGAATTGCCTTGTTGCTGAAATATGTTAAACAAATAAACCTGGCTTGCCAATGAACCTGCTTTTTATAGAATATAATTGATTTTGCCCAAAGCAAAAACATGGTCTTTAGAAATAAACATGTTAAAGCATAGGAAGCTGTCCAAAACAAACAAAAAACAAATAACAAACAAACAAACAAACAAACAAACAAGCAAACAAACTCAATTAAAGAGTGCAAAGTGAGATAAATATAATAAATGATATAATTAATGACCTTCATCCTGAAAAATGTGATGCTGGTCAGAAGATCCACAGTGGATTTTAAATCCTGCAGGCGGTCTTTGCTGCTGGCAGGGAAGTGGTTCTGGAGAGGAAGCAACAGTTTATTTTACATAAATTGATTCAAAATAATTAATAACAAACCAGTATAAAAGAACATAAGTGAAATTTCCTGTTTTGCAGTTTTTTTTACAGCAGACAAGGAGTCACTGAACTGACTAAAATGATATTACGACTGAAATATAAGGGGAAAAAAAAACATTTTTAATTTATTTTTTAAATAGTGTCTTTGACTGGTATTTTCTATAAGAATCTTACCCTATATGTAGAAAGGTCAATGCGTAAGGAGTTGTGCAGCTGGTCTAAGAGCTTCACAAAGCGCTCTTTCTGTAGGAGGAAATAAAATGTCACGTTGGGCATGTTAGTGAGAAAAGACTGACGAGACACAAAAAAGGGAAACAGAGCTTGGTGCATGAGGTAAGTGATCTGATGAAGAAAGGGAGATGAAACACATTTGAATCATTTTACAGTCACACAAACCCCAAAATTGGAAGCAGCGAAACGGTCGGAGGCGGACACGTTGGTGGAGGCTGTTGTGTGGGCGTAGAAGGCGTTGATATTAGCCAGCAGACTGCTCATCACCGCAGGAACTCCAGGACACATGTATTTAGTTGACAGGCAGGCAAAGTGCCTAGAAAGAGAAGCAAAAGCTCCGTAGTTCATACTTGCTCACAGATGCAAAGACTTTCCATCATCAGGGAGATGAGGATGAGATGAGTCGCCATATTTGCCTATATGGTCATCTCTACTCTCAAGGGCTTTACCTAAAAATCGCCATCAGTAGTTGTTATTTCACATGCTGTTCAGCTACTGGGTGAATTAAAGCTGAAGCAGGACTCATTGCACGTTCTGTGACTGATGAGCTTACAGAAATCTACAAAGATCATGACCTCTCACGATGACAAATCCAACCTCAGCTATTTTGTAATCACCTTTCCTCCATTTAAAGATCAACAGGGAATGAAAACACCTCTAAAAGGTATTTTGTTAAAGCAGTAAAAGGGAGAAAGAGACAGCAAGCAACAAAGAATAAGTGGTTATGAAAGCATTGACAGTTGTGGGGAGAGTTGGGGACTCGATCCTTTTATCCATTGCGGTTTCTCAGACTTACGTCATGGCCTGGTAGATTGACTCGATCCCATAACGCATGGCAAACTCATCGACTATTTCCTGTGCCACATCATCAAAGTACACTTTCCATGAATCGTCTCCACGAGCCTCAGGAATTTTCACCACGCCTTGACCGAGGACATCAGTTGAATGGTGGAAAAGATTCTGTAATAGATACAGGGAGTGTAATTGTAACTAACCAGTTAATGGGGAAGAACAGAAAAAAAATAGGTGAGTGATAACAAGGTGAGAGCGGCATAAAAGCCATTATTACAGGATATTTTATATCTGAAAACACCAAAATGTCTATGGTGAAGGATCAAAAGTGTTCAGCTTTTCAGATTATTGGAGTTTCAAAGTCAGTTCACACTTTGAGTTGGATTTTTTTCCCCAGGAAAGACTAAGACTGTGTTATTGCTACAAAAGTATATATATTTTAATCTTCTCCACATCAGTAACATCCACAGATAATCGGTGCTGTGCATTACAAGTATCTAGAGATATCCATTACCTTTAAAAACACTATTTTAGTCATGTTTCGAGTTATGATCTACCTCATGCAAACAGGTGTACTGCATGTGATATGGAGCCACTTTCTCCTCTCCTTTGATCTCTACATTGATTTGAAGGCGAATGGCACCTGACACGGCTGACTTGTCTGTCCTCTTCTCTGTAATTACACACAAATAGTCATTCAGACACACAGATACACACAATCATCTTCCCAATTCATAAGTCTGATCCAAATCTGTGTCAGTGAGGCGCATGAAACCAGGTCTGTTAGCAGGAAACTAATTACAGGCTATTAACGTGGCAGTTCTATTGTAGGGGGTTTTGTTTCTACGGTTTGATGGCAGCGCAGAGCCCGCAGCGCTAATAGAAGTCCTCCAGCTGATCGCGAGCGAGACAATGGCAGTGGGCTGTGTGAATCTGCGCCTGATCGCTAAAGACATTTGAGCCGGAGCTTCTCTGGAGGTGGAGTGCTTGGCGGCTCGCCCCTGCTATTTGCCCTGACAGGCACATCATTAAAGGTAATTTGTACATGTCGGTAGAGCGCTCGATTTCCGACTGGAGTGCTGCCACTTGACAATCTCATGTCAGCAGGAGAAAGAAAAAAAGGGAAGAAGGGAGGGAGCCATGGGAGCAGAAGAAGACAGTGCATATTACATGACTGATCTTTTATTTTACTCCAAGATGCAACTGATAATGCCTCCTACCCACAAAATGCTTTTGTCAAGAAGAAACTGGGCTCTTCATATCTCTGTTTAAATGCATCTCAAATATGTAAAGGTATTGAGTGAAAAATAAGATCAAGTCTGTTTCAATCTAGTAGTTACTTAGGAACTTGTGTCTACAAACATTACAACATTGATATAAACATAAGAAGTGTTTTTAAGACAAATATAGAAAAAAAGAGATGGAGACTGCTAAAGTCAGTGTATTTGTCTACAAAACAAAGTTATTTTATACACAGAGACATTTAAGCTGCATTCGTTCAAGCTACAAATTACTGGAAAAACTCTGTGTTTGTCTATTTTTTTGTATTCAGGATTTTATTGTAATAGAAACCTCTTGACACTCTAGAGAATATAACCGATGACTAGAATAACAGGAGTCACAAGTAACAGAATGTGATTGAAAGGGAAAGTCAGTATTGTCATGCAGACCAATAAAGGCCCCGAGGAAACGGCATGAATGAATTACTGCAGGTAAAAGATTCATAAGTAATGAAGTTCAACAACAAACTGTTGACTACGCCTACTGAAAACAAAACAAGATGTGAAATTTATGTAAAGAGTAGACGACTTACAGGTTGCTGAGGCTATATATGATGTGGATCTATTAAAAACAGAAGTAATCATACGGACCCAGGTTATACCAGACGTCCATTTCTCCGCTCAGCGTTCGAACTTCAATGATACTCTGACCCAGAAAATCATCAGACTCTCTCTTCAGACGCTGCTTCACCCTGGACTTGATGTCATCATCTTCATCCCACACGCGCACCTTTATTCGGTCTGAGGAATTGTGGCACTCGCTGATGAGAAACGGAAAAAAATTATGCTGACCTGCTTCCAGACATGCCAAGAAAATGTTTCAAATACTCATAAAAACAGAATGTAATGATTTGCTAATTTGTTTATCTTACTCTTTAATTGGAAATAGTGCAAAGAAAACATTTCAAATCTTTAAAAATGACTGACCACATTCTGCACAAGCCACATCTTGACTTTATAATAAAAGTCCAGTTGCTAAAATATCCTCATTACAATCAAGGCCAGCAATCAAAAGGGATTTAGAGGAGCCATAAAATCCTCTACATTTAATTAAAGATTGGGGTTAAGTGTCCTGAAAATTATTAGACTCTGGTTCTATTTACCTTTTAGAAAAGAAGACATTAATACCTCCCAAAATAAAACTTATAGTGCTTCAGTTCTGCTTAGAAAAACAGACAAATAAATTATGAGCTAATACTAAATGTAGATAAAGTCCCAGCTTTTTCAAGAACAGGATTACTTACTTACTTTTTGCAATAAGGTTTTACCAATACAGTTAATAAGAATATGATTAAGTATCGACTTACAAGTGGTACTTCTCCTCCCAGACTGGATTGAGGTTGCCATAAATGGTCTTGGTTCTCTTCTTTGTCTTGCCCACCTGAACAGTGACGTACGGATCACTAGACCCCGTCTTGTCTTTAGCCTGAAGTCCTTGAGCACAAACAACTGAAACAAAGAGTCAAGTAAAATATATAACGAGCATCATCATTACAAGCTCTACAGTTAAGACTGATGAAGAGGAATTAAGTTGTATTGCTTTTAGTCAAGTTCTGATCAATGGGTACCTGTGATGGTGATCTTGGCGGACCACTTCGAGGTGCCATCCAACACACTCTGTTTGATGGCCTTCATCTGCTGGGCGTGAATGGACTTACTGATTACAAACACTTCTCTGATCAGCTCAAAGATCTCTGGTTTGTTCCTTTCCCTAATCTTCATTCTGTCCTTCATGGCCATGATGATATTTTGAGTTCGGTCTTCAGCTCCATGCTTGGAGCTTTTCTCTGCAGCGCCTAAATGCAACCCAAATATGTAAAACAGATGTAAATAAGGTTCACCGAGAACAAAACTTCTGTGTCCTACTTTTGTCAGACTAAATGAAAAGCTTGTAAATGCTGTCAGCTTAAAACAATGAGATCTTTTCCACCTTTATAAGAAAACACACATGATAACCCCACTTATTTATAATGTGTACTGCCTTGAACAAAACTCACGCTGCAGACAGTCAGCATTCAGTAGCTCTTGGCACTTCTCGTGGCACTTGACCCCACACTCGGAGCAACGCATACCTTGGCGAGCGATTCCCCACAGCAGTCCCTCACACTCATAGCAGTAGGTGGGTGTGGTGGCCGTCCAAACCTCAAAGTTATGTGGGGTAGTGCAGGATATCGGATAAATAAGGGCCTGCAGGGTCTTCTTGTACACATGGGTTTTCTGCATAAGGAAAATAATTTATTTTATACATGTATGGTCATGGGGAGAGGAGACGGAAAACAAGAAAGAAAAACAAACAAAAAAAAAACAGTGTATAAACTATGCCACCAAAAGCAAAGGAAGTGTATCGCTAAAACACCTTATGAGTGAAGAACTTTAAGGTCATAATGTTATTTGGAATACATCAGGCTAAAATCCAAAACAAAAATGGTGGAAATAGTTGTACTCACCAGCTCCTCATCTTTGAATGAGGACCGAGCAGCCATAGCAGAAGCAATTCCTGCCTTCCTGGCTTGGACAAGGGACTAAAAAAATGTGGCAAAGGAAAATTTGCATGAGTTCCCATTGAGTAAACAAATATGACGCACCTACAACTACAAGCACTAATGTAATATCACTCTAGGAGTGAGGATGGTTACAAGGCTGGTTAGGAGGGTTAGTTTATTTGTCCCATTTATGAACCTTTTCCAGATGATCAGGAACCCTGTGAGTATTGTTAGTCATAAGCAACTAGAGCAGAATAAACCACCTAATAAGACAAAATTAGACCTAAACAAACACCACTTTGTACTTCATCTAAGATGATTTAGTCTTTTTAAATATTTCTGTTGATGGTTCAGATGGTGGGGAAAACCATATACCAAAAGCTGGAGGTTTTTGCTGACTAAATGTTCCAGCAGGAATATGAATTAGGAGAAAAGTTCAGGATCATGAGTATGCATGCGACCTCTGCAATCAAAGAGATCAAATTAATGTTTGACTTTTTTGGGGGGCGTTTTGTTATATATTTTGTGCTTCAGTTGGGAAAGGGAGTGGGAACTGTGTTCTATAAACTTACCATAGCCTGACCAAGAAGAGTGAATGCATTCAAGAGAGTTGTGGGGGATAGTTTCAGGTATAAGAGAGGAGGGAGAGAGAAATTAGAAGTGGGATTTCTTATCCGTGTTCATGTGCTGACAACATCATCCCAGTTTAGAGATGAAAAAAGTATAACTGTGACTTCTGCGGTGGTTTCATCAATAGAAAGACATGAGTTCAAAAAGAAACAGAAATTGACAAATAACAGAATATGTAATAAAAGCACAACTGCTTAGTACTGACCACATCGCTAACCAATGGGATGGGCTTCTTTTTGCGCAGGTCTGGCATGCTGTCAATTCCATACAGACCCGATCCGCCACTATGCAGAAATAAAAATAATGGAAAAAAAATGTGTCAGACTAAAACTCCAGCAAGAAACTGTTCTCGTAATTATAACAGCGACATGTAGTCTTGACTGACAGATTTAATGCAGTTACTCCAGTAATTAAAAATTACCCAATACAATCCTCAAAAGTGAAGCAGAAATAGAAGTTAATACTATCTGACTCACCCCGGTTTGACCCAGGCCTGTCTAGTATTGGGTTCCACATCTCTGACCTGAAAGAATTTAAGTAAAAGACTTTAGTTTGATGACTTTAGAAGGCTATTATGAAAAGACGGAAGTAATGAGGGGGAGAAAAAAACTTGGCTGAGTTTAACCTCTCTGATGTCACTGAACATGCAAAGTTAAATAAAACAAATGTATGTTATACCTTTAGAAATGGATTAAATCATTTTTGCAGGACCCTTTAATTGCACATGTTAAGTGGAAGGAAATGATGAACCAAAATTACAAATGCAGCTAAAACAGTTTCATGAAACACTTCAGATGAATCAGATACAAGCAAAACATGAAAGGCTTTTACAAAACACCAAAAATGTGACTTGAATACTAAACTTATAGTGCACATCGGGTCTTTGATCAGTGCTTGTGCAGACATCTGAGAATTGAGGGCCATGATCCCTCTGTGTTTTACTTGTTATAAGGGTTTTGTGTTTTGAGAAACTAACTGGCAAAAGTCGAGAACTTGCACAAAAACTGGCACTTGAAACATAACAGAAGAGTCATACTCTGAACTTAAAAATCAACCAATGAAAATTATCATGCAGAACAACCATAGTGACAAAACATTTTTTGTTTCCAGAATGGAAAAATTATACGTCGAATGAATACTGTGAATCCACGCAAACAAAATATTTAATATTTTCCAACACAAGAATTTTCATTCACAAGGAAGCAAAACATGTAATGTGGATGAAAAATAAATAAAACAATCTTATTCCTATGAAAAAAAAAACACAAACAGAAATGAACAAAACAGTAAGATTAAACGTGTATCCAATTAAATCAGTAACCTGAATATCTTCTTTCCCATAGTCTGAAAAGAAAAGAAATACCGAATGAATTCTAAATCATGTGGCATAACTTACTGAGCATGCTTTCACACCAAGTACATTACACCATGTACATTACATACATTACACCAAGACGAAACTACCAATCTACTAACTGTTCACCCCAAAGAGGGTTTGTGAAATATTACACCAACATTATTTTTTGCTGTATTACTAGGCTTGCCAGTGACAAAAATAAATAAGGAGAAATTTCAAAATACCTGGAATAAATTCATCTTGTGACTGGGATCCCTGAGACCCTTGAGAGCCATGGGACCCCTGGGACCCTTGAGAAGATCTGGAAAGTCTGTGACGTAATTGTCTCTTTTCCCTCAGAACGCGCTGAAAATTAGATATACGTTCTCTGTGACGGGCATCAGTCGACTTTCCTTGATGTCCTTCAGCAAGGACACAGTCTTCCCTTATTGGGCTTAACATCACTTCATCTGTGCTGACCACCAGACCCAAAGGACTTTCATCCTGCAATACAGGACTGCGGTCTGGTGTTAAGTCAAGGCAAAACAACTCCCCATCTGTTGAATATTGTTCTTTTCCCTGTGAAATGTCTGCTGAGTGATACTCCCTTTTTGTGGATGGAGAATAGTTTGATTTACATGGGGATGTTTGAAGGGGAAGTGATACATTTTCATTTGTCTCCCCACAACCCACATTAACTGAGAGCTGATTGGACTTCTTTGGGGAGCCAGGCTGAAGGAGATTTTCTATCAGACCAACCTTCTCCTCGGGATACATAGGACTGGTTTGCTTCTTAGGTTCCCCAAATTGTTCAACTGGGGAAGGTGTTATTTCAGTTTCTCCATCATCTTTCACTCCTTCAGGGGTGGATCCTTCCAGCTTTTTCAATGCATCTTTCAAAGCTGACCGGAAAGTAAATACAGCCTTGTTAAAAGTTGTCACATCTAAACCTGCATTGGGGGTTTTAGACATGCCCTCAGAATCCATTTCAGATGACTCTGCATCCTCCCTGGAAATGCTGGGATCTGTCCATTCTCTATCTAAACTTTCGGTTGACCCCAGATCAAGAGTGTCTCCTGACGACTGGAAATCATCGCATGGTGAATGTGGGTCCAGGTAACCATCATCACAATCAGTCAACAGCACAGTAGAACAGCTCAGGGTCTGGGAGGGCTCACTGTCCATGTCATTTACAAATGCATCCATAGTGTGGTACCCAGAGCTGCGTGAAAATGGGCAATTTGCTGCACAGTCACATTCCAAGTTTTCATCCACAGTTTCATGTCTCAGAGGCCTCCAGTCCACCATACTGGAAGAACTAGAGGGGGAATTGTAACGATGTCCAAACAACAAAGAGAGGTGCTCAGAACTGGTGTGTGAGGAATGACCTGATGTGCTACTTTGTGTCTCCTCAGTGGCATACCTATTCCAAACTTGACAGTTCTCCAGTTCTTCTCCACTGTTTGCACATGAGGAGATATCCTCACCACTCCAACCTCCCTCTCCACTTCTACTATGCTGCATATCAACAGAGGGCCATCTGTCACAGTCTGTGTCACCAGAATGAAAGCCTGGTTCAGGACATTTGGAGCTGTGACATGTTGACAAAGAACTGGTGCTTTGGTAGTTGTGTTCACAATGAAGGTCCAGGCAGCAGATGTCCGGTGTTGCACGACTTAACATGTGCTCGTTTAAACTCTCTTGGTCTATTTGACAGACTGATCTGGGAGTGGTTTCAGCATCTTGCCAATCTTTGAATAATCTGTGAGATGATATATATCCTAAAGCTTTTCCATCCTCTGTGATATCCAACAGTGGTATGAGGTCTCTTTCGTGAAGAGATGTGATGGCATTCTGTCTACCCAGGCTTCCACGCCTAAAGCGTGGCATTTGAGAAGTGGGACTAGGGTGAGGTGGAGCTGAAGCGCCAGAGTACAGCTCACCTATTTCACTGAGCACTGCATCAACACAACAAGATACTTCATCCACTGAGCCGCGCACAGATGACAGATACTGCCTCAGGTCGGAAATTTCCTCCTGGATCTTGTTGATGCCTTTCAGCTCTTTCAAGATGTGTTCCACTATGTTACTAGAGCCTTGTTCTGCTTCCTCATTCCCCATCTTCTCCTTTTCTGCAGCATTTCTAATAGTTTCAAAGAGTCTGGGCATAGCATTCTCCTCAATTCCACTTTCACCTTGGCATTGAGAACCGTTTTCCCCAGATGAGGGCGGATCAGTTTTTTTGCTGATAGTGTCAGTTAATGGTGACCCACAAGGGGGATCATCTCCCAACTCCTGTTGGCACTTCTGCGAAAGGCTTTGCTCCATGTCAGTGCTCTGTGATCTCCTCTTTTGCAGATGTTGCCTTTTGGGTGAGTGTGGAAGTGGATCTGATGCTTCATCCTGTCCACCAGTGTGTCCTCTGGGAAACATCCCTGAGAAGTGGTAATCTTGATCAGCTATTCCCACTCATGGACAAACCACTGGTTCTGTAGTCTCTCCTTAGAGAGGTTGAAGCATAAAGCAGTATCTGTAACTGCATGCAAGTACGTACCTGCAGCAAATCATAAGTCATTTTGTTTTAAAAAAAAAAAAAAAAACTAAGGAAGCATGTGTTTAGTGCTTTTGCTTTCTCTGCAGTGAAAGAACAGCTAAACATGGTCAATTTACAAAACCTACTGAAATAGTAGTTTCTGTTACATGGGTTACAGTAAACATAAATAATCATACCAGAGAAATGTTAGACATCAAACTCTATGTTACTATATATTTTTTTTTAAATTAAATGATTAAAAGACCAGATTCGACAATAATTATGTTTGATGAAGTCATTTGTCACCATACATGGATCAGAATGGTGCTTTACTTACAGAATTAACTTTTTAAAAAATTCATTTGGACATAAATTATTTTTGCAGTTATTTGAAGCAAGAATGAAAGACTACATTGTCCTATGCAATGCAAAAGTCAAGCAGACAATGTTGTTTCAACTGACCTCTCAGTCACACTGACACCTCTTAGAATGGACACCATGCAATTTAAATGTCTGTAATTAGGATACTCTGGAAAGACAGCACAGTAATTAGATGATGAGTCAATTCTTGCTTCTGAGGCCATGCCAGTCTTTCACAGTGACACCAGCTGCAAAGCCTGAAAGCTCTCACTCATTGCACACTAAAGGAATAACTATATACCCCCCAAAATACAGTATAATTAAATTGCATTACCGTGCATGCCTCAAAGAATATGCTCAACACATCCTCAAAAAGAGAAACAAGGAGGAAACATTTCCTTCTGGGTCACCAACAAGTTGTTGTATCGACATGGACTACTCTCCATGTTAGAAAAAAAGCACTAAGTCTGACTGCCTTAACAAACTGTTTATAATATGCTGACAATATTTGAAAAGCCTATTTTTGAGCTTTGACAAGTTCTGCTTTCAAATTGACTAACCAGATATAATCCTCATGTCTGTTACATCCGATGTTTGAGTCCATGTTTTTGTCATCGTCACTGCAGCTCTGGTGCATAGTCATTAGTGGATGACTTTTTTTCACTAATCCTCGTTTTAGTCATTCTTTGTTGAAGAATGTGAGAAAATATGATTTAAAATGAAGCTTCTTTATCTCTATACTGATGCATTTGCCTTATAAATCTTGTGAATGTAAACATTTTTAATTTGCAGCTTTTAACAAAACTGATATGTGATGTGAAGATTTGAATGTCCTCAGGCTATTTTGTAAATATACTATTTGGCGTTATAGGATAACTTTATTGAAACTTAGCTTTAGTTTTGGGAAAGCAATTTTCAAATTCAGCTATTAAACTATTACAGGGGATAAATAATTACTAACTACGTTAACACCCTTACACTTAATGTCTTCATTTTGTACTTGAGCACTGAAGATGTCTCCGGGTTTGCATGGCATGTACATATGTACATATAAGTGTACAATAATAAAAAAAAATTAATCAGAAATTATATCTATACTTTCTGAAAAATACATCTTGATATCGTACTTAGATATATTTGATCTATGGAATATTACACGTTAAATTATTTATATATTCTTTGTAATAGTTCTGGGGACAACTTTAAAACAAATAGCCATGATCCAGTAAACGTCCATTGTAAAATAATTGTCCTCAATTTACCAAGAAAAATGTTCAGATGATGTTTGGAGCCAAACCTTTAAATCCAGGGAAGTCATATATACATAATGTGATCTACTTTTCTTTTTCCTCATTTACTAAAAAGGCCTTCCCTGCATCATCAGATCCCCCTGCCCCTCAAAACTTATTTGTGAGGTTGGAAAGTTTTTTTTTTTAAGTATTTTTCTCATGAAAGCTAAACTTGATATTATCTATTATCCAACAATTTCCATACACTACAACATTCACTGGAGCATATTTTAATCAAAAACAAAAAAATTCACAGAAATGTATGCCTTACCTTGTCTGAAAAAATGAGCAATTTACAGATATTATCTTACAAGATCATTTAAATCCACATGGAGAGCATCTCAGAATCTCAATAATAATTTCCCTTCCTTTCAAAGATATCCTCATCTACATTACTTAACACCATCTTATATCACTCAGACCAGCAGTTCCCTAACAGAACAAGGGTCCAGAAAGGCTGAATCCACCCCTTCTACTATGGTAAAGACAAACACAAGAGGAGTAAAAAACATCACACAGCAGTTCACCCTTGGTTAAGTCGCCATCCTGACTTCCCTCCCACTCTCTTGCATGCTTTCTCTACTCTCCCTCTCTCTCCTTTCTCTCTCTGTCCTCTGATATTGTATTCCAGCACTAAGCTAATCTGAGGCTAAATGGAGGCTGTATGACTGCCAACTCTGTCTTGTTCACTTTTCTGTATCCACATGTACAAGTGGCGGAAAGAAATGCAAGATTTTACTTTCATTTCTTAAAATGTGCTTTCCCTTTTCTATTTTCAGAAAGAAACTACAAAACCACTTGGCGTTCTGCATATTTTTCAGCTCTGCTTGCAGTTCTGAGTACATTTTCCCCAATTTGCTATGAATGAATGCATCATATATTTTTTTGGTCATTCTGAAGACTCAAGACAATTTGAGTATCAACTTTGATTATCATGTTAAGTATTTTTTTTGTAAGGTGCAGTGACAACTAACTAATGTTAGCAGTGCAAAGTAAACCTTAATTCAGACTATGATCATTTAAGATATGAGAGATAAAACCTTAATGAAATGAAGAACAATATACTTTAAGCG
This sequence comes from Zenarchopterus dispar, assembly GCA_028564865.1. NCBI lineage: Eukaryota > Metazoa > Chordata > Actinopteri > Beloniformes > Zenarchopteridae > Zenarchopterus > Zenarchopterus dispar. The sequence goes on from JAOWBL010000001.1 coordinate 8,089,307, forward strand.
CACAATTATAGTACCAAGTGATATGATCAAATCACGACTGAAACAAGAATGTAAAGGCAGAGTGATTGTATTAACAATTTTCACCAATGCAATTTTGCTTGAAAAGTTTCATCTGACCCATTTATGTGGAATACTTTGGTGGACAGCTGCACCAGAGAGAACATTTTTTTGAATATATAAAATATATAAGTATTTTGTCCACTAGAAGATGAATACCTAAGTATGACTGAAATAATAACTTTATAGAAATGAAGAATTGGCAATGGCTAGATTTCAGTGAAGCTTTTTAATACTCATTGCATACAAAGAATCAAACATGCATCTCTGGAAGCTGATGAAGAGTAACCATGAGCATCAATAGTTCAAAAGTTTCATCAGAGCACAGCAAGCTGCTTCAGACAAATTAACATGTAGTTCTCATAACAAATCCTCACAGCTGCGTGGGACAGCTAAACCCAAAACAATAGACAGAATACTCATTTCTGTACTGAGTGTACTCATAATGAACTAACAGAGTAAATTCAAAGAACAAATTTCCTTCACACCATGACCAGTTGGTAATGATTGAAAAAATCTACACCTAAGATCAAATGTGCTCACCTTGTAAATTTGGGAATCATTTAAGGGACCTTTATTAAAGCACTTAATCCCTAGCCTTTCCATGAACTCAAAAAACAAAGACTGCTTCAACATCTAGAGAGGTTAAACTCAACCATAGTCAAAGGGTTCCAACTGTGAAGAAGATTAATACATATAAAATAAAATAAAAAAATGGGATTAACTGTAGTTGGAAAAATAGAAATAAAACATGGCTTACCTCACGGAGCTGAACCCTAACTTTGTTGATGGCCCTTAACCAACGAAGTCTGGATGGGGTAAAAGGTAATGGTTGTCCTCCATCATGAAACCTAAGTCAGCACATTAACAGAAAGACAGAAACAATTCATTTGATTGTACCTTCATTATTTGGACACATGGACCTGAAATCTGTGAAGGACTTTTACCTTTGAAGTTTAGATGATCCTTTTTCAGCTGTTATCTCAGATTTCAAACTCTGTCCTATTTCAGGGGACAGCCTGTTTATCTCTTGCTCATTGACAGTAGAGTGTCCGTTGGTGGAAATTTGTCCATTTGTGCGCAGCTGCACATTGGTGGATGGGTGCAGACCAGTACTATGGTAGGAGTGGAAGGACTCCTCAAGTTCTGAGCCTCCAGTGCTCTCATGGCCAATCTCACTAAGCTGGGAGCTGGTCTGGCTCAGATTCCCCGATGACCCGAAGCGACTACTTTCCACTGGACTACAATAGTGAAAAGGAGTAAGGAAGATATTCAGTTAGACATCTGTTTATTTAAATATTTTTTCAGTTTATATTTTTTCCCACTATAAAACCTGAGATAAGAGGGGTTGTTCGGAGAAAAAAAAAAAGTTTTGGAAATTGTTTCAGTGATTCTGAATATTGCCGGATTGAGTAAAATAAACCCCATCCATCTACTAGGAATTTTTTTTACATATCTATTTAAATGTCTACTTTTATTCATAGTTTTTCTAAATGATTAACTGATTTGGTATAAACACACCACATCATGCTCTAGAACAGATACTCAACCTTGCAGGGAAGCTGCAGCATGATGGAAATAATAAAAAAGTAAAAACTGCATCAATGTCTAATACACTACAAAGGTTTTCCAACATTAGAAGTGCACTTTTAACTAGAACTGGCACACATATGAGCATGTAATACTTTGTGGTGTGAGGTATGACATCCCTTGCAAGTTCTGCCTAATAGAATAAGGTTTATATCTACATATAATTGCATCTGCATATCTTGTTGTCAATGCTTCAGTTTCCAAAGAACATTATAGAGCACCGCATTTTGCACAGCTACAAATACAAGGGGTTAGATCACTGAATGATGTGGACCATATCATATGTAGGGGTGATATGTGTTAAAATAGCCTTTAAAATTGAACTATGAATTTCATTTGTAAAGGCTGAACACAAAACTACATTTTTAATTACATTTATAACATAGTACCATGAATTTACATGTTAAAAAGGTCACAGCAAGTACCTATTAATCCCTAACTAAAATAATATTCAAAAAGAATCAGAATTCCATAACAAAATTTGCAAACAGCATTTGCATAATTTCCAAACAAAATCTGCATAATTTATAGTATAATACTCAAGATAGGCTTGCCTGTTTCGAATGTGTCTTCAAGAAGAAACAAACTGGTTAAATACAGTGACTGATTCGTCTATCTCAGTTTTCAACTCTATGGACTAAGTTTAACTTTTTTTAACAGTGTTTTTTTCATTGATCAGTTTAAAACTGCAAGAGGATTGTAGAAACAGTCTCTATAAGAAGAAAAATGCAGATTTACCAATAAACTGTAAAAGCTTAAATAAATATGCAAATTTTGTAGTGGAGTTCTGTTCTGAAAAGGTGGGTAAAACTGCAAACACATACAGACAGATTTACATGTACAAAACTAAAGGGAATGGACTGCAGAGCTGGACAGGAAGTACAGGTTGTCAAACTGCCAATGCAGCATAAATGGTGAAAGGGAATACCATTTATTATGCTTTTACTAGCCTTTTATCATTCAATAGATCCTTCTTGGACTGGTTGTCCAGCTGCACTCCAGAGGCAAAACCTGCAGAAGGGTATGTTTCTACAAGACTTCCCTCTTCCTTTGGGGTCAGGGACGCTGAAGGATCTATTTCAGGAGTGGAGATGCAAATCTGGGGGGTTGCTATGTCATCTGTGGAACCTACCGGTTCAGTTTTAGTTTTTTGGGCATCAGATGTTGCAACCTGCTGCACAGAATGTGTCTCACCACTTGTTGGCTTGCTGTTAGACTGGGATTGAGAGGTAACCTGTGGCTTGGGTGGATCTGCCTGCCAGGGAAAACTTATTTTTGTCCCAAATAATGATGTGGTTGGCTCTTGTTTTCCAGCAACTGGCCTTTCCTCTTGAAACAGGCCTCCAGAGAGGGATTTTAATCCTGATAACAAACTGCTGCTTGCTTCTGTTTGAGGTAATGATGATGGAATTGCAGGTGAAAAGAGAGACCCAAGAGATTTTCCTGCATCACTCTGTGTTGATATAAATCCAAGCAGAGACTTAGCTTGTGCTTGCTCACCACTGTTAGGCAACTGATTAGCTAGGGAAGTTTTGTTAGCACCTGCTTCTTGGGCATTAATAGGGGCTGATTTGTCATTTTCGTTACTTTCAGGGTCTCCTTTAATTTCCAAAGGCTTTTCATGCATCACTTCTCCATTAGCATCCCTCTTTTCGTTTTCGGTATGATCTACCTGATTATCAAGTTCATTTGTCATATTATTTGGCTCACTTGTGACTGCAGAGGAACCAGAAGTTTTTGCACAAGCTGTGTTAGAGGTTGGTGCAACACTACCTGTTAAGCTGTGTGCTTGTTCATTATCAGTTTTATTTGTACTACTCTCAGAGCCATTTGATGGTACTTTTGGTAGTGTATTTTCATTCTTAGTATTTGGCACAGTGGCAGGTGCTGCCTTTGGCATTGATTCTGAAGACCGAGGTGGTTGTCCCATGCCCCCAAACAGTGATCCCCCTATACCCCCAAGTATTGATGTTCCAGTTTGAGATCCTGTAGTCTGACCAGCAGCCCCCCCAAACATTCCTCCAAGTAGAGAGCCACCTGGCTGCGATGTAACTCCAGCTCCTCCAAACATCCCACCCAGTAATGATCCACCACTCTGGGGAGCTGCAGATTTGGCAGCAGGTCCTCCTCCAAAAACACCACCTAATATTGAACCTCCAGTGACAGGTGCTGTGGTTTGAGGACCAGATTGTGGAGCAGACCCTTTAAATAAACCTCCAAGCAATGATCCCCCAGTCTGAGGAGAAGCTGTTTGGGTGTTAGATCCTCCAAAAAGCCCCCCTAACAGTGATGCTCCAGGCTGATTGGCCTGATTGGAAGCCTGGGTGGCTGTCCCTCCCAGTCCAAATATTGAGCTCTTCTGCTGTTGCTGAACACCTTCAGTCGGAGTAACAGCTGGTTTAAATAAGGAGGACATTAAACCTGTAACTGCATCTACAGCAGAATCACTGCCATATTTTTCTGCCTCCAGAGGCTTCTGCTCTACCTGGATCACAGAACTTGCTGATGGAAGGGGCAATGCTTCCTTTTCTACTTTAGGTGGTGCAATATCTGGACTCTCACTGCATATGGGTGCTTGTTGTGCTGGTGTGCAGATTTCAGATTCTTTAGACTGATTTTTTTCATCTAAAGCAACAGGACAGTCAGTATTTTGGATCTTAAGTTCTTCAGCAACACCAACATTAGGTTTAGATAAGCTTCCATCAGGACACACAACTGTGCCCTCAGGTTGCTGTAGCACCTCCAGTTGATTTTTGCTTTTGGTTGCAGTATCAGTGTCTCCTGCTTCAGCACTATCTGGAGTGGTTTTGCAATCATCAGCTGGTTTTGGAATATCATTTACACTTGATGCACCATCAGGAGCAGATGAGATTAAGGTTTTCTTGTCATCATTGCTTGTTGGGGCAGCTGCTGAATTGGGCTTTGCAGTTGGACCAGATGCTCCGAACATTGAAAGCAAACCTTGACCAGAGGATTCACTGGTAACAGCTCCTGGTAAAATGTTACCCAGAAAAGATGTGCCAGTTTGTGCAGTAGCAGTTTGGGAAGGAGAAGATGATCCCCCTAAAATCCCTCCAAGTAAAGAGCTATTATTTTGTGCTGTTGAAGTTTGGGTGGGAGTAGACCCACTTGTCTGTGGCACTGTTGATGAAGCTACTGAGCCTCCAAAAATACCACCCAAAATGGAACCCCCTCCTTGAGACCCAGCAGTCTGGGGAGCTGATCCACCAAATAAGCCTCCAAGCAATGACGACCCTGCCTGGGGTCCTGCAGCTTGAGGAACAGAGCCGCCAGTTTTAGTTGGTCCAACTTGAGCAGTTTGAGGTGCAGATCCTCCAAATAAGCCACCTAGCAAAGATCCTCCTGTTTGAGAACCTTGTGTTTGGGCTAAAGGCCCTCCAAACATTGCCCCTAACAAAGAACTCCCTGCCTGTGAAGAAGTTTGAGGAACAGAACCTCCAAAAACAGAGAATAATCCTTTGGCTGGTTGTTCCTTTGGACCTGATGATGCTGGTACAGACCCTGCAGGTGAAGGAGCAGTCTGGCCAGTGGCAGGATCAGTGCTAGGGGGAGAAAATAAAGAAAGCAAACCTTTTCCTGGACCCTCTGAACTGACACCAGCTGAAGATGGAGGATGTGTCCCTGATCCACTGATCATAGATAACAAACTAGGAGTTAGTGATTCTTTAGGGGCAGGTTCATGGGGTGCACTTGCTGTACTTGTCTCCTTTTGTACAACAACGCATTCTGATTTTGCTTTCACAGACACAGCCTCTGTGGTGTCCTCTTTTTGAGAATTTGTTGTTACAGTAGTTACATTAGTTTTGCTTGCATCTACTTCACTTGATGCATTAATGTCTTTGACGTCAGAAATTTTCCTTGATATTTCACTGGGATTTGCTGGCACTGGAACAAGGCTACATGATGTAGCTGACATTTGGGATGAATTTTGTTGCAGTTCTTTAGTAGCAGATGATAATTTGGGTGGCTGTTGTGGTGGTGACGAAACATTGTTTAGATCTGAGACTATGGTTTTAGTAGATGCTTTTGGTGTTCCAGTCCCTGATGCTGATGTGTTTGTACTTGCACTGGCTCCTGGTGTTGGAGCAGTACTGGGACCACCAAACATGGAGAACAAATTCTTTCTTGGAGTTTCACTTGAGGCAGATAAGCCACCAAATATACCACCAAGAACAGAGGCAGCTGTTGGACCTTGTGGTTGAGGCTGCTCTTGTGGTTTGGACTGTGCCTGTGGTGCCCCTGGTTGAGTCTGAGATTGAGTTACTTTTTGCTGAGATGACATAGTTTGCGGAGGGCTAGGGTCAGTAAATGCAGAAAACAGTCCCTTCATTGGGCTCTCAGATGAACTTGATGACCCAGGAAGAATTCCACCAAGAAGAGATCCAGTTTGAGCTTGGGACTGTTGGGTGGTAGGACCACCAAAGATTGAGAGAAATCCTGATGATGGAGGTTCCTTCGGAGGAACAGCTCCTTGCTGTGGTGTCTCAGCAGTAGGCTTGGTTTGCTTAGTAGGCTGGGGAGGACTTGATCCTCCAAACATTGATAATAAATTTTTACCAATTGTTTCCTGTTGAGGAGGCTGTGGAACTGCGCTTTGTGGATGTGTTTGAGGCAAAGGTCCAGTTTTGGGTGCAGCCTGTTGGGGGGCTGGACCTGTGAATAGTGAAAATATACTTTTACCAAGTGACTCTTCTTGCTGAGTTGTAGTTGATGCAGATGTTTGAGGCATGGGGCTAGACTGGGCACCTGGTGTTGTTCCTGCCAACATATCTCCAATTGAAAATCCAAACAGTCCACCAGATGGTTTAGTTTCTGAGTCCTGCTTTGTATGTCCTGCAGATGGTATTGTTTCTGACTTACTAACTGCAGGACCAGAGGAAAAACTGGGGGAAGAGACTCGTGATAGACTTTTGCTTGGAGTTTGGCTCTGAGCTGGCCGAGAAATGCCAGCTTGGTCCATGGTTTGTTGTCTGTCTTTATCCTTAGATACTGATGTTGATGAAAGTGAACCCTCTGTGACACTAGGTTTCATTTTCTGATTTTGTGGTGGAGAGGGCTCATTACTAAATAAACTGCCAATTGATCCAAAAACACTTGATACTCCTGTAGACTCTTTATTTGTAGGGGCACTGCCTGGTAATGAAACACTGCTCCCAGTTTTGCTTTGCTGATTGGGAGATGTCTGATCTGGTTTGGTTTCTTCCATTCTGACAGCAGACTTAAGAAAACTCATGAAGCCTATCTGGGATCCATCAGATGGTTTCTCTGTTGGTTTTTCCACTGGCTTATTTGTTTCAAGTGCTGGTTGCACAGGTTTATAAAGAGATTCTTTTTGTACTGAAGGCACTGTGACACTGGGCTTTGTTGGGGCTGCTTGTTGTGCCATGGTAGTCTGACGTGAGAGTTTTGGTTTCTGTGAAGTTGAATGTGAGAGTGTTGAGGGTGGGATTACTTGAGTAGATGTTGGTATTGTGGGTAAAATTCTTCCCTGTGTGGTTGCCGGCCTCTGTATTTGCTGTTTCACATTTTCTGCCTGGCTCACAACAGCAGAGGAGTCTTCTTTGATGATCTTAGACTTCAGACTTTGGAATCCTGATGACAGAATGTTCTTAGGTTTATCAAAAGTTTGATCAGAAATGGTTCCACCAGGTTTGTTCAATTCCACCTGAGATGGTCTGCCCACAAAGGAAGATATCTTTTTTACATTACGATTGGGGAGTTCTTCAGCTGGAGACACTCTCTCTCTCCATTCTTTCTCTGAAATATCATCCACATGTTTTACGGTCACAGCAGAAGATGAACGCCGTCGTTGGCTGGGCTGATAGCAAGTGTAAAGTGGCTGCTGATTTGAATTTGCTGTGGGAGTAGAATTCAAAGAGACAGACACTTTTTGAGCAAGAAAAGTTTTAACTTCATGGTTATTCCAATAAGGGCCAACTTGATCTCTATTATGACATGAAAGGTCAATAACATTTTGACAGTGATCTTCATACAGACCACTACTCTGTCCTCGGCCCATCCTGACTTTGTTTAATCTGTAAGAGGTGAAATCCACACCTTGCTGCCCTTGAGAAAGAAATGAATTTTCAAACATTTCTGAGAACTGCTCCAGATTTAAATTCATGATCTGATTTCCTTTTTTATAGGCAGCAGACAAATCCAGGGGAGCATTGAGAAGCTGGGGATCACCATGATCTTGACCAGGAAGCCAAAGAAGCTCATCCTCATTGTAAAGTGGAATTTTAAAGCCACAGACTACAACCATTTCATTGTGCAGCCAGGCACTGGGGAAGCCGTCCAATTCTTGTGTATTTCCCCAAGGTTCATATTCAGGTGTACATGCATATACATATTCACCAGCTGCATCCGTAAGCAAGGCATAAATGTACTCGTGATCTGTGTAAACAAAGTAGCCGCAGTCGCCATCTTCTGCTGGCCACCACATTCCTTGCTCCAAGAGAGCAAGCCACTGCTGATACCATTCAGTGTCTTCAAGATACAGGGGGTCTTCTGTTTCAGTATTGACACCTAGCGAACAGTTTAAAGATATTGGTCTATTCAGATTAAATTGATCAGGGTGGATCATTCCACTGGTGTGAACATTTTGGTGGTCTGCACGGTCCCTTCCATATTGCCAATTAGCTGAATACGATAAGCTTGGTGCAGTCTCCTCATAATAGCCTTCATGATATGAAACTCCATTCAAGCTGTAAGAACTACAGTCAAATGAATGGTGTTTCCCAAATTTTGTTTCACTCTGTTTAGTAGTCAAGTTCAATACACCTTCCTCATTAGGTGAATATGCAATGTTTCCCAGTTCTTCATTACTGTTCCATAATCTCCTTTTGAGACACGATTCCACTTGTTCTTGGTGATATGTAGCACCTTGCCAAGAAGTAGGGTTCATTGAATTATGCATATTTAAGGAGCTGCAGTGAAGGGTTGACGCTGGTGATGACATATCTTCATAGCTTTGTCTATAACTGCGATTATCTATCTGAAAATTATAATTTAGGGACTCATTTTCAAATAGCTGCCATAAAGCACTTTCACGGATCCACTGGTTTTCATCATAGGAGGGACTTATTCCATATGCCGAAAACTGACCTTGATAAAGGTTCTGATTTCCTGCTCCAAGCGAAGATGGTGTACTTCCTCTAATATATGGCTGTGGGGTCATACCTGAAGATGTTGTATGGCTTTGGAAAAGAGAGTGAATATTTCCTGTACTATAGGCAGTGGGGTTAGGAGGTTGAAGTGAGCAGGTGTAGTTTAATTGAGATAAATTGCCTGTGCTAAAGGAGGAGAATGTTGCCTGACTCTGAAGAGATCGTGCAAAAGTAGCTGATGTTCGCAAGTCTAAACTCTCAGCATGAATAGACACAGGTGCATGAATTAAAGCATGCTTGCTCTGTCCTGGATTGAGAGAATCTGGAATAGATTTTTGCAGTTTATCCCTTCCAAAGTCTGGGGCAGAATTTTTTAATACTCCTGAATGTAATGGAGGTCCAATGGCATTATTTGAGGGTGTTTGAGCTCTGATATCACTTGACATTTGCACTTGTTTGGTAAAGGGGTCTTCGGTCACATTTTTACTAATCAAACCAGATGAAACATTTTGTTGGACAGCTCCCAGAGTTCTCTTTTCTTTCTCTGAATGTACTTGTGAAGATTGTTGTGACACTTTAGGAGGTGAGTGTTTATGAACTGGAGTTTGCATTACAACTGTAGACATAGTGTTCTGTTGTGGTGGCTGTGCTGTTACTGTTTGACAGGTTGTATCAATGCTCTCGGATGATTTTGTTAACTTGTTAAATAACTCTGAGAGTACTCCAGATTGACTTGCTGTCCCCTCGCATGCTGGGCCTGTCTGGCTATGTGGCACTTTGATTTGTTCATTTATCTGAGTTTCCTGGATGTTTTCATGCTGCTGTTGTTGAGTCTTTTCAGAGGAAGATTTGAATAGACCAGAAAAAAATCCACCTGCTTGGGTTGTCTTTTGCGTTGTGCTATTTTGTGTTTTGTTCAAAATTGGAACATCGCTTGGTTTTGAAGGCTCGTAACTTGGTTTACTGGGGGTAATTCCATCCTGCTCAGCTGATGGTTGATGTACATTTATGCTGTCAGCTGAAGCAAATTTGAAAAGGCCAGATAAAAGGCTACTTTGTTGGGACGGTGGTTGCTGAGGTGGAACAGTTTGTTGTCGAGTAAAACCTGGTTTATTTGCTGCTTGTTGGACACCTTGTTGGTTCATTGGTCTGTTTCCCAGATGAAGGCCTACATTTGGACCTCGAGTATTTTGTTGACTGAAACTTAGTTGATCATGCTGAACATTACTAGCTTGCTGAATTGTTTGATTGTCTGTGGCTTTCTCCCCAGATGTAAATTTAAATAATCCAGACAACAGCCCCTTTTGTTGAGGATGTGTTTGTTGAGTTTCACCTGAGGTTTGCTGCTGACTAGGATAATTACCAGGAATGTTCCTCTGCTTTTCAGGATCAGACAGATGTACATTTTGAGGTATGCTTTCAGTTGATGAAAATTTCAATAGACCTGAGAGAAGGCCACCAGTCTGTGAAGAATTTTGTTGTGGGGTAGGATGATGAGCAATTTGTGGGGGATTATTGTCTCTGGGTTGCTGAGTGTTGGTCTGCTGAGAAACACTGCCAGAAATGTCACGAGTTGAGCCAAATTTAAGCAATCCAGATAAGAGTCCCCCTTGTTTGGGTTGATCAGAGCCCACCTGGGAGATGTTGTCAGCTGAGCTCCCTTTATAAAGGCCTGTAAAAGAACTCTGGGATTCAGGTTGGTTGAAAATTGGATGCTGCATTTCATGAGTGGTTCCTGTTGGCTTTTGGTTTGAGGCATACTGTGGGCCAAGTGGCACTTTTCTACTCTGAGATTGCTGATTAAAACTTAAATCCTGGTTTGAACAAGAGGGGGAAGGGGAGGAAGTAAACAAACTGGAAAACCATCCTTTGTCGGTGTTCTCCTGGGGGACTGCCGAACTCTGGGTGGCTGAGGTTGCTGAAGGTGAATGATATGCTTGTTGTCGATTATGTGTTTTCATAGTGGCACTATTGTCTTCAGTAGATGACAACTTCAAGAAACCAGAAAGCATGCCTCCCTCAGCTTTAGGACACTGCTGAGTGTTAACATTTTCAGAAGAGAGGGAAGGAGGTTTATGATTACGCAGTGATGGGTCCTCCATGGGTTTCCCTGGTTGGGGATTCTCTGTGGTTCTAAACACAGGGTAAACTGCTACAGGAGGAACTGCCTGGGGTGGGATGGCAACAGTTTGTGTGAACAATGAACTTAATGAGTTTTTAAAAGGATGAAAAAATCCAGTGTTTGCAGATTCTGTTTGGTTAGTAGGATGCTCTGGCTCTGAAACAGGAACATTTCCTTGTTTGTAATTCAGTGGATTTTCTTTCCTAATTAAATCTTCATTGTGATTTTGTCCCCAAAACATATCTTTTGATGAACTTCCTGATTTCTGATTTCCTTTAGGTGTTGTTGACTTTTTATCTTGATAAACCCCTTTATCAGGCCATTTTTCATCCCATTGTCTATGGCCTTGATAATAATTGGATTGTGGTGCTTGTTTGTTTTCAGAAGAACTCTCACCATCTCCAGCTGAAAAAAGTTTTAAAGGATTCAATTTTCCCATGATTGAGTTTCCTGAAGCACTTTGAGGCTGGGTTGTATACTCATCTGAATGTTCATTTGCACTGGTTTGAGTCTGACTCTTCTTGGAAGTTTCGATTTCCTGATAAGAATTTTTGGCATTTTGTGGTGGCTGAGAAGGCAAAGACTTGAATGATTTTTCAGGAGATGTTTCCACAGGAGAAACAACAGCTATTGGAGCTGTGCTATTTGATTTAGGCATAAAGGACAACAATTTCGTTAATCCAGACTGTGAGGGGTGTGCAAATGGCTCTTGTGTAGGTGGGGTGGGCTGCTTGGAGCCTGCTCCAACTTTGTCAGTGAGAGAACTAAACAATGAGCTCATGGCATTTTTTACACCTGAAATACCCTGATCCAAAGTGGGTTGTGACTGGACTTCTCCTCTAGAATCCTTAGAACAACTCTGATCCTCCCCAAAAGAATCTGTTCGGTTGCTACCCTGAGATGAAAGCCTTGATTTGCTTAATTTAGGAAGAGAACCATACTTGCTAATTTCCTCCTCTTTTTCAGCAAGATATTCTGAAACCGTCTCAACTAAACACTGAAGCTCATCAATAGGGTCAACATATTCATCACTTGGCTCCTCTACAGGAGAAAGCATTGCCTCTGAAACCCACCCTCCAGTTTTAGATTTGCTACACTTCTTCTCCTGAAGGCTCTGAGAATTTTCTGAGTAGCCCTCATAGGAGGAAGAATGCCTATCTTTGTAATGTCCTGCATTCTCTGAATACAAATCCCCAGCCATTAAGGCAATGTCATCAATATCTTCAAAAGCTCCTGGAGGGTACTGCAGATCCTGAGAACCCTCCAACTGAAAATCCAACGTTGCCCTCATTCTTGCATCTTGCTCTTTTTGGTATGCCACATAATGCTCCAAGGTGTTGTCGAGCTCATTTTTAGCCCACATTCTTGTTTTATAGAGAAGTCCATTCTTGTATGGCCTGAGGCATGATGTTAGACGCTCCTCTTCTTCCTGGATCTCTGCTACCTGTCGCATAAACAACTCCCCTCTCTTCTCATGAAGTAGTGCAAGGTCAGATTTAAAAGTTTCTTCATTTATGTCTGCATCTGCACTGAGCAATCCTCTTGGGTCTGTTATCTTTTTTTTCCGTCGTCGGTCAATAGTGTGATAGCCCTCAGGGTAGACAGAAGGCATAAAGCCACTGCATGTCATACTTTGATGAAGTGATGTATTTGGTGCCTCAAGGTTGGGTCTTTCCATTTGAAAGACAACCCTGCTGTCTTCATCATCTAAGAAATCACCCAGCTGAGGCTTGCTTTGCCCTTTGTATTTGTTTTCCCAATCTTCAACCCCCATGCCAGAATCTACAGGTATAATTCTGACTCTTCCTTTCTGGTTTAATGATCTAATTAGGGTTCAGGAACAGATTTAATAAGGACATAGGAATGGATATAGGGACAAACAGAAAGTAAAGAAAAAGAAAAAAATGCAAACAAAGATAAAGGTTAAGCAGTATGATTAAATAAAGAAGCAAGAAATTAAGATAGGAACAATTTCATGCAAATGCAAAGGCACACTTATGTTCTTCAATTGAAAAGAAAAACTGATTTGTCCTAAACAATAGAAAATGAATAAAAAAAAAAAGGTTTTGTCAACATGTCACAGAAATGTATGTGTACAGTGAGAGACTGTATGTTTAGCTATGTGTGCATGATCCTGGGTGAACTAAGGTCTTTGTAAATCCCCACAGCAACAGTCTGACTTATCAGCTCTTAAACACTAAGCCTAAACCAGTGTTCAGAGTGGTGATTATGTCAAATCACCACCATATGCCATTCAACAAAGATTTCAATTGCCAAAAAAAGGCATCTCATTGTCACAGACTGACTTCCTCTTGAGGTGTCATAGCTGGTCAAGTCTGTTATTTGGCAAACTAAGTTCAGAGCTGTTCAAACAATTGAAGAGGTTCAGAAACATAACCAACTGTCAACACACACTGATACATAGACTCCCCCTGATTATAATGTTTTTCCCGCCTCCGCCTCTCTTTTTCCCCAGTGATATAGAATTATCTGGATAAGCTTGCTATCAGTCAACACAGGCAGATTTGTAGCAGAATGCATGTGGTGCACATGCAAACGCTGCATGAGATTAAATTCTATGCACTAAGACCATTCGCCTCATGGGAAAAAAATAAGGCTGCTAAAACACCAGCAGAGGGGTAATTGAAAGAAAGAAAATGCTATATTTTTATCTGATGAGTATAATGGATCCTTTGCTCATATATTCTAATAATTATTATGTAAACACATGACAATCACCACACAAATGTTTGTCCATCTCAAAACATATTGAAGCTAATCAGTCACATTTACAGTAACTCTGTCATTTGTTGCTTTGTCCATCACACATCAAAGTTTTAACCATGTTAGATTCCCGACACTAGTGTGAGGCAAGCTATTAACTCTCACCATGTATTTTAAAAGAGAAACTGAAGGAGTTTAAACAAATAAAAATATACATTTGCATGATTGTATAAATAACTTTTTCCTAAATTATTAAGTTTAGAGTGTTCTGAATAATACAACTCTAAACAGACTGTTGCCGTGGGAGTACTTTCCTTTAAGACTGAAGTCTGACTGTGTGTGTAACCATGGCAAAATGATGGTTTGAAAAATGTCTGAAGGTTCGTCTGGGTTACACTGTCTAGACTCTACCTGCTTCCTCTCTGGTCCCTGTAGTCCAAGTCGAAACTGTGGACAGAGTCTGTGCAGCAGTCTGGGTGGGGCTGTGGTCGTGGCCCCATGGGGTACTGGTGCATGGACGAGTTGGGCTGAGCTGTTGTGTGGTAACGAGGAGGCAAACTGTTACTTGTCTCACTGCGGTAGTCGCTGTCCCGGTCATCTACAGCACTGTCCTGATCATCCAAAGCTACAACAGGTCACAAGACACAGCGAATAAATCAAAGTCACTGATACATTTAAAGACGCCTTGTTATAATGTCGTTATGACAGGAAAAATATGAATAAAAATGTTTATCATTCATGTGAAAGGATAGGCTGCACACGTGTTAGAATTTTCCATATTTGGACCAAATGGCAAGCTGTGGGTAAACAAATAAATAGAAATTAGCCAATGGCAGGTTAATAGGGATGCTGTGAATGCATACGTTATCCACTTTCTTAGAGAAAGTGGTTTCCATTTTTTCATTTATAACATATGAAACTTTACTGAAATGGAAACTGACATTCACCATGGCTATTAAAAACAAAACAAAACAAACAAAAACGTACAGTATTGACAAAAATGGATGCACTCGTTCTCAATTTTCACATCTTATATGTTTTTGCAAGTTTGTAAAATTGGGCAACTGTAAAAGAAGTAGTAAGCACTGATATTCTGTATGCACTCAAATAACTAAGCATCTTCTGAAAAAGCACAGCAGAAAAAGTAGCCAGCTGGCTTTGCAGTGTTGGGTTACTAGGTAGTGCTGTGCAATTTGCAGGCAATGTAATCAAAGTAAACAGTGGGAGCCTTGCATAAATGCACCCAACTCTGGCGTAGCTCTTCATAAATCAAAGGCTATGTATATTTTGAAAAATCTGTTATTGCTCTTGCATGACTTTAAGCATTCAAATGATCCAAAGTTTAGACTTTTTCTGCAGTACAAAGCTGTTCTAAACAGATCATACTGTCACAAGTGCAGAATAAGCATATTAAAACATGCACAATAAATTTGATGTACATTTAAGCTGCAATTACTTAACATTTGACAAACAACCTCAGCATCAAAACTGAACTATAAACATAATTACATGTAAAAATTGACACTTTCATGTTCGAAGTACCAACAATGTGCCTAATCCTGATGGTCATTGTTTGCACAAGTCTTTGCTCCACTAAGAAAACATGACTCCCTGGTCATTCTGCTAAACACAAGATTACAAGCTGCTCTCCAACTTTTATCTTCCTATTTACTGGTCTCTAATCATTTTCACCTTAAATAAGTAGCAAATATTATCAAGAATAATTAAATGCAGCTGTTGATACAAGTAAGCCTTAATGGGGCAACGCAAAACCAAAGATGCTGAAATAAATTTAATCTAACAGAGTAGCTGTAAGTAGTATACTGTCTGACAAATACGTACGGTACAGTACGGTATTACGTACAGTATGAATGAGCATTCCAAATTTAAAAAAAAAAAAAAGAAATTTTCTATTATAAATCAGCTTTGGTTTTAAAATTGACCTGAGTAACGATAATGGTAGCTTGAAACTCTGTTCAAGCACAAACCATGAGGTTGTGTACGCTGGAGTCAACACAATCATAAAATAATGAATGATAACCATTTTCTGCTGGCATCTTTTAGAGTGAAGTGAAAAGACAAACATGAGGATAGATCCTGTACACATTGCTTAGCAAAGAGTGCCACCTGCCCTTTTGGTGCAACACATGCAACTTCAAGTTTTAAAATGTGAATATAGCTTTATCGGTTTAAGACTTTCATTAATATTGCACATGGGTCTGTTATCTTTTTTTCCATCTGTACATATCACTCATCTTTTTTAAAAGTTTAAACATTTCTTCCTACAAAACAATGTGGAATAGCATTTGTCAGAGAGAAAAAAAACAGTGCATCTCAAGGGTTTTCCTTGCTGTTCTGTCTGAGAACTCCAACCAAAAAAATTACATGATCATAAGACAACAACAAAAACACAACGGGAAATAAAAGGCCAAAGGGAGTCAAGGAAAATAGAAATGAACAGCATCTGCCACAATGAAGTTATGTGAATAAAATGCTTAGGGGCTGTGTAGTTTATATGTTACTGGGGAACATTATGACATGCAGAAGGGCTAAGGGTTGGCCAGGGAGAGTTCCACAAAAGTTTGTTACATACTCATTGGGTCAGCCCATCCGAAATAGTTGCCTGGTGAAAGTGCAAATGTTACAAGTGAGAGTTCAGTCACAAAGAAGGAAGGGTTTGTAAAGCAAAATTTAAAAAATGACTCCATGTGTTGGAAAAGTGGGAGAGTGATGAAACCCCATCTCTAGTAAAAATAAAGTGAAAAAACAAATCCTGTGTTAACTTTCTGTATGAGATGTAGCGTTGTTCACTTCAAGATGCAGCAGGGCCAGGAGCAAATAAGTAAGCTCACAGAGGACTGAGAACTAAGTGGATGAAGAACTGTCTCCATCTAGAGGCTTATATGTGTGCAGTTTGGAGAGAGATACTCACAGCACTGGGAGGCTGCAAAAGGAAGTGGACCGCTTTGATCGTCATCCTGGAGTGGGTACTATAAAGGAGTGGAGAAAAAAAAACTGTCAGATATGTTTCATATTATTATTGTCATCATTAGTCATTTACTTTGGCCACTCCCTCTAACAAATACAATAAATACAACTACTCAGTGTAATGGGAATAGAGAGTAATAATCCTGGATATATTGTCCTGACTTAAAAAAAAGAAAACATTCAAATAAAAACCTCAAGAGATTACACTTTACCTCATCATGGATTCCCATGGTGTTGATACGTTCAAGCTTGCCTGTCCAATACTGTGCTTCTTCATCTGGGATGTCTGGTGACAAATACACAAAACAAGCAAATACTCACATGATTCAAGTTTCATATTCCAGTCAGGTAACAGGATATATTCATGTCTGTTTAATATGTCATGATCAGCCTGGGAATAAAGATATTAAAACAGTTCAAAAATACCAGTAGATTTCCCATGCATGGATGTGAAATACAGTAAAATATGGATTAATTTATATGAAAAGATGCATTTTTTCCATTCCTTCTTTACTCATTCAACCAAAAACTCCCCAGCTATGTCTAGTTCAGTATCCGAGGCATTACTGTTCTGTATGAGATGAGGTACTCTCATTATTCCTGCTTTATAGGGGATTTAGGCTGTTCAGGAGACAGTTGAGCATTAAAGGCCAACAACACAAAGGCCGTGGCTTCAAAGACACACCGACCTACAGCATTAATGAATGGCTTTGGTAACACGGAACACACATGAACACACTGGTGGTGGCAACCTTGAAAGGGCTCCTCTTAAAACAGAAAAAAGGTCCCTCTCCCACTCAGTGGACAGATGCCCTGCTTTAGCTTCGAAGCCTTTTGATCACAAAGCTTGAGTGATACAGTAACAGGAATGAAAATGAAACATTTCACCCTCAAGTCCTGAAGAACATTCAATTAAATCTGATTCTTAAAACAAATTGACTCATATCACCAACTGTGAATGAACCATTTGGAATTGATCATATTAACTGAGTAAAGTATCTGTGATACCTGCAGTGCTACAAATGGCAGACAGTGCTGTGTTCAAATTGAAAAAAATTACCACAGACACCAAACACACATTGCTCCATGTTTGCTAAATACCCAGTTTGGAAAAAAAAAAGTTAACTATGGTCACAGTAAAGATACTAATCTGTTTAAAAAAAGGCATATTTTCTCACTACATCAAGCAAGCAAAATAACTGAGGAGACAGCTAAAACTACTAAAGTTGGATTCAGAACCAACAGATGCATTAGACAGAGAATCATGGTCAGAAATAAATATTAAATTATAATGATCTGAGACCAGTTAATCATTTCCTTAGCTCTAACCAAATTAATAATTAACAACAGAACAGTAGAAATTGTAAGGTTTATTCATGAAAGAAAGAGCACTCAAAGTGTAAGTATGAAACAGCAGTGGAGATTTAAGAAAACTACTCATTACTGATGAGTCCAGATTTATCCTGTTCCAGAGAGAAGGCTGCATCAGGATAAAAAACAGCTGCAGATGAAGTGATGTATCAACCATGCATGCCTGTTTTGGTCTTGGGCTACACAGCTGATCAATATCTAGTTATGACCAGTTGTTGTGACTGTTTGGAAGAAATACACTCAAAAAGAGGATCTATTGTGTTAATATGGTATCTCTGTTTTTTATGTTACAGGAATCAATCCTTACTATACTCTGCTCATAGGACAACAGGACACAAGGTTACAATTTGTCATTAATTCTCTCCAGTGCTCCAGGTAAGACAGATTTTCAGCTACTGACATTTAAGCATGAGTCAACTGTGGCCTTTGTGCAACTCACTGGCTCACGGTTTGATTTGCCCTGAAGTAACCAGAATTGCTAGCATAGTCCACTCATGCACACCTGGGTGGGCAGAAATGGGACTTGAGATGGGAGGAGTACAAGACATTTTGCACAAAAAAGCCTGCTCTTTTAGATGTTAATTCAAGTATTTGAAATTTTCTTGACATTGTGCAACTCTAATGAGGCACCTAAAATGTTTTGACTCATGATCTTACCAAATGGCAGTTCAAAGCGAGTGTCCAGCAACACACGATGAGGCGTCGGGTTCTTGGTGCCGTATATCTCGTCTGCTTTCATTAGGACCTCTGCATCCAAGAAAATCCACTCACCTGAGCCCTCCTGCAAATGGATGTAATAATGTTTATTTAGGCTGAACTTTATATCTGCATTACACAATTTCAACAGTAGTTCATGGCAATATGATTTATTTGTGTATTCTTGTGTGTATCTGCACCACTTCTTACGCCAACAATCAAGGCATATAGCATCTAAAAGTCTATGGGGAAATGGTTATGGACAGATTTTTGGTTATGTAGGTCATTTTTGGTCATTTTCCAAATTCAGCAAGTGCCAAAGAATAAAACTTCCTTGATTTTTTTGTTGTTTTTCTTTTTGTTTGAGACTATATGTTTTCATGTGAGTGTGCATTCTAACCTCCTCAGATTGCCGGATACTTTTAAGAGGAATCCAGGCTGTCCCCACCATGGTGTCCCATATGAGGCCTTTATTCCACACCTCAACAATGAGGCCAAGGTCCAGCCGGTTGATCTCACTGCGATACAAGGAAAACGAAATAAGTTTTAAGCAATGTCAGGTAAAAAAGTGGGGAAAGATTGAGGGGTTTAAAAGTAGACATATAACCTGCAAAATTAAAGTTGCCATATCCAGCTCTGATTAAGGAGAGAATGCAAAAATATTTTTCAGAGGACCAGAATTTTCTACATAACTCCTGACAAGCCCTACCACTTCCTCATTTGAGAAAGAAAAAAAAAAAGTGTTTTAACTCTAATAATCCACCCCTGCCTCCTTTTATTCAACAAGCTATTCAAAAGGGCTCAAAAACGGCTTGATGACAGTAATAAAATGGCATATCCATTTTGAAAGGAGCAGCATGACAGGGGCATTTGCATATTCTCCCTTCTGCGCCCGTTTAGAATAATCGACAGAGCAAACAAAAGGAAGATGTGAGAAAAGATAATCAAAGAGAGTAGATAATTGAGAGCAGTGCAGGGGAGGATGCTGAGTATCCAGCCTGTCCAGGTGCAGAGATAAAGGCTTCCTAAATTGTTTGCTCACACAAAATAGTAAATAAATAAAACACAACAAGGCATACTGGCAGGCTTTGGCTAATCTGAACAGGGACACCTTTGTTTTCATGTTGCCATTTAAATTCTGTTTTTCCCAGAGGTGCAATTTTTTTTGATTAAACATTCATGGCATTTTTGAACTTTAATACATCTTTCTCGTAGTTTTGCACTTCAGGATTGTGGAAACCCTTTCAGTATAACATTTACTTTCATGCTGTCAATAACATGCTTTTGCTGGAAACACTGATGAATGTTAAGTTACATGTTGAAACAAATGAAGCTGATATATCATTAATGGAAAGAGGGAAAGATGAAGGTCTGGAAAAACAAACACAGTGACAATGCTGGAGTTCACAAAAGACAAACAATGACACACATGTGTCAATATGCTGGCTCCATCATCACCATAGATACCTCTCGCTGGGAAAAGATAATGTTGAAATGAAAACAATGAATTACTAGGAGGAACTGAGCAAAACCTCTTATACAAGTCATTTCATAAAAACTTAACAGTTTGAAGAACCATAGATCTAGGCACATGGTCAAATCTATAAATGAGCAATAAAAAATTCTGCACAGACAGAACAAAACAAACAAACAAAAAACAAACCTGGATTCATACCTAGATTCACATAAAATTCAATAATCCCTCCTTCGTTGGTCCATGGCTAACCTTTTGTAAATATTTCCAGTAAATCTGTTAATAACTTTTCAAATGATCCTGCTAAAAGATGGAGAGACAGATGGAAAATTCCAACTATGTACTGTAAATATTTGTCATTTAAATCTCTTAACCTGTGAAGACCTAATGCAACATATGGGTGCATCAGTTCCCATGATAAGAGGCCGTATTAGGTCATTTTGGGCATAGGAATCACTAACCTGACTCCGGGTACACTGTGCTGCCAAATACAACCCAGATGTGTGTCACATATAAATACATGTGTATAATAAGCACTGCTGTGTTTCTGTAGTTAATAACTTACAACATGAAATCTTGTTCCCAGCAGGGCTGGTCCCCACGCACAGTGATAGTCGTGCTTTTAACATTCTGCACCTTCAACGTCACATAGGTGTTGAACTTATCTAAAACAATAAAACAAAAGAAAGGAAAGATTATTGGTAAAGGCACCATGAAGTCAGAGGAATACACAGAGAGAATACAGGAGGGACATGCATGATCATGGTCCTAAATGATTTCAGTCCAGTCAATGCAGTAGTAAAGAAGCACAAAGAACTCGCTAGGTTAAGTCGCTTTTATGACACTGTCCAAGATTTACGCTCGTCTCCTGCTCAATCACTCTCTCTATTTCTCTTCTATTATTGCTTTCTTATGTTTCTTAGTTTTTGCAACCATGAGGTCCATTGTAGCTGGGTGAGCTAGTTTTAATCGATGTTTATGTGAAACAGAGCCATGAGGTGATGCACAGTCGTTAAGACAACCAGGATGGGAGGCAATAGTTACTTTGGG
The DNA here is from genome assembly GCA_028564865.1 of Zenarchopterus dispar. Lineage (NCBI taxonomy): Eukaryota > Metazoa > Chordata > Actinopteri > Beloniformes > Zenarchopteridae > Zenarchopterus > Zenarchopterus dispar. The sequence goes on from JAOWBL010000001.1 coordinate 8,110,509, forward strand.
TGATATTTGCTGATAGGAATGATGGAAGACACATTCTAAAACTAAACCAATATTTCTTCAAATCAAATTAAAACTGATATAACATGAAAAAAACATATTTGAACTGCTTTGGGTTTAGTGGATAAATCTGGGGTAATTGCCCAGGTGGCTGATAAATACTACAACATTGCATATATTTATTGAAGCATCATTGAACCACACAGCTCATTTCTACTTGCCACTTTCTAACTTTAAAAGTCTCTCAGTGTTTTTCAGAAAAAGAAAGAAAATGAGCTGATGTGCAACAATATAATTGTTAATAAGATTATGTTTCTGGAAACAACACTATAAACCTTGTAGTATTCATTTGAAACAGTTTCTCTCTATGAAGCGCCCTGAGGTTACTTTTTGTTGGTAATTGGAGCCATGTAAATAAACCTGTTGTAAACCAGCATCTAGGTCTGCTTCAGTTTTCCGGTAGGAAAAAAAAAAAAAAGATCATGATTCCCAGTGAGAGTGAAAGCAGATGAGTCTCCTCCCCTCTGACTACGTCAAGCCAAACCAGGCCAGGCCAGCACACTGACCCTGTTAATCTCCAGTGAGAACCACCCCCACATACGTCACAAACAACAGCAGACTCCAACTGCCTAATACATCTCTCTGGCACTGTGTATGCCAGATTCTCTTCCAAATACTCTTAATGTGTGTCCTTTAAAAGTACGGTATAACAATAAAAACATGTCAGGTGATGATGTAAAAAAGCAAATCACCCTTGACCTGTTGCTGCTGCAGAAAAAGGTCTCTGTCAGTTCTTATACGATCAAGACAGAAATTCATAAAATTCACTCAAGTCAAAGGTGATGGTCTCAGCTAAGCTGAATGGTCCTCCTTGAACAAACTACAGCTAAAAATGCAGTCCAGATAAAATATGAATGATTGCTGCTGGGACTCTAGTGGCTGGCAGTTCAGATGTGGATTCAAGAGACTCTTGTCAGTGTTTCCACTTTCACAGGCAGTGATCTCTGTCAGTCTCCTCTCAGCGAGCAGTGATGACCGCTGGAGCCACAGCAACTGTTTGCACCAGCTGTCAGCACTGAGAGGGGCAAGGGGTTTAAACAGCCCATGTCACAAGCACAGGCTTTTCCATTTCCTGCAGTAGGTCGAGGGAAGCTTCGACACATGCTCACTCATGTTTCGCTTGAGTAGCTTCCACTCCTGCACAACCGGTGGTACTTCCTACAACTCGCCCTCCCAGCATGTCACATGTCACCCCTTACTAGGCCACACCAGAAGCTGATGAATTGTGGGTGGGTAAACATCAGAAAAAGACCATAAATTTAACATACTTGAAATCAAAAGGCAAAAACTGAATATCTGAAAGTGAGGAGACACTCAGAAATTATTCCTTAGCTAAAACTTGCATGTAAGCATAGAGAAGTAATCATATCTTAAACTTGGTCTTTGAGAAACAAAAGCACACAATCAGCTGTTGGGTTCCTTTTGTAGACTGATCACCTGACTTCACTAAACAAAGATTCCTCCGGTTACCCGAGCAACATGCTGTAACATTTACCCTGCACCAACCTATCACACAGCAGCCAGATAAGCAAACTCAACTCCTGACGGCAAATAGTTGACACAGGTGGACTCATACAAGACTCTGCCGACAAAAGACATAAACACTTAAGGCTCCAAACCAAAGAGATGGACTAGAAGCTTCCACAGACATGATGCTGAAAGACCGTCAACCATGAGTGACAGAGCACAAACCTAATTAGTGTCTCAAGAGGACAGTAGCAACAAAACACAGACGTTATTACAAAGGAGCCTGGGGGATGCTCAATCCATTCTCTAATTAGATCGTCCATGCCTTGTGCCACACTTGGGCCAGCTCCCATGAATAGCAGATGAGGGAAAAGGATGGATAAGATAAGAGCCACTTAGTGGCTGTAGGCCTTTTACAGCAGGTGCCGTCCCCTGTACAGCTGATACAATCTGGGCTGTTAAGAAGGAAGCAACAATAACAGAAAATGTCCATCTGCGCACTAACAGTGCCTGACCACTACTGGATTTATGAGGTCAACACTAATACCATTGTTTAAGGAGAATCAATGGCAGTCAATATTCCTTCAATAAAGCAATGCATGCTGCATACATAAAATAAAACCATAGCAAGACGAATAAACTAGTCTAGCCAATGTTAAAACAATTATTAGTTTAGCACAGATGTGCTTTATGGCATGTACTCTACACAAGTTAATAAGTGAGTACACTGATGTCAAAATTATTTATCACTTTTAAAACATCCTGCTTAGTATGTGTATAGGTCATAATGATAAACTATTTGAAAGGATGCATGTAAACATCAAATTGAAATCAAAAATAGCAATGCCACAGATTCTACTTTAATCAGTTTTATTTAAAACTCATGTACAATGATTGTTTACATATATTTTACATATTCTGGAAAGTATTGTGTGTGATGCATTAAATAGAGTTTAAATGTAAAAATAAAGACTTGGGTGTTTTGTTTAGAGATATAAGCAATAGAAAAACAGAGCCTGACAGTCTTCATCATTATTTAGAAATGTCAAACAGTGTTTTGATTATTCTTGCAGAGCCATTTTTTCCCCCCCAGAGGTCTTTGTATGCAATATGGTGTTTGAAAATAGTTCTGGTTCAGTTTAAACATATGTAACCTACTGCATCCTTAGCTAGGTCTCCATTAAGGCCATATAACCTGAGCGCCAACAACCGTGTGTGTGCAGACATGCATGCTCAGTCTCATGTACACATACACACTTAGGGATGAACACACTAATCAGCCTGTTTTCATGAGCATGAATCAGATGAGGTGAATTGTAGGAGGATGTTCTGAGGAAGTGGGAGGAAGTGGTCAACAATCGTGCCTGTAAACCACCCACTCACCTCTGAGTTCTCAGTCAAATTTTATCATTTATTATTGATTGAATTTTTTTTCCCAATAAATTCGTCAGGAAAACGCAGGCAGTTGGAAAGTTGACATTTCCAATTCAGTGAACTCATAAATGTTGCATGCAATGAATAACATAAGTAAGCCTACTGGAAAACTTGCTGTCACTATTGGGACCACCTCACAAAGAGTTTCTCTATGCACTTGAAGCTCTGGAGTGAATATGAATATAAAGTATATGCACACTGTTAAATAACAAGATGAGAAAATTAAAAACCTATGTTTACAGAAGGCACAGATGCAAACATAATTCCAGACTCTTTATCAAACTCCAGTTTCCTCAGGCAGCTGGTGGAAAGTCAGACAGCTGGCTGCTGGCCTGCCATGGGTCACAATGAGTCACTTTTACATGCATTGTAATCTCCAGGAACACCCTGAGGTAAGAGTTTAAAAATAAGGCAGAAAAGCCATTTAACTGTAGGTGTGGTGAAAGCACAATGCAAACACCCATCATGGACCAATCCTATGTAAACTTTAAGGCCTTATCCAATAAGTCTTTCTTTCTTTCAAAAGAAGAACATGTACTGTACTGTAGGGATTATCATCAGGAAAAAGTTTGATTCTACTTGCAGAATTTGCACTGTACAATACACAGAATGAATACAAAGTCCACACAGATATTATCAAATAATTTTCTACATATGCAGAAATCTGACCTTATATTATGCCATGTAGAGCCACAGAGAACAAATATGAAGCCTAAAGCCCCATTCACTCTGCTAGTTTGTTTGTTTGTTTGTTACACCACTGTAGCTCCTTTATTCTGCTCCACTGTGCTGCGTGAATCAAACAGAGTTGGAAACACTAAACATTTTGTTCCAGCAGTGCTACGGTTCTGGAGAACCTCTATGAACATTTTTTTTATACCAGAATAAATCTAGGAAAAGCTCCAGCATATCCCACTGAACCTGCATAACAGTAAGCGGGTATAGATAATGGATGGATGGGAAAGATTTTCTTTTTCTGTTGATAATATTGTGAATCCTCCAATAAAATGTGGGATTAAACTAGAAGTCTTAATTGAAAAAACAAATAATAATTATTTGTTTTCAATGTGGTTGAAAACAAATAATTGCAGATGGACCCTGATTATAACAAGATTATATGCAATTTCATTCCATTTAATTTGAAACCCACTGGTAGCAAGATGCTAATCTGTCACCTCCGTCAAATAATGTTGCCTCAGGAATTAGACAGCAGCAATTCATAGGCAATAAGTTCAAAGCTGTGTAATATTATTGAACGCCAGTCAATTACGTTATTTTTAAATAATCAATTAACTTATTTTCCAGTTACTATATACAAAAGACTAAGCCATAAATTCAGACAGTTGGAATTTATAAAATGATGATTTACCATACTGTGAGCTCATAATGTGATATAAGATCAGAGATATTAATGCAGTGGACACAATGGCAAAGTTAGCATGTTTGTTCACTTCTAAATGTTAACAGACTAAAAGTTTTTTTTCTTTTTAAATTTCCAATACATATTTTTTTTTTTTTTTTTTGCTTAATGTGAGTTTGATGTTGCAATCCCTTTGAATAAAGATTACGCAAGTATGCTGCCACTGAATCATTTAGCACTCATGAAAAGATTATAAATGTTTGAATAGCAAAAAACACAGTAAAACTTTTATTACTCTTATTCGCCTCATAGAAACCAAACAACCAGTTTAAATGCAACATCTATGATATTTGTTCTGGGACAGGTGTCACATGCTCCCCAACGACAACAACACAGTCATGAATAGAGACGGCAGAGTGCTAACAAAGCAAATTTGATTAACACAGGTGAAGAAGGGGGAGCTGAACACTTGCAGAGAGCTGCTGAATAGCAACATTTACCATGAACTGATCAGTTATCACTGCCACATTTAAAGCTAAGGGGACTTTTCATCAGGGCTCCTGTTTGGTCTTGCCGGAAATGTCGCAGGGTTTAAAAAGGTATGCGTGAGCATGCAAACTGGAGGGATTTGCTTTGTGTGGGGAGTGAGGGGATTTGGACTTACGAGTAATCAATCTAAGCTCACCTACACATAGCCTGCCCCACAGTGACACATGATTACATAATGAAAAAGTCAACCTTGCTTTCAGTGAGTTGTGACAATTTAAGTGATTAACCCAAATGTCAAAATGACATGGCATATTTCCAACAAGGGCCACAGGAAGCTAATCAGCTCCTAAAAGAAGCTTTCAAGTTGTCAAGTGGTAAGCGAACAGCATAGAGTACCAAGATGTTTAAACAACTATGACCTAATGCCACATATGCGCTTTTACGTTTTCAGCTCAGAGTGATGCAGACATTGCACCAACATAAGCTTTTAAAAGTTATTGATAAACATGGAAAACACTGAAAAACAACAATCCAACCAGGTTCATGGAATATGAGTATAAATGAAAAAGCTCATGTAAATTCAGCTATTATAAATCAGCTCTTATTGCCCAAATGTGTAACAAATGTGTAACATTTGGGCAATAAGAGTAATAACAAGACTGGTAAAATACAGAAAATGATATAAATAAACAGATAAATAAGTACATACCTGGTGGCCCCTGGAGCTTGGCTTTTTTCACTGTGAAAAAGAAGAAAAAAAAAAACATAGAAAGGTTATGCCGGTTAAAACTTTCAATTTTACAATTCTGATTTTTTTTTCAGTGCTGAGACAGAGAAAAGGCTGAAAATGAATAAAATGAAAACACTATAAATGAAATTAAATAAAAACCATTATTAAATAGATATCTCCTTCACATCTGAGAGGAAATTTGTAGTTTTATTTATCAAGCTTTTCCCTATTTATATATTTTTTCTTTTGGTTTGGAAAGCTCACATTCTGATGAAGATGTACAATAATTTAGTTACAGTGGATTTATGTATGTGGATAGTCTCTCTTTTACTGCAACATAGTTCTGATTGAGTGTATTTATTTCAGACTAATAAAGTTCTGATGCAAGCAGTTAGGGTTTTAATTGTAAATGCCACAACGATGCTTCCTAGATAGATAGGCACTGATGCTCAAAACATTAACAACAGCAAAGAGGAGCATTAGCATTGGGATACCATAGCTACACTTAACAACACGACCTAAACCAGAAAATTTAATCCACTGCTGTAGTTGAAGTTGAACATCAGTGCAGAGTCACAAGCACAGGTTCAGCTGATTTGTAGTTAAACTGTCTGGAAACCAAAACTTTTGAGATCTACCCTACATGAAAATGTTTTTCATACAAAACTGATTGAGCAATTGTGCTTTTCTTCAATCCTGCCATAATGAAAGTCTTGGAAAGGAAACCAACTTGATGATTTTCTTTCAACTAATCAAGTTCTTAGTCTGGCATGAGCTTTAATTATCTTTACACTGACACTTTAAGTCACACTGACAAGACACAACCAACGAGCCGAGAGCTGAGCAGCCTTAACAAACCCTGTTTCCATAAACCATGACGTCCTGTTAAACTTAAACTCTCCCATTGGAAATGCATTTAATCAAGCCGTCATTGGTAATCATTTCTAGCCTGGATCATGTTTGTGCAAGCATATGCGTGTGCCGAGTGTGTGTGGATGTGGATGTGAGTGTTTCCACGCTGTGTTATAATCCTGGTGAATAAACAATGCACCATGTATTTCCTATTTTTCAGCTGGCTTTTCATCTAGAGACAGCAAGCAATCTACGATGTACCTTCTTTTCTTGGAAGACGCATCTCCATAAATGTATTGTAAAACGGACTTATTTTTCAGTTTATCGGATTATATGGGGTTGAAAGAGGGCAAATATGAACAAAATTATTCTCTGAGGTAAAATATGAATGGACAAATTTTCTGAAATAAAGAAAGCCCACAATGCCACTGAAAAACCTTGAAACTAGTATAAGTAATGACAAATAATTCACTGAACTCTCACTAATGAAAATCAAACATTGATTTTAACTCTGGTTCAAGTTGTGTGTGTGTGTGTATATATA
>JAOWBL010000001.1:8121881-8141619 GCA_028564865.1 Zenarchopterus dispar
TGTGTGTGTGTGTGTTCGTGTGTGTGTGTGCGCATGTGTGCCTGAGCTCATTTTTTCCCCTGAGGATTCAAAGTTAAGTGTGTGTGTGTGTGTGTGTGCAGGAGACAGGCTTGAACAAGACAAAGCCAAAGTCTTCATCCCGGCTCTCTCCATGAATCTGTGCACATTTGAAAGATGAGTTAACTATGGACTTGAACTTTTTTTTTATCTCATTATCCCGTTGCCCAAAATGTGGCCAAGTAGCCTCTAATTCGCTGCCATAAGCGTGGAAGTTTATTCTACTTTTTTTTTGCTGATTACACTTAAGAAAAAAAAAAGGATGTGTAACTCAGTCTGTTCCACAGCAGTTAAAATGACATCATCATCTAACTTCCCAGGCAAGTCATCTCTACCCACATATGGCTATTTATGGTGCCATCCACCCTTCAAAACACTGCCATTCAAAGAAATATGCACCCAGTGGTTTGAACTGGAGTCTGTCTGAGGTCTTCTCATTAAACTTGATGTCCATTTTTTCTATGGAGGTTTATGAGCATCCACTGTTTTTGGTCCTGGCCAGGGAAATAAATGTTGAGGAGAAACGAGATTGATTTGACTTTTGCTAACTTTCTTAAAAGTTTGAGCAAAGTGATGGCAACATTTATGAATAAGTTAAAGAAAAAGAGTCAGCCATTGTTTGCGCAAGTGTGTTATCTCATGTCTAACATCAGCTTACAGGAAGGCTCCATGAGTGTAAGTGCATCCTTGATCTTATGGTTTTACAAATAACATGGATGTCCTTCAGCAGCTAATGGATTTAAAGCACATTAGCTGTGTACTTTGTCCATCGGAGACCTAATGGGAAACTTTTAAAGAATAAACTGATGATTGAGGCATGTAAGCCCTCTGTGATTCCTCAGATCATATCTGACATCTTTTATTTCAGTTTCCGGTGTATCTGTGGATGTAGTCTTGATCAGTTGGACATTCTATTGGCCACTTCTGGTTTATTATTACTTTCCTATTTTTTGAGCATGATCTGTGTTAATTATAATGGTGAGCATCTGAATTCGTGACATGTTTTAACAAAATCCAATGAAAATGAAAGTAAATCATGATCTGAAAGTAGCCACAGATCCATTTTTTTTAGTCACTTTTTTTTTTCAAGATTATAATTGTTTATGTTCAAATACAATGGTTGAGATGATCTGATTTGTCTGGTAAATTGATTGAAATACACTTAATCTGATGCAAACACTTAATTCCTAAAATACATTTAAAACTTTTTTTTATTATGTGTGTAAGTTACAAACTGAGACAGACTTGAGCTTGATACTCTGAAACAAAACTCTGAAACAAAAACTTAGATCCCAAGTTTTGTAACTGTAAAATTGTGAAAATGACATTTAAGGTTCTGATTAAAGAGCCGTTCACGTTTGTCCACAAGGAACAAAGTGATGTCAGCTTTTACAAATGGCCAACTCTGTGAGGGCGTGCACCAACCCCTGTGTCGATGCCTTGTTAGAAAGCAGATGCTACACTTTTAACTGCTTCATTTGTTCTGGGAATAGCTTTGAAGAATAAGGAAGAGACTTACTGTTTTCCCACTTTTCTTAACCATAATTAAAACAGGTCAAGTACAGAAAGGTGACGTTAAGCTTGTGCTGGAAAGCTGTTACAAATTTCCCAGAAGTAATCCTCGTTTGACAACTGTGGTCGGGATACAAAGGCTCAAAAACTCCAGATATTTCATAATAATCCTGTTTGCAACCACCTGCCATAACTCAAAAGAGCAAAGTTATTAGGTGCCTTTCAAGAGCTTTCACAGGAGGCATGTTCCTCTGTTTGATAAGAAACATGCACTGTAAAATAATTTTTACACAGGATGCCAAAACAGTGAGTTGCCTCGGTAGATAACTGGCACCTAATAGTAAATATGGGTTGCTGTTTGTATTGATACGCAAATCCCACAGTGAAATCATCATTAATCTGTTTGTTTTTCCTTCTATGAGTCCACTCGTCTGCTTCAGATGGTCCACACCCTGTCCACTAGACTGCTGCTTTTGTTAATCATTACCCCTGTTTTTTCACGTTGTGCATTTCGACGCCTGTAAATCAGCTCACTGGTACAAAGCACTCTTTTGAGTCAGTCTGGATGTCTAAATATACAAACGTTTATGGCACAAATGTCCAATAAAGCGTCGTATCCAGGTGTACGGAAAGGTTGTTGAAAAGGAAACAAATTTTCATGTCCATTTGTTTGTGAAAGTAGCTCACATATCCTGCGTTTTCCGTTCACACTTACTCACAGATGCTCTGTAGTAGTGCACCAGTTCTAGGATTACTAGTGTGACCATTATCCTATTACACGACAGAGGTTGTAAGCTGTCATGTGTATGTGATATCAGTCTAAGAGGCAGTCTCGCTCCCGCGGGCATGCACGCAGTGAGCGTGTGTGCACACAAATGCCACGACATGCACTCGTACCTGTAACATTCCTCATCTTGAATTTCGCCCTGAGCGTTTACAAAACATTACACCTACTGTTCGGGAAGGCAGGGCTTTAGTTGTTGATGGAGGGTTTCTAGATAAGACTCTCTGTGAGGTCACCGTGGTTTTTTTTTTTTTTTTCTTTTAGTTTTTGCAAACAACTGTCAATTCCTTTGTAGGAATTGACAGTACATTGATGCGAACTTTGGATTTGCAGATTTTGAGCATGAAACTTCTTCTTCCTCATGGCTACGGGCTGACGCTGCTTACGTAATCAATAGCTTGACACCAATAAGAAAACTTTGAACTGTGCCACCACCCCAGCTCTGAGCCTTGGCGATCCAAAGAGGGGAGTGGCTGCCAGTGTTTGTGAGCTATGAGGTATTTAAGGTAGCCTCTAGGTGAGCGTAAGGTGGATGTGTGGGCTGTTCACATCTATATAAAAGAAAAGACGCCATAACGCAATAAATTTTGAAGGGTAAACCAGATGGGTTTTTTCAGTTCTATTAACGTTTTCAGTTTAGTTTTATGGCTTTTTTATTTTTTACAGCCTTGACAATGCTGTTGACACCGTGACTCACTGGTCACGGACAAAAATAATTTTCCCTTCTAACAAAAAGCAAAACGAACAGCATCTTTTTTTTTTTTTCAATAATTTTGTCAAACATAAGGCTCATCAAAGAAACCCTCCTGAATAAAGCAATTTTCTGCTGTCAGTGAATGTGCTTTTCTGTCTTTTGATCAACAAGAAACCAGTGTAAAAATAGCTAGAACAGTGTTTTCATCATCCTCATCTCTGTGAGGAACAGGGCCATGCTGCCAAACGTGCAGCCTGCTGTGTACCTGCTGCAAGATGCAACTGAACAGAAGCTGCCACTGGCCTGATTACAGCCTGCTTTAGATGTGACAAGATGTCTCAGCTTTCTGCCCTGGAAGCTTCTCTCTCTGCTCTTGTAAATCTCAGCAATACACGAGTGCTGATTATAGCAGCCCAGATGTGCTGCAGTTAGTAGTCGCTTGTAGCCCAGTAAGCAAGATTAGTTTAAACACAAATGTGCATCAGATGGTTGCTTCTTATAAAACATTAGTTTTAAGTAGAGCTGTAAAGCATAAAACGGTTATCTTTTCCAACTGAGGTCAGTGGTTTCCTGTGAAGTGTTGGGATTCATGCAAGTTTTTAAAACCTGTAGAGCAGGGTTGCCCGATTCTGGTCCTCGAGGGCAACTGTCCTGCATGTTTTAGATGTTTCCCTGCACAGCTGATTTGGATGAATGCGTCATTAGCAGACTTTTACAGACCTCGATGACGGACTGGTGATTTGAATTGGGTGTGTATAACCATGGAAACACCTAAAACATGCAGAACGGTGGCCCTCGAGGACTGGAATTGGGTGACCCTGCCGCAGACTCTGTTTTAAAAAAGAGTACATTTTTTACATGATCACTAATACTAATAATTTCCAAAGGGGAAGCTGTAAGCCTCTGGTATAAGTGGTTAATTTGGAGCTAAAATGATTAACAAGTGTTTTCAATCAGCTTAGTGACAGTCAGTTGTCAATGGGTGCACTTTCTTTAAAGCAGCACATAGGAACTTTTTGAGATTTTTTTTAGCTCAGAGCATACTCTTATTAGTCTAGAAATGTAGACATACCGCGAGCACATTTAAATTTGATTTGCAGGTACATCTAGCTAGTTGGAGTTCATTAACTATGTCTAAAAGTCACAGGTTGCCAATCAAATCAGTTTATGCTTGTAGTGAGTTTAACATGATGAGAACAGAGTGACGATGTTGTAATCTGGATGAAAACTGTAGATAGCTGCAGCTGAGAAATAGTGGTTGATTGAATCAGCTTTGGCTGATTGAATCCCCATCAACAGTTAAAAACTTGGACTTTTTCTTTGAAAATCGAACAAAAGACATCTCTCAAATCATTCCTTTGAAAATTAGATAGTTTTTTTTTTTTTTTTTTTGCCATATCCTGTTTTGCCAGCAGGATATGGCAAAAATTTAACATAAATCTTCTATTGACTTGTTTTCGTCACTCTGAATATATCACGTTGTTCATTGTTCTGGTTGGTCGTAGCGTGCAAATGCTGTTTTGATAAGCAGTCTTTGGATTGGGGGGCCTCTTGGATTGTTTTCCAGCCGTTCAGCTTTCTAGATGTGGGTCTGATCTATCCAGCGATCCCCTTATGGGTATGTGGGGGTTAAATTGGTCTTAAAGTACTGTCCAAGATTTGCTCTTGTTTGGTCATGCTCCTGTATTCTCATTATTTTCTTGAGCATCCTGTGGTGTTTTCACTACTTGGGTCACCCCAAAGGCACTCTGGGTTACAGTGTTTTACTGATGGTGGTCTCACTGCTGAGACCACCATCAGTAGATTCTGATGCTGTTTGTTTGTGGTATGAAAGCTCCAAATCTCACTTTAGCCCAAATACAAGAGGACTTCACATGTTTGAGCTAAAAAGGGTTCTGTAGACAGCTGCCAGACACAATCATGTTGTTAGTAGTACTGCTTTTTTGGTCGTGGGAGAACACATGAACAAACATGGAATAAAGCAGTAGTGCAGTTTCACTTCATTTGCAAGCTGTATAAGTTTTCTATAATAATACAGACAAACAAACAATATAAGAAAAAAAATACCAACTCTTTAGTTAAAAGTGTAGTTCTTGTGTCAGTATGCTTTTCAGCTCTTTACCTCAGGCCTCAGTTGTCATGGTAACATGATGCCTTCCCAACACTGATATAGACTAAGGACAGCACTGACTGTTGTCATCTGGTTTGTGGTGCTTCGTTTGGGCTGGAGCGAAAACAACACATGTGAACACGAACCAAACTTAATGGAAAATGAGTCGATGTAATCTGAGGCCGCACTACAGGTGCACACCAACATCTGTGATAATGACTTTAGTCACCTCTGCCTTGAACTGTAGGTCTTATTTTGGGTGGTTTTGTTGATAGTAGAGACGGAAGACTGCGGGAGCCAGATGACGCTTCCTGATATTTTAACCTGGAAAAAGGTGGTGGTATGTTGGGGAATGTCACAAACAAAGGAGCCTTCTGGGGAATTTGTTGGAAGAGTTTTAAATGCTCAACAGGCTGATCAAGTTTACAAAAAGATTTCAAAAGAAGGTGCACCTCAATCCTCACTCATACATCTCACAGTTAAACTGAAGAGTACAACATCATCATTATCCTACCCAATAGTTGATGTGCAAAGATATTTCCAAACGCAAGGACTCCACGTGTTGAAGCCACAAACAAACCCAGAGTAACATCTTAGCAACTGATGGCAACTTGACTGATGTCAATAATCTGTAAGTCTGTAATCAAGAGGTCACTTAACAACATGATTGTGCATGGCAGGTCTATAATGAGAAAGCCACTGATTTTCAAAAATAACATTTCTTCCCACCTGTGGTTCAAATGTACGACCCAAAAGACTAAATGGAAATCTTTTTTTATTTAAATTAGACCAGTACTTTTTGAATTACATGGCAAGTTGTATGTTTGGTGAAGAGAAAACATGGCATTTTAGCATATAAGTCTTATTCCATATGTTGAAAAAAAAGGTGGTATTATGGTTTGGCCCCACTTTGCTCCATCTGAGCCAGCATGGCTTTCCATTATTGATGGAAACATGAATACTGGATTATATCACTATATTCTGGAGGGCAGGGGCAAGATTTTTGCTTGTGAAGTGAATCTCAGTGTAAAGTGGATAGCGCAATGACTGCAAGCACGTGCGTTTTCTATCTATGAATAGTTAAAGAAGATTACAGCTAATTTGTGGACTGGTCAAGTCAAATTTCTTACCTTTTATGCAACTGAAATGTTGTGAAAAATCTGAAGCAAATGGCTCATGTGAGTCAGTCCACAGACATCCCTAAAAAAACCCCAAATAAAACAACTATTAGACTGATCAACAATTACTGAAAATGTTTAGTTGTAGTCATGACTTTCTTAGAGTCCTTTCGAGGTGGGACTTTGTGATAATATTTCACCTCATTTTATATGTGTACAACCCCAAAGAGGAACAGTAGGGGCATTAACGTTGTGTCCCTGTTCCCCCTTAGAAGGTAGTATAAGGTTAGGGTTAATTTTGTAATTAATGAATGCCAGAAGATGGTATTTGTACCACCTCTGTCTAATCCCACTCTTTCTACCTACTTTTTTTCTTTGTAAAGTCAGTTGTACCTAATTGTACACAGCTTTCACAAAATTGTCCCTCAGCTGACCTTCAGCAATAATTCAAATAATTGACTGCCACACTTTAACTGGCTTACACCTGTTAAGATGTAAAAGTATTCCTAAACTGCCTTTCCACAGCCACCTCAGTCTTTACTTATTTATTCAAAAACCTCTCTATCTACTGAATGTTATAACAATAATGCTTATAATTTTCCCTGGATGTATTTTTATCAAATGTCCATGAAATCTGTTGTTCGTATCTCAGCAAGATGTGTTTATTTCGTAAATACTGGAACTACAAGCAAGCACTTCCCTCTTGAAGTCATATTATATTGGAATAGAGCCAGCCTAAACAGGACATGACTTCCTCTTTATCTGCTTCAGATTTTTCTTTGCAAGCAAAAACAATTTCTGTGTTGTAGTCTCACTAAAGCCAAGAAAATCTTGAGGTGGCAACAGCTATGTTCCCTGGCTTGTCAACAGTTGCCAGACTTTCTGATACACAGGGCCAGGATTAAGACTCCCAACGAGGAATGTGGCTCGCCATCTTATTTCTGTCACGGTCTACTTAGTGTGGTGCCACATGTGATGTGTAATGTTTCTTAAAGTGTAAAATAGCCCCCCTAATAAAAATAATTTACAACTATTAGATCTGCTTGAAAGCTTGTAATTTCTTACGTGTGGACTGTCGAATGTCCAGTCATGGTTACGCTGTACGATCTGCGTAAGCATTAGCATGTTCTCTTCATGCTGGTTTAGGTTCTCAGTCATTTGGGTCTTGGTGAATGATCGAGGACTTGTGTTGTGCCTTTTTAACCTTGTCCAAGTTCTACAAAGCACTTTAAAGTCACACAAATGCATTGACACCACAGTACTTCTGTTACATGGTTTCTCCATATACAGCAGTGACTTGTTTATGGGGCAATTCAGCGTTCAGAGATCGATCTGCCGACCTTCTGGTTAGAGGACAACTAACTCTACCCACTGATCCACAGCCACCTCAGAAGAAGTAGTCCACTTACCTTTGATTCAAGCGCTGCTAGAATAGAAGCTCAACAACTTGTTTTGTTCCTTTTTATCACATAAGAGGATTTCCCTCATTTTTTACTTTTGTAGTTCCCATTTAACCTTAATTTACCTAATAAACTATTTCAACATCCATCTTTAGGTTTTTTCTAATTAATCTTTTTGTGTTTTTATTTTTGTTTACTGGACTCAACTTTTTTATGGTTAAGAAGTAATAATTTAATTAGCTTGGTGAATCAAAATTACCCATCAATATTGACCCACATAAATAAGATTTCACAAACTTTATATATAAACAAAATAAGATTTCGCAAACTTTTACAATTAATAACTGTCGACCATTACGATTGCTTTAGTAAAGCCTGTTTGCTACCTAAGGAGCACAGTGTTTTTGTGATATTCTGTTCAGGCAGATCCTGCCATCATCTACAGGGAGAATAAACTCATCAACGATTGGTTGGAGTGAATTTACACTGTCCTTTTAATGGCAAGAAGGTGTTCAGGTGTACCTTGGTGTGTTAATGGTGTTGACTACGGTCTTTGGATTGCACCTGTGTGTCTGTTTCTTTGTGTATAAATGCTTTAGCAAAAGAGGGATAAAATTAACTGAGTGCTGAGGTTTAGTGAAGCTTGTCAGGTATGGAAACATTTCAGTATGACAGCAGTAATCTGTAGAAGGTGACAAGTGGACGAGTACAGAGACATGAAGTCATGATCCCCACCCGTCCATTTCTGTTGGTCTTTTTTATTTTTTTCTATTCTTCCTCATTCCTTGCAAAGCTTTTTCATCCACACCTGTATCGCGCCAACAGAAATCAAGGAAATTACGTAGTGGTTTTCAGTTTAATTTCCATAGAAATTAAAGCTTTTGATGGGTGTAAACCTCCTGTTTTATGAGTTACTCCTGCCAGTATCTCTCCACACACTCTGTGTCTATTATGGTTTCTTGTTTTGGTCCATTTTTGCAGTAACATCTTGTCCATCAGCCTGCTCCACCCTTGATTCATAAATAATGACCTTGCAGCAGGGGGGCAGAGTAGCAGAGCAGACATGCAGGCTGGCCAGGCCTCGTCCCAGTGGACTAGAGCCACTTATCCCTCGGTAATTACATATGCATCGACTGGTTTAAAGGAATGGGTTTAACAAAAAAAAAAGAAGACCTGGGATTCGGCAAGTTGTGCTTGTTTTTTTCATTTATTTTTTTATTGTAGATAGTGTTGCACAGTTGATTGATTTGCTAAAAACTGCTTGTTTTTTTGATAGTTTTTTTTTTATTATTAAGAAATAATAATTTAATTAGCTTGGTGAATCAAAATTACCCATCCACATTGACCCACATAAATAAATGATCTAATCTGGACCAGGGATTAACATTAACTTCTTGCCACACTGAGTGTTTTGACTTTAAAGCAGCAACACTTTCTTTAATATATTTCAACCAAGCAATAGTACTGATCACTGTTCTTTAAATTAACTTCATGACACTATCATTTTAGATCTGTTAGTGAAATGAAATATTTTTACAAAGATTGGGGTCAAAACCTCAAAACTCAGGTTCAAAATCTGGTCTTGAGGTGCTCTTTTCTGTACCTCAGCATGTTTTAATCCCATTTAAATGTTATAATACGAGTCTGTTTTTAATCCATGTGTTTTTACATTTTACATCCTGGATATTTTGAACGCAAATATGAAAGTGAAAGAATGCCTTTGTTTGAATTCCAAAAGTATTACTTAAAACGCATACTTTTATTCAATAGTATAGTTTCACCAGACCTTATCCAAGACACTGTTTCCAGTGAAGTGATAAGTATCCAGGAGCTATTTTCAGCCGTTGCTTTTTTGCACTTCATTCTTCTTGAGACAAAAGAAAGCATTTATAATATAATATAAATGGACATATGAAAGCAAGTAAATACTATACAAACAAATAATAAGAATAAATAATGAATTACTAAGGAATTAAAGCGGGATTAAAATTCTTCTCTGTGGAACACCTGAAACTGTATAGAAATAATTTCACACTGAAGGTAACTTTTTAAACAAATTTACTTCATTGTCACTTATCCCAAGGATTTGTTTCTTTTTTGCTTGTTGGTTTTAAAGTCTTTAGCTAAAATAGCTATTGAAGTTTGAAAGCATGATTTAAACACAATGGTTTATTAACACAACAGAACAGTGTCTATCCGTTCAGGTCCTCAGAACCCAGTAAGCTTTATATTTTAGATGGGTTTTTTTTTTTTCTCCAACACCTGCAGTTTTAATTGACTTGAGTAACCCTTGATAACATATTAAAGAGTTGATCCATTCATTTAAATTAAATGTGTTTCAATTTCTAGTTTTTGTATAGTTCTCTTCTTAGAGTAGTGATAAATCTTTGTAGCAACTGACCAAATTTACATTGTTTTCTTTATTATGCAGCATTTAACTGTTTCAAGAACCTCTTTGATACTTTTGATTCTGTAGGACTATGACAAATACCAGTTGCTATTAATAACACCTTTAATTTTAGTTCTTTACCAGTTTAATGTGTTGAGGGTGCTGTCCTGGCACTGCCTTGAAGAATTGATCATATCCACCATTACCCTGTTAGAACGATTGGCACGTGCAAATATCTCTGACATTCTAAATGTGCAAGACGGATGAATCTCCCTGACGGATTTCTCTTTTCCTCCCTCCTCTCTTAGATGACATGGCGTCCTCAGTACCGCAGCTCTAAGTTTCGCCACGTGTTTGGTAAACCTGCCACCAAGGAGAGCTGCTATGATGGCGTGCCAATCACCCGCAGCGTCCAGGACAACAACTTCTGTGCTGTCAACCCTCGTTTCCTCGCCGTCATCACTGAGTGTGCCGGGGGAGGGGCCTTCCTGGTCCTGTCGCTCCATCATGTGAGTATCTGCACCTCGTGCAGATTTGCAGACAGGCTGATGTCCGAATCTTAAAGTGCATGTACTTCTTTATTCAAAATCCAACTAAGACATGACACGGACCTGTGCTATTGTTCACCACTTCTCTTGCTACAGTCACGAGAAGGACGAACTTCAGGTTGCACTCCTCTGACTCTTTGTATTTATGAATAATTCAAATATTCTTGCTGCACTAAATGACAGCTGTTTCTTCGAGTGGACCAGCAGCTGAGTTTTGTCGGATTGATTATAAACATGCATCGCTGAGAGCAGCGAGAAGCGTGAATGGGATTCACATCTGTGGTTCGCTTCGCATTCTTTTTCAGATATTTAGTGTCTTGCAGCATTTTTGGTTGTAAGACAATAAATCATGTTAAACAATCACGTTAAGTGCTCCTAGAATCCTAAAACACGCTGCGCCTTCTGTTTCATTTAAAAGGCTCTCAACAGGACAGACAAGTTAGCTGGAAGTAAAACAGGAATATTTCCCCATCCCCAGGCACTTACGTGAACAAAATGAGACAAACTGTCCCTGCAGATGAAGTCTTAGACAACTGTACAGTAATTTTTCAGTTAGTTTTTTTGTCCTATTCCCCCCCCCCCCAGAAGGACCACCATAGCACTGATAAAAAGAAGTCACTGTGACTAATGACACTTTGACTTGAGGACAAAATTTATTGACTTACAATTTCATGGGTGAAGTTGACTCAACTTGAATGAGAAGCAGCTTCATATTTTGTCCATCTCATATCTTTTTCATACATACAGTCTTGCTACAAGGCACATCAAAGCTGGAGCAAGAATGTATTTATTTTTAATGACATATTTACTTAGTTTGCATGATTTTTTTTATTTCTGATGAATTGTAGCAACTTTTCTTTTGTCACAAAAAAAAAACAAATGTTACTGACTGCATCTGAGTCTGAAACTGCCAACATCAGCTTGCAGAAAATTGAAAGATATAACTGACTGTTTTTATTTATCTGCAAATCGCAATGAAGCTCACTCTGTCCCACGGTGAAGGCCGATTTCCAAGATCTTGTCCTAAAACGGTCTAATTTTCCTAGAAGGTTGAAATTTTCAGAAACTGTTGTCTGTAAAATCCTGCAGGTTTGTCCCCTTACTGGTGGTGGTAGAAACTGGACTTAAACAATCTGTGAGTGTTTTATTTCTGCGATTATGTTTTATTCCTCACAGCATCTGGGGGGGTATACATGCTCCTACTGGTAATAAAAAGGATTTATTTGACTTGTTTTAAGAAGCGTACTTGCATCTTAAAGTAAGGTTTATAAATGTAATAATTTTGGTGTAAAAACATTGCAAAACCAACTCTTTCTGGTTGCCAGATTAAAAAAAAAACTTGATGCTTTTCAATGAATAGAATTTCAATTTTCTGTTTTGGGCCTTTTATTGTGATTTTTTTTTCTTTCTTTTGCAGACAAAAAAAGGCTAAAGGAGAACAAAGTGATGTAGCCCACATAAAACATGGAGGGTACATTTGTTTAAAATATAATGATTTTTGCTTTATATGACACAGTAGAAATGACCATTATGCCTAACTGGTATGCACATCATGCACCCTCATTCCTGCTTCAGTCTGTACTTGCATATATCTGTATCTCAGGTATTTTTAGATATTTGGCATTTGACTGACTTTTTCAAGAGATGCGTGGGTGGTAGTCCTGTAAATATTATAAGTTGTGGGAAGCCGTGGTGTTTCTTTTTTCCTTCTTCGTCATTGGTGTAAGCTTGAAATCTGAAGGGCAGGGAGGGACGAGCTGCTTGTTCAACATTTTTCACGGTTCAGCTTTGTTCCTGCATGTACAGCGCAGCACACCTGGAAGAGCAACCAAAAGAATCTGTGACTGTGATTTTTTTTTTTTTTTTTTTCTTAACTGTACATGAGCTCTCATTTCTCCCCGGCCTCTCTTATCTTCGTCACCTCCAACACTCTTCAAGCGCTCTTCCAGACATCTTTTATACAAACCACCGTTATCTACTGGTTTTATCAACAACAACAGTGAACTCGCATAGGGGAGTTAAAACATCTTCACTTGTGTTGGTTTAATTTACAGTTTTGCTCCGTATCTCCAGAACCGAGTGATTCATGAAGATGATCACCTCTCCTTGCTTTGGCCTGCTCTCTTTGTGTGTCTGAGTTATCACCTCCCTCCCTGGCATGGCTGGGAAGTGCATATGAGCTTAGGAATGACATAACTCATCTTTGTAAACCCCCTTGCTGTCTTGAGGAGGCAAAACTTCAGCCTGCCCCCTCTCCACTGTCAGCACATCTCACCTCGGCATATGGAGATAGGAGATATGCTGTTATTCTTTGGAGAGAGCAGTTAACACACCTGCACACAAGAACAGAAGCTTTGTTTTCCAGGTGAATGTATTGGGTTTGCTTGAGGCACAGATAAAATGCACGTCAGCTGAAAGAAAGCTCTGTTCGTACATAATTAGCAGTCTTGTTGAGGCAGAAAATCCTAAGTGACTTTTTCCTTGTAATAGGATCATCACATATGAGGGATGTGTCACGAATGTTTTGTGTAATTCTCCCCTCAGCTGAAGTGGTTTGATGTTAATGTCATGCACAGTTGGACAGCATGCAAACTGGAATACAAGCTCAAACCTGCACCGAGCGACATATTCTGTTTCGCAGCTGTTCTTGTTAGTATTTTTCCTTTGAAGAAATCACTAATTATTTTAAAAATAAAAGCGTTATACTACTGTATATGTCAAAAAGGGGAAAAAAAGGGCTGCATAAAGTGTGGCTGCACGTGAAGCCCGACTAATGTCCTCTAGGGATGTAAGTTGAGTGAGTAATGTTGGCTGGAGTGTACAGTTCGGAAAGTGAAAAACATCTGGCAGTGTGGTGGTACAAAGAAGCATATTCTTTAAGCTACACTTACCTCACACAAAACCCATAATATTATGCCAACATATCCGCTTTTTTTTTCTTTTTTCCTTTTTGTTAGAGGTGCAAACAACATTTGAGGATGCCTTAATAGGTGGCTGCAGCTGAGGGAAAGGGAGTGGTCATCCACCAGTCGGAATATTGCTCCAACAAATTTCCAGATGACAAACATTTTTATTGCTTTTATTGCAGAAAACTGGAGCTTCTGACCTTCTGTTGCCTCTGCTGCTGTGTTGTTAGGATTTGTTTCAACTTCCAACCCATTTTAATCCATGTTTTGCACATGTGGTTTCAGCACTACTTTAACATAACTATGTTTTCTCTGGGCTCTCAAACTTTTTGACTTTAAGACCCACCTCAAGATCAAAACTTTAGTAATAAAAAAAGATGGAAGAACATGAACCAGTTTCCAGATTAAATCTGATAGCTTCAGATTTGCTACTAATTTTTCTATTAATTTAGGTCAACAAAATTAAACAAATTTTATGTAACTTGGAGAAGCAGTGCAAAGGACAAACTTGTTAAAATGATACAAGCTTCAATAAAACTGTAAAACTGGACACTTGAGCAGGTTCTACATGGGTTAAGAGAAATAGTAATTTAGTGAGTTTTAGATGGATCTATGTTTTTAAATACACATCAACAGTACAGTATGCTATATACTTTTCTGGCCTCTTTTTTTAAATCATGTTTTATTCTTTTTATTGGCAGTGGGAGCATATTATGCTATGTTTTAGTCTGTTTTAATGCTCTGGTTCAAAGGTGCCTTTTTTCATTTAACTATATTTCCACAGTTAAAGTAGACAAAAGGTGATTTATTAAGACATAGGCTCAGTTTTTTCTTTTTCTTTTTTTTTGTGATGTGCAGGAGATCCTATCATCTTTTTTTCATCATCAGACAAAGGCTTGACTGATTTCTCAAGCTTGTACGCCAGTTTTTAGTCAACTGCCACTGCTGATCTGTGAATGCTGGACCATTCTGTGAACTTTTTTCTGCACGTTGTATTAATTTGTAAAACTTTTTCATGCTCCACTAACCCCTCATTTAACCTACAGACTGAGTGGCATCGATTTTCCTCCTGAGAGAACAAATTAAGTTTGTTTCCAAATTGGTAGACTTGTTAACTTATCCCATTCTGTGTTATTTTTATCTTTTTTCTTTCAGACGGGTAAAGTGGACCCACACCACCCTCGAATATCGGGCCACAGAGGCAATGTGTTAGACATCAAATGGAATCCATTCAACGACTACTGCATTGCGTCGTGCTCTGAGGACACCACGGTGTGTACATCAAACACAACTTTGTAATGGTGAAAGTGATGTGATGTTCCCCGGATGATGAGCATGTTGCAGCAGGGGAGATCATTTTAATGCCTGAATGTTAAGCCTCCAAAAAGATCTAGAAGTCATTCCTCAGATTCCTGAGCTCTGACCTGGCAGAGCCACTCAGAACAAATCCCTGCAGACAAAAAGGAAAAAAGAAGACTCAACAAGTCTTGTGGTGTCTTTAGACCATTTTGCTAAAATGTAACGTAAGGCAGTGTGATTTTTTTTTTTCTTCGTAATTTGGATGGTTCTCATCAGTTAATTTTGGGTTTGTGTCTGCAGGTGAAAGTGTGGGAAATCCCTCCTCATGGTGTGTTCAAAAGCCTGACAGTGCCATGGAAGGAGCTGCAGGGTCACAGCCGCAGAGTGGGCCTCATTGATTGGCACCCGACTGCTAACAACATCCTCTTCAGTACGGCCTACGACTACCAGGTAACGTGCAAAACAAACTTGGGGAAAAAAATGAAATTCTCTCACGTTGTTGGGGCCGAATTTTAACTCCTCTTGTTCGTCACGTCATTGATGTTTGTGGGCATTTTGTTTTTTCCTCAGCTCACAGTTTTTCAGTTGGTTAGTTTGACGTCTGGACTTTGACTTAACCATTGCAGCACCTTTTGCTGTATATTTGCTGATGGCTTGGGCCCACTGGCCTGTTGCATGAGCTGATGTCGGCCAAACTTTAGCGGCCTGAGAAATGGCCTGACATTTGAGTCTAGAAAACTTTTTTTGTTGACTGCAGTTGACTGCAGTCAACTCGCTGACTGCAGTCAGGACTTGTGGCTCCAAAACAAGACTAAATCATCACCACTCCACCACCGTGCTTGACAGTTGGACAGGAGATGATATATGTTTTTTGGGTATAGCTAAATCTCTTGCTGATTTAAAGACAAACATCTCTCGTTTGGTCTCCTCTGTGCGAATGACTTTGTTCTAAGAAGTCTTGTGGTTCACTCATATGCAACTTTGCAAACCTAAGCCATACTTTTTTCAAAAGAAGAGGCTTTCTCCTTATCCAATCGAGTCATACTTGCGTTGTCTATTTGTTGTTGTATTAACATGATCTTCAACATTTGACCTGCAAATTGAAGTCAACTCTCCTGAGCGATGCATGGTCTGCTGTTTGGGTGAACTTGCTGAGACATCCACTCCTGAGGATATTGGCAGCTGTCCTGAATCCTTTCCACTTGTGAAAAATCCTTCTCACAGCACAATGATAGACTCCAGGTGGTTTGAAAATGGCTTTATAACCCTTTCCAGATCAATGGGCATCAATAACTGTCTCATTAAGATCATTGCTAGTGTCGTTCCTGCTTGGCATTGTGTTAAGATTGAGTGGTCCAGACCAGTAAACTGCCAAAATCTCTGCTTTTAAAGAGTTGAACACAAATACTGCTGCTCAATGAATCAAGTGCATCTTATTTAGCAGCACTTGGCTGTTATATACCTTTTTTGATTTGCATTGAAGTATTAATGATTGTTTGCATTAGTTGGGAGCAAATGAGAAATAAAATTCTCGCTCAAACTGAAACGGCTTCTGTTTTCAAGCACACAACTAAGAGCAACAGTATAAATTCCTTTGCGATAAGAAAAGTATGCACTGTTGTGCCTTTTTGTCCAACTATTGAGTACCTCTCTCTATGATAGCATGTTTCTCAGCCCACCTTTGACCATAGCTGTTTGAACCAGCTTTCATGATTAACTTGCATTTAAGCACAGCCATGTGAATGAGCAAATTATCCATTAACATGCAGAATTGTAAAAATTTCCTTTTATTACTGACCAAGTGAATAGGGAGGGGGGCATTTCATCCTAAGTCTTTCTAAATCTATGGCCTGCTGTGTGCATGCTCCCAGGTGATGATCTGGAACCTGGACTGTCCTGAGCAGGTGATCAAAAACCCCGTGCGGACTATCAGCCACCACACAGACGTGGTCCTGTCCATGTCATTTAACACGGATGGCAGCCTCCTCGCCACCACCTGCAAGGACAGGAAGGTCCGGCTGATGGAGCCACGCTCAGGAAACCTGCTGCAGGTACTGTGCTGTTCTTGTGTAGATCTGTACATGTGTCATTGGGGGAACAAAAAGAGTTGTTCGTCAGGATTTGACTTCCCCTTTAATCGGCCCCTTTGAATTTAAATCATTTGATTTCATGTTAAGCACTTGGTTCACATTAAGTTAAACATTTGGGCCAAATTACACTGGGGGGGAGACTAGTCTTGCTCATTTTAATTGCAGTTACTTCAGCATGTGCCAGACAAGATCTCCCTCTTACTTTGTACTTTTTTTTTTAAATTTCCTAAAATGCAAAACTTAACCTAATTTGCACCTATAATATACAGCATAGCACTAGTTTCTAGAAGCCCACAGAGTTGACCTCAGCTGATCTCAACCAGCTCACGTCAGCTCAATAATCAAATGTTTCTCTTCTGCGTATTTGATTGGAGGTGAGAGTTTTTGCTTCACAATAAGAAGATCCTCGGTTTGAGTGCTGCTTGGGGCTTTCTGTCTGTCATTTGCATGTGTCCCTTCGGGGTGCACAAATTTTCTCCGGGTTACACCAGTTTTGTCCCGTAGTTCAAAAACATCCATTTTAGGTTGATTTGTAACTCTAAGTTGACTGTAAGAGTGAATGTGAGTGTCCATGCTTGTTTTGTTTGTGATGAACGAGTGGTCTCTGCAAGTTGTGGCCTGAAGTAGGTATAGAAAATGGATGGAAAGATGGAAAGAGATTTGATTGACAACTCCCATACTGGAGACTGTTTATTTCACTCTACCCTACCCACCTTTGCCGCCCCCTCTGTAACCCACCTCCACCCCTGCTTCTCCTTTTTGAACTAACTAAACTAATCTAACTAAATCGCTGTCAGTGTTACTAAAAGTCTTTTCTGACTGGTTAAAAAGGATCTGTGTTTGTTTAAATCACCAGTGACCACCTTCTTTTTGGGATCATATCAAAGAGTCAAAGTGCCTTTATTGTCATTACATTGTTAAAGAAAAATGATACAACCAAATGAAAGTGCTAAAACTATGCTGCAACCATTATCTGATACACTCCCCGTCTCACCAGTAAATGCCTAAAATAGCAGATAAAAACAAAAAGAAAAATCATTTGATAGCAATAAGTAGAAACAGAATAAAAACAGCTATTCAGAGTTGACTTAATTATTTAAAGTAATTTAAAATATGCATTGATGATGGGGGGGACTGATGGAATCTGGTTGTCTGGGTTTTGTGGGATCTGTACCTCATCCCACAGGAAAGTAGTTGAAAGCGATGATGACCTGGGTGGGCGGAGTCCTTAGTGATGGCAGCAGCTCTGCTGAGGTAACTTGACCTTTTGGTGACGCAAACTCACAGCAGCGTTAAGTTGATATGAAAATCACAGAATCTTCTTTTAAAAATGAAGCAGTCTGAACCACAAGCCTTTGTTGTCCAGTACAGAAGCTCCAAGGCCAAGCCTAAGTAGAGGTCATGATCCTGGGACTCATCCAGCACCAGACAGTCGAAGCTGAAACCCTTGATGTGGTCAGGATCACAGCATTGCTCCACGGACCTCTGGGTCACCAGCCAATGACAGGCACCCTTTACATCCGTCTGCTGTCTTTTTCAGTGCCCACCAAACAAGCTCATTTAGATGTAAATATTGCAGCAAAGTGCTGAAAATGCTGACACTTTTAAGGCTTTTGTTGAATGGAAGTCTTCTTATATTTTCTCACTGATAACATCAAGTTTGGAGCTATTTTTGTGATATCACTCTCATTCACAGCCTCAGATATGTCACACTCCCCGCTGTGGCCTTTTAAAGATGTTAGATAAAATAAAATGTATAAATATTTTTCTTTAAAAAAAGAATATAGAACAAGCTTGCATTGTCACCAATAATGAATAAGACAAAAAGAGAATGAGTGAGCTTGTCACTTGAAGAATTTTAATGTACATAAATGCTCATCATACATGATTTTTTTTTTAATGTATCTGCAGGAAGCCAACTGCAAGACACACAAAGCCAGTAAGGTATTGATCCTTGGAAATATGAAGATGCTTCTCACATCCGGTACTTCACGGTGGAATGATCGACAGATAGCTCTTTGGGATCAGGTGAGAGTTCGCCGTCACACTGCAA
The DNA here is from genome assembly GCA_028564865.1 of Zenarchopterus dispar. Lineage (NCBI taxonomy): Eukaryota > Metazoa > Chordata > Actinopteri > Beloniformes > Zenarchopteridae > Zenarchopterus > Zenarchopterus dispar. The sequence continues at coordinate 8,140,842 of JAOWBL010000001.1, forward strand.
GATCTTTTTACAGTTGTTTTTACCGGCCATGAACATATAACCATCATTAAAATTAGAACATGTTAATTTTCAGATTAAAAGGACAAATACCAACTATAAACTATTGCCATTTGAAAATGAAGATAGAAGGTGAGATGAGCAGAAAATTTAAATTAAATTTTAAGTGAATCGGTAGATATGTACAGCTACACAGCTGTTTCCTTTTGTGCATCAGAGTTGGAAAGATCATTTGATGCTGTTGCATATTTCTGCTTTTCTCCTAGATGACAACAGGCGAATAGACTGTGCTTGCAGAGCAGACGAGTCTCATTAGTGACAGATATAGGATTTTTCTAAGTCGAGGGAGCCAAAACAAAGCCTAGACTTTAAAACACTTAACATTAATTTTTATTGTACATAGACAAAATGCTTCTTAGTGCACAGACAATGTCTGTTTGACAGATGAGCTTCTTGTAAGGAGCTTTAAGTATTAGGTCATTAACCTATGGAAAAATCTGAATAAAAAAAAAAAAAAAAAACAACAAAAAAACAGCCATTACATTTTACTAAGATAAGATTTGTTGCTCAGATGTTTGTTTTTTTTTTTCTCACATGATGCATCTTGAAAAACAGAATGTTGTCCTATAAGCTGGGTTGTCTTATATTCTAGTCAATAATTCAAATGGCTAATCTCATGGCCTTTTGCTGCCCTCACTTTTGTTATTTCTTTCTCTTTTTTTTAATTAATAATTTTATTCTTGTTTACTCTTCTTTTTATAAATTCTCCGCTGTACTCCAG
>JAOWBL010000001.1:8141719-8193860 GCA_028564865.1 Zenarchopterus dispar
ATTTCTTTCTCTTTTTTTTAATTAATAATTTTATTCTTGTTTACTCTTCTTTTTATAAATTCTCCGCTGTACTCCAGGGAGCAGGAAGACTTTATTTTCAATCCAACTAAGTTAGTTCATTTCAAATATAGCAGTTGTTGCCAAGTATCAAGCTTTTTTTTTTTTTTTTTTAAATAAAATAAAACCATCTTGGTGTTCTGTAAATAACACATTTATTTATTTATTTATTTATTTTCTGTATAGGCTTTTATCATTGTTTGGAATCTTCTGTAACAAAGCAGACACACAATAAGAGCATATCTGTTTGTATAAATTTTCAACAGTGATATTGCAGGTCACGTGCACTCCTGCTTGTCTAAATTATCACCTTACAGTCCTCGAGGGCCGGTGTCCTGCATTAAACACACCCTGCTACAAAGGACTGTAAATTTGTGCAGAAGTTGATGACGAGCTGATGATAATCCATTCATTTGAATCAGATGTGTTGGTGCAAGGAAATGGCTAAAACATGAAGGACACCGGCTCTCGAGGACTGGAGTTTGACACCTGTGACCCTCATGAATAGGTTTCATCAATCAAAGAACAAGTGTCATTCAACAGATTTCATCAGAGCAAGAACTCACATTAGGTATAGCTTTCACTTTATAAAGTTATGAAATAGAACCCCTTTTTTTGTTGTTGTTGCTCTTTTTCACCGTGGGTAGTCCGTCTCCGGCACAACTCTGCCATCTAGTGGACAAAATCCAGATGCCAAACGTCTCAGTGGGTTGCCTGAAAATTCTCTAACGTGCAGATAAAATAAATGCTTCTCTCCTTGATTGTGTCCTCGCCTGGCGCTCTGACCACACATGGTTGTCTGTGGCACACTGCAGTGTTGTGATGTGACGGGTGAGAGTTCATCGTGGGTGGGGGGGGATTAAGGCAAAGCACGGATTAGGGATTGAGCTCTCCCAGTGTTCGTAATTCAGCTCAACATTTTACGTAGCGCTGGATTAAAATGATTCAGTGTTTTGATATCAGGGGGATTTTCTTGTCTGCTGTGCATGTCAGTTGTGTTGTTGTTGTTTTTAAACAAGTTTTTGATGATTGTGCGTCTGTCGTAGGATGATCTGTCCGTGCCTTTATTGGAGGAGAACCTGGACGGTTCCTCGGGGGTTCTCTTCCCTTTCTATGACCCTGACACACACATGCTCTACCTTGCTGGAAAGGTGGGTTGCAGAAAACATCAAAAGCTGATCTATAGTGCATCATTCCAACAGAACAAAACACTTCCAGTGTTCTTGTTACAAGGACCTTTTTCTTTGTTTTTAGGGTGATGGAAACATCAGGTACTATGAGATCAGCTCAGAGAAACCCTACATCCACTACTTAACAGAGTACCGCTCACTCTTACCGCAGAAAGGAATGGGTAAGAAACACACAAATACATTTAAAAATACCCCAAACTTTCAGAAATGTTAGAAACACGACCTGCAGATATCCATCGAGCAGCTTGATGTTACAGAAGTGGTATAAAACCGGCTGAACCTACACTCGCATGTGTAAGCAAAACTGCTGTGCAAATCAGCTGGCAGCATTTGAATAGCCAAACCAGTTGATCAGCGATGTCGTAGACCAGGAGAGGAGAGCGTGATTATAACCAGACAGCTTCAGCTTCAGAGATGCTTGACCAGCATTTGAGAAAGTTGTCTTTTCAGATGTTAAGTGTAGTTTCATCGTTTTTGTCTCTTGTCAGTGTTGGTAAACAAGTTTACAGTGATGTCACAGCCCTTTTTCTGATTTCAAAGGAAAAATGTTGTTAAATCAGCACTATCGAAACATCAGACATAGTTGTTAAGTGGTCACAGACGTCGCAGGCTCAGATTGCTGTGAGCATTGATTTTTATTGATTTTAAAGTTTGTACAATTCAGTCAAGAGAACCAATAAAAAATAAAAACTATTAAAAATTGCATTCATGCTGGCAAATGAAACGTGTTTGTGGACATGTACAGATACTCTCTGTCTTCTTATCTCTATCTTACACAAGTTTATTTGTTTTTAATGACTTCATTTAGAAATATGCCGAGAGAGGGGGAAGCAGTAAGATTCAAACAAGATGAGTGTTTTACTCTACATTCTTATGGCTTCCACATAAAGTGGACACTGACATATAGTTTTATTTTGCAAAAAAAAAAAAAGTGCAAGGTAATAAAGTGCAAATAAAAGCTGCCAGGCTCCAGTGGAGCTTTTAACGTTGTAGGTTTGTCTTTCACCTACACCTGCACAGCTAATTAAGACTGAAGCATAGTGTTCATACAGATAAACATCACCAACTTTCATCATTAATTGTAATTTCTAACTTAATTCTATTACTTTTTTTGACAGCTTTGGTGACTGTTAATTAGATTCACCATCAGGTTCACTCTTCTTTTAATTGGAGTTAAAAAAAAATCAAAGTAAAATATGTGACAGGATACATAAAGTCTTAAAGTGCAGTTATTCTTTATGTGGCATTTAGGGCTTTAAGATAAAGTTACTTTGTGCTTATTAAAGAAACAAAACAGTTTTACACAGTTGTTTGAACAGCTGTGGTATAACTTTAAGCCACTGAATGTGCACCCTCGTCCAAGGCTGTTGACTATTTTGTGGTTTTAATAAAACGGATCCAAATCTGCATCAAAAATAAAAAGCTCTTCCTTAACTTTAAAATGAATATGTTCTACAAGGCAACACCACCGCTGTAGTGTAAGATAGTAAAATATTGAAGAAAAGAGCAGAGTTAAAGTTTTGGTGTGTGTGTGTCCGTGTGTGTGTGTGTGTGTGTGTGTGTGTGTCGTCCTACAGGTGTGATGCCAAAGAGAGGTCTCGACGTGAGCTCTTGTGAGGTCTTCAGATTCTACAAACTGGTGACAATCAAGGGTCTCATTGAGCCTCTTTCTATGATAGTACCCCGCAGGGTGAGAGCAAGCAGACAAAACACAGATATAAGGAAAAAAAGACATTTATTTTGAGTTTGTTTTTTTTTTTTTATTTGTAATTTTTTGTGGAATTGTGTGTTTCTAGTCTGAATCATACCAAGAAGACATATATCCAATGACGGCAGCCAACAAGCCGGCATTGACTGCAGAGGAGTGGCTCAGTGGCATTGACAAAGGTCAGAAATAATGTGTTTGCTGAAATATTTGTGTGGATTATTGAAGGAACCTTCTTTTTTAGGCTTGAATTGGTTCCACAGTTTACAAACTGTGCTTTTCTAACTTTTTACACTTCTACATCTGAGTAAAAGTGTCATTTTTCAGAATAAAAGCATCATTTTTGGAGGGTTACAAAAGAAGACACTGATGACATGTTGGATGTTTTAATTGAGACTTTCTTGGCTGATGTTTCTTAACTATCACTCATCTATCTACGCAATATAAGTCATAGTTGGTGCCCCAGTCAGATGGAGTATGTTTTGCTACTTCTTTCATGACCAAAGTCAGGTGTATTTCTTCATGTTTGTTTACTTTTTTGTGTGTGTTGGTGTCATGGACTTTGTTTTGTAGGTCCAGTGCTGATGTCTCTGAAGCCTGGAAGTCAAGTGGAAGAGCTATGTTCGGAGATGAAGGGCCTGAGTAACTCACTGGACAGTCGAAGGTCTCAGAGCAGACCAGGAATGCTACAACTCACGTATATTCAGGACCAACTGGAAGCCAAAGATGCCAAAGAGGCAAGCGCACATGCAGAGGATGATGGGAATCTGACACCAGTGAGCAATGGAGAGGATCTCGCACTTTGCTCACCTCCCAAAACAGAGAATGAGGTGCTGAATGGTCGTCTTTCAGTGTTTAATATCCTGTTTCTGCAGTCACACAGCTTTGAAATTTGTTCAATGATAAATTATTTTATGCTTTGTATCAATCAAATAAAATATTTATAGATATGCTTCTGTATTATTGATGATAAAATCCCAAACCATAATTACAGTGGAAAAAAAGAAAAAAAAATAGCTTTCTCTTTACGTCACATGCCATGAACTTTAAACATTTGGAAATGTGAACAAGGGAAAACTTTAAAGCTACCCTATGTAGCAGTATTACTTCTGGCCACATGGTGGCACCATATCAAGAAAGTTCATGTCAGGGCCTGGTCCCTAGTTTTAACAAAATACTAAGGTAGTAAGAGAGCTGGTTTTGTAGTAAAAATGTATTAATCCGACCTGTTGTTTAATTTACTCTGTGACGTGTTTGTGTATGCTCACAGCTGCGACTGAAGTTCCACAAGCAGCAGGAAGAGATCCGACGACTGAGGGAGCTCCTCGGCCAGAGGGATGTGCACATCAAACAGCTGGAGCTGGAGATAAAGAACATCAAGAACTTCCAGTCTCAGAACTCCCTTTAAGACTTTTTGCTCCACCTGCTGAGTTCCCCGTCAACTCCTCACCGGACACTTGCATTACTGCTCAAACCCGACTCGCCCGTTGTCCTCGGAAGACCCCTCCACCCCCCCACACACACGCTCGCTGTACAGGGGGGATTTAAACCTCAATTTTGTGTGTTCTGTCTGTCGAGTCTGCACATGGTGCACATATTCTTTGTTTATGTACATACACTTGTTAAGACTGCACCTTTTTACCGTTTCGCCTGCTTCTTTGTGTGCTTCACAGCTATGCAAGTTAATTGTATTTTGGGGGATTTTTTAAATGCTCTTTGTAGCTGACAGACAAAAGGATGACTGAGCCTGTCTTGACTGAATGATGTGGCCGTTTGCGTGTCGAGTCGCTGCATCGTCGGAGCTGATATCCCGTTTGATTGTAAAGATAATGCTGAATATATTTTTTATGCCTGGTGATTATTTTTAAAATTTTTTTGTCGGTGGTGTTTCTGTCTTGTATGCGTGCTTGAATGTGAGTGAGTTCAGTGGATGATAAATCCTGATCCCAGCTGTGCTCTGCCACTCTACTGAGACATGTTTGTTTGTTTTTATCCTTTACAATGACTGGAAATCAATTCATTTGACATCAGACGATTTATAAGTCACTTCTGAGACTGATGCCGCTTAAAAGTTTTGAACCTAATTAGGAGTCACTGTGAAGAGCCAGAGTACCTCACAACTTTTAAGTTGGCTTGTGTTCCTCTCACTTCTCAATGTACTCTCCTGTAATTGTTTTGCTGCATGGTTTTTTTCATGATCCTATTTTATTGATTTGTCTGGCTTCAAGCCAGAATGGCATTCTTTTTTCTTTTTTTTTAACCAAACAGCAGAATTTTAATTCTTCACAGCTCTGAGGATGTGATTAAAAAGACCTGGCTGCTGTGTGCCAGCTGATGCTGTAAAACAACCCGAATCTGTCAACCGGAAGATGTTTTAACAATTCAAATAGCGTCCTTTTCCTTGTTTCGCTGTCCCACTGCAGTTTTCAGTTTTACTGTGATTGCATTATCATGAAATTTCAGGTATTTAAGTCACAAAATTACAAAAAATTGAAAACAAATGTTTGCATCTTTTTTTTTTTTAATCTGAGTTTTTTAAAAATATTTTTCCCCTAATAAAACTATTTCGTGTATAATTGTGAAGAAAAACAAAAGTACACCCTTCTTTTATTGTAAGATGTTAGAATTTTTTTAAAAAAGGAAGGGGGGGGGTGCTATCTAGTCATTGCAAGTTCTGAAAATAGAAAAAGATAAACAAGATGAACAAAAACACTTATTGACTAAAAACTAAACTGAAAGGGAGAAGCTCAGTATAAAAAAAAATTAACGTCTTCCTTCTGCTTCTACAAGAATTAAGACTAAATATCCGGCAGATTCTGCTAATCAAATGTACTTGTTTAATTGATTTTCAGCCTGTGACCACCTCTATAAAAGCAGATGTTTTCACCGTTTGGTGAAACCTTCAAGCGTGTCAACACTCTTCTAAGGTGGAAAGCCATAAATGATAATCTTAGAGAGGAAGTTCTGACTAGACATCGTTATCAGGAGGCTTATAAGTCATTCAGTCTACAGAGAAAAAAATTTTTCATGGGTGGGTAACATTTAAGACTGATTTCAGTCTTCCCAGGAGTAGACATTGCTGCAGATCAAACTATGTCATGCACAAGTAAATTTAAAAGTCCATTAACTTAATCTGTAACTCCCCAGGCCTCTGTTAGCATGTTAAACATTGAAGGTCATGTCAGTATGATGAGTTTTAAAAAACAAAACAAAAAACAAACAGCATAAGTATGATTTATTTGGAAGGATTGCCAGGAGAAATAATCATCTGTAGAAAAAGGACATAAAAGCATGGCTTAGGTTTGCAAAATACACAAAGCAAATGGCATATCTGCACAAACACCATACACTAACGGTTGAGCACGGTGGTGGGGGGCTGATGATTTGGTCTTGTTTTTCAGCTACAGGAACCTGGACTTGCTTCGGTCATAAACTGCCCCTCTGTGTATCAAAATACTTGTCAGTCATGGCTGATTAAAGGATTAAGGTGTCAAATGATCCAGTCGGAGTTCTGGCCTCAACCCTCAACTGTTTTGGGACCTTAACAGAAAATATTTTTCAACATCATGCAGAAATCTGTTAGAGATATCACCCCTAAAGTTCGTTTCACAACCAACAGAGGCTTAGGGTTGGAATAGTTTTCACTTAATTTTTCTGTGTTTTTTTTTTTTTTCCCCCGTCTCTTGTTCGATGAATCTTTAACACGATGTTTGCAATTTGAAGACTTGCTGAAGTCTAAATCTGTTTATAATATCCTGATATGTGGACCTTTTAAATCAAAAGAGAGGCTATACATTCTTTTTCACATGGCTGCTGCCTTTTGAAAGGAGTGTTAGGGCATATTACTGCCCTTCAGTCTTTGAGAGGGTGAATTTGGTATGTAGGTAGACTTAAAATGAGGACCGCCAAAAAAGAGGTCCATTTTGAATATGTATTAAGTTCATCTGCTCATAAACGTCATCTACTGATTTCAAACTCTTGTTTGCAATTAAGCTTGTGAAAAGAAGTATAGAAATCCTGAAGCAGTGTTTCAGTTGAGTCACAGGAGCTGAACTGCTTATAGAGGTGTGTTTTCCCTCAGGAATCTGCTGAATGGCGTTTCTACCATCTTGGTGCGGTCAGACCAGTTTTTAAATATTTACTCCTTTTAACACTGAAAGAAAGCTTGTGAAAAGAAACTATCTTAATAAGCGCATGGAGGCAGTTTGAGCCATGGATAACTAGTCTTACAGTACGCCTGACCTGCGTTCCTGCATTAATCTTGTCAGAAACATGAGTGCCACAGTGATTTTTCTAGATTTGGCACATGTTTCAGGTATTACGTAGAAACTGCCACCCCACCACTGCACATGTACAGGCAATACAATTGTGTGATGTGTGCAACCCCTTTGACCTGCGGCAGGACAATTCCAGCACAGCTACGTCTCTTTTTTTATTTTGACTTTTGTCCACAAGCACCACGGCCTGTCTGATGTTAACTCCCACACACAGTTTTCACTGCACAAATCTCAGTGGTACTGCATTCATATATATATATATATATATATATATATATATATGGTCAGCCAGTACTCTTAAAGATTGGGATTCGACTCTTCATATTAAATAGATTGTAGTTTGAAGTTCTTTGCCATTACATTATCAACCCAAACAGCTTAAAATTTCATCATAGATCTATGTAACCTATATGCAGAGTGCTGTATCACTTTATTATTTGACCATTTCAAGATTTCAAATGTTTTATATGACAAAGTTAATATTTATAGATAAATGATTAATTAAAATAATAAATGTGTGTAACAAGCATGATTAAACTATAGTAAAACCTATTGTACGCAAGTTATTTATTTTACTGGTACAAAGATGTTTTAAAGAAGCATTCCAGAGTTGAAATCAACCATAGGTTCAATATGAGATGGTAAAAAGTGTAAACTTTCATTTGAAACAGTAACAAGATGAACTGAAGCAGTTTTGAGTTGCAACAAAGTGCGTGTTTGCAGCTAAATTTTAATGTTTGCACGAGACAATCAAGCTACTTCAAAATAAATTGGTATATTAAGCCTCTGAGAAAAGCTCAAAAATGTCATTCCGCTTTGGTCAGGGTCCTTACAGACAAAACTTAACTTCGTATATGTACATAAAGTGTATTTTTTAAAAAGACTGTTTTTACAGCATCTCCTTCCAGTTGCTGCCATCTCATAATAAGTTTGTGCAAACTACTGTCAATAGATGCAAAAGGAGGAGAGTTCATGACCTCTGCTTTAATAGAACTGGATCAGTATTTAGACATTTAGGACAAAACATACAATAGTAAGAAGCAGAGGCCATGAACTCAATTCACTTTTTGTACACTTACAAAGTTAGAATCCGTCTGGAGAAACGCTATGCCCACCATCACTTATTTTGACATGCATGACTAAGTTTTACTACTTTTTTTTTTTTAAACTCTGGAAATATTCTTTTGAGAGGGAATTTAAAAGTAGCTACAAAACTAGTGTATCTTGGTTTTATGAAATGACAACTCTAATGGCAAAAGCCCAATCCCTTCTGTGTAAAACAAAAACTGGGATCACTCAAGAGAAGTTGGTTTGTGGATCACAGTGGTCAGGAGGGTACATATTGAGTCCCAGTCTGTATTTTGAGCCGGGGTCATTTAAGGAATTAAAGGTGCAGCAGCAAGATTTTTGAATCATAACATCTAACAACAAGCCAGTGAAGAATGGAAATAAAGGTGAGAGTAGACAAAAGCATTAAGGTTTGTTAGGTGGAGGCTGCGAGGAAAAAAAACCATGACTTCTGAGAGCATTCTGAGCTGACAAAACAAACTAAACAAGCTTAAGTCTTGCAACGAAGCAGAAGTTAATGCCAAAAATTACCTTTCAGTTCTTGTGCAATATTATCTAAGTTTCAGACACATACAAAAATGACTTAGAGCTAGAGAGACAGAAGCTTTAAAATTTACATTTGGGTTTAACTGCATGTAACACTGAGGGTCATGGGAAGAAAAATCACAAGAGGCATACAAACAAAAAGACACAGACTTACTGATGAAAACGCTGATCTAATTTTTTTCAATACATTTTTTAAAAATATGGAATATTTGTCACAAAAACTGTGACTTCTGTGTTTGTCTCTATCTGAGCAGTTATTCAAAATTACCTGAAGTCTGAAATATTTCCCCACGTTTAAACTTCAAAACTCTTCGAAAAGATTGAGTTGCCATAAAAAGTTGAAATAATACAGCTTTGCAACATTCTCACTGTTCCTGAGCTCACGGAACAGTTCAGCACATGAATTTCCTCACAGATACAGCTGCATCGTTTTTAAGCAAAATCCTACCATTTTTCAAGTAAAATGTTAGGTAAAGCAAAAATTATGTTAAACTAGGCCAAGCAAGTGAAATAATGGTGGAAAAAAAAAGAATAGCAAGCTCTGTTCTCCTTTGCCAATGTAGTAACCTCTGAAGTGGTATAAACATTAAAATGTCTTGATATTTTCGTCTTAAATCAGTCCGAATACAGCAGCTAAAAGAAACCTCCAAACATCATCCAAGTTCATCTCAGGTAAGAATACCCTTCACCTGTGGTAAATGCTGTTGGACTGTGTGCAAACCCACATGACTTTTCCATATTTCAAATCCAGTATGAAGCAGGAGTACGCTACACAGTAACACCAGGGATGATAATCAGCCATTTGCAGTGTGTTGAGTGGAGTTTTGTCCCTGAGCTTGAGGAATTAACCCAAATTTGGTCCATTGAAACTCTTGGATTTTAACACAATGATACCCAAAACTTTGCTGCTCCTATTCTTGTCTAGTTGGTGTCCTCTGCAGGGTGTCTTGTCTGTCTTTTGAAATCAGTGTTACAGCTTTAAACAACCTGCTTCTTGGGTGCGGCAAATGCATGGAAATGTCAAGTTGGTTGCAACTGAAGTTGGGAAGAGTCCTACTCAGATCTGGGTTTGATGTCACAGCATCCTGTAAACTTGATCAGCTCACAGGGTGACATTTTTTTTTTAGATACATGCAGCCCCAAACAGAGTGATAGGATTATGATAGGTCTGAGTTACTGGTGGTCACTCCAATCAAAATTATGCTCTCAAGTAAAGAAATGTTTATTTTCTTCACAATATATCCCCTTATAAAGCTAAATATTTTCTGAACTGCAATATCAGTGAATTTTTGAAAAATGGGACTGATTAGGACAGATTGAAACATGACTCACTAGGTGCGGAAAAATAAAGAAAAATTTAGTCGATGGCAATGTGGTTGGAATGGGAAATTGTTTTAAAAAGTTTTTTTTTCTTTTTAAGGATTGCATTCTTTGTTTCACTGAATTTCAGAGGGACAAGTTCATTTTCCATGATTAATTTGTCTTTCACAGATTAGCAAAGCTGAAACTTTTTTTTCCTTTAATTTTGTGACATAAGGCACCTTTGACAGCAGCTACACTGAAAAGGCTGAAAAGGCTGAGGGTATGGGGGCAGAGATACAAGGGTCCACAGGCCAGTATCTGTATATGGGGCACTTTTGCAATCAAGTGAGCCATCCACTGTCCCAGCTTCAGTTGTTTTGTTTTTTTTCCCCTTCCTTTTTCTCTCTTTCAGGGACTTGGAGGGCGCAAGGCCGGTCACCTCAAACTCACAAGGTGGAGTGAAGTACTATTTCTGGAAAGATCATTACTCAATCCCTAAAAATAATTGGATCAACAAAACACAAAAGTCAGGGGTAACACAATGAAATAGGCCCGACACTTTCATATTTATGCTTACTGTCCACGCTCGGCGTCAAGGTGCCTCCTTTTTCTGATACAGCATCTTTTTCTTGTCGTAATATTTATCGGTTATTTCAAAACCAAAATGTGGCTTCAGCTATCCAAGTTAACAAAAAAATTATCAGTAAAAGCTTGGACTTAAAGATAATACTACGGACTTCCAAAATTTGACACTTTGGTGCACAGTTCCATCAGCATCTGGGAAAAAAAATGGAGGACATTTTTTCATGAAACACATTTTGACTCAAACCAAGTCGAGAGGACCTTCTAACAAAGAACACAGACCTTTCTTACATTGTTATTTACTTGTCATTGTAACAGCACTGCTCAATAAATCTTTAGAAGCATGTTTAGGCTTGAAACTTCTGTACAAAAACGATTTTGGAAAAAAATATTAAAGCCGTCTTTTAAGGCTTCATATTTCGCTCTGGCACTTACGACTGGAGGAAACATTTTAAGTGTGAAAAAGTAATTTTAACCTTATGCATTACTTTTGGGACATCAAAAAAGTAAAGCAGGGAGAGAGAAAAGCCAAAAATGTTAACATTTTATTTACAAAGTTGTTTTTTTTCTTTTTTTTTTTTTGTCATACAGAAAGTAAAAATGTAGCTACAACCTTGATTTGTGCAACAGGCGGCCACACTAAAAACCATGGCCTGCTGGTTGCACAGCTGCTATAGCAATAATTTTATTGGGAAAATAAGGAACAGGGGAAAAAAATTAAGACAAAAAAAGGTAAAATAATAAACCAAAAAAAAAAAAAAAATTCATCCAACAAAATATTAAAAGCACAGACCCAAAACTAGATACCAGTCCCAAAATCCTCACACGGGAATACATAAAGAGGGATTGACAGTGAAATTGTGGAATGCTGAGTGGCGGGCTGCCTGAGAACCTTGGGGGCCATGGGTGGGGTGAAGTGAAGGGTGTTGGGTGGCTCTCTGTTTCATGAAGGGAGGGGGGAAAAAAAAGGAGGGAGGGAGGTAAGAGAAGAGGGGACAGCTCCACTTGGCTCACCCTTCCGGTACAGTCTTTGCCACATAAAAAGAGCGCAGAGCTGGGAGGTGGTTGTGGGGGGTAAACGTGAATTACAAAGGCGGTGCGAGTTGTTGGAGGGTGGACGTTCGGGTTTGTGTGGGGGCAAAAACTCTTTAGGTTCTCGTTCTTAGTTTTGCTTTCAATCGTCGTCTTCGTCGTCCTCATCCTCGTCCTCATCCTCTGGGTCTCGCTTTCTCTTCTCACCTTTGCCAGTTTCTGCTTCTGAGGGAAAAAAAAAAGAAAAAAAAATATGTGTCAGAGTTTTGAGTCTTTTTCCCCCCCCTTTCTTCTTCCTTTAGTAAGAAAATGCGATGAAGTAGGGCTAACATTAATAACCATTATGCTGCAAACTTATATTTGATTCTAATTTAAAACTGCTTCGATTCATGCCGTTTTGGGCCCTAATGGACAGTTTATTACCATCTAGTAGCAGAACTAGATTCGACCACGGTCCCCACTAAATTCACAAAAGGTGTAAAACTATCTTCAATGCTGAGTAGAATATTTATAGCAAACAGTATCGTTATGAAATGAATTTGTCATGTAATTACAGTTTGTTGAATACAACATGCTGAAAATTTCGAAAAAAGCCTCATTTTCAGACTGCGCCTCCAGCTGGAGAACTGCCAGGGGTGGAGGACACGGAGAAGTTGACTCGTGCGATTTGTACTTTTCCCTCACACTGCATATCCACAGACTGGTTTAATATTCCTATGAGTTGTTTGAAAAAATGTTCTGAAAAGTATTTGTTAAATTTTGTCCTTTAGACTAATAAAAGTTCAGCATGACACTAAAGTGAGCCTGACCTTTAGTTATGAGATAAGCTGTTGATCATGTGACCAACTCTTAGCATTCACTTGAATTGTTTTAAGTTTTTATGCAGTTCTCACTACATAAAACTTAGTGGGAAATACGAATAGTTTAATAAGCTGTATACCTTCTTCGTCTTCATCTTCGTCTTCATCCTCTTCATCTACTTCTCCATCCTGACCAAATTCCTCCTCCTTCATAAACAACATTACGCATGTTAGAAGGCATATCACACACAATAAATGTTTAACAATTTTCAGACTTCCCCCCCTTTTTTTTTACCTCATCTTCACCGCTGACCTCCTCATCATCCTCTTCTCCTTCTACCTCCTCTTCATCTTCCTCATCCTCTTCTTCATCATCAAAGTCCTCTTCCTCTCCATCTTCGTCTTCCTCCTCCTCTCCCTCTGAAAAGCAAAAATGATAAAAACCGTCAGCCAACAGGAGCAATCTGTCGCCTTTTGAGTTGTGACTGACAAATTACCGTGGACATTTTATTGCTAATTATGAATATTGTCACCTCCTGCAACAGTGCAGTTACTTGATGTATTTTTAATTCTTTCAGACAACAGAGAACTGAAGTTTACTGTAATAAGCTAAGATCAGTCTTTAGGTCCCTTCCACCACAGGAACCTTTTCATACAGTAGCTCTTATGACTCTTTGGAGGGAGTTCCCCCTCTTTTTTGTGTCCCAACAACCCACTGCAGAAATTACAACCAAATGTAGTTCAAGAGACTGCTTTTATGGGGTCTTTTAGGGCTCCTACTTTAGAGAAGAAAAATTCCTAGCATGAATGGAACGAGTTGTGAAGCAATTGTATGTTAATTGATCCAGACGAGATCACGACTCATTCAGGCGACATGTGGCAGCTGTCTGTTATATCACTTCTGGGTTTCCATCTGCGACGCAAATGCAACCAAGTCCATGAAGTCATGGAGCTCCCCATAAGTTTAAGGAACTGCTTGGTTTGACTGTGCAAGCTTCATACCTTCATCTTCATCGTCATCTACACCATCTCCGTCCACCTCGCCGTCAGAATCGGAAGCTTCTCTGTCCTCCATGTCATAACCATCCAGGTAGGTGAGCTGAGGCAGCAACTTGAACACACTGTCTCTATAATCGTTAAGGTTTGTTACTTCACAGTTGAACAGGTCCAAACTCTTCAGGTTGTCCAGCTTTTTCTGCAAATCAAATATTGAGATGAGAATCTTCTTCAACATTTGCTGCGTCTACGACAGCATGCATTTTTGGCAGATCATTTTTTAGCGGGGTATCTCTTTTCTATTTTCATGCGTGAGACACATAGATACATAGGTGCTAATCAGTAAGCAAAAGCCTGGTATCAAAATGCTTGATGGTCTTTAATTTAATTTAGTTAGTTGCTCTGAAGTATAATAAACCCCAAATCTGCACAAGTAGACATAAGAATACAAGACACTCTTTTATTTCTAAGTACAATAAAAAAAACAAACAAAAAAAAAACGGACCCATATTTCTTAAATACAACCAGTTAAACAACACATGACATATCCAAGTGTCATTATTTAACTAAAACTACACCAATGCAGACTTCAAAAAAGGAAAAAAAAAAACAAAAACAAAGGCTGCTACTCCACCCCACCCCCCACCTCACCCCCTATGGCCTTCTGTTATAAATTCTCTGGTGAAGTTTGAATCAATGAGTTTAAGTTGCACAGGTTCTGGGGTAGACAGCAACAAGCTAAAATCATTACCACTCCACCACCATGCCTGACAACTAGTATGCTGGGGTTTTTTTCCCTTTAAACCAAACATGGCCCTGTTCATTACAGTCAAACATTTCCACTCCATCTTTCAAAAGGACATCATTTCAGTTGTTTGGAGGTTTATTTAAGGACACCTCTCCAAACCTAGGCCAGGACGACATGATCTTTTTCGAAGGAGAGGGTTCCTCTTGGTTGGCCTTACCAGCAAGTTAAACTTGTGCAATCTTTTTCTAATTATACTGCCACGGACTTTGACATGCTTTAACCTGTAGAGTCTGAGATGTAGCGCTTGGGTTTTTTGGGGAGTTTCTCACAGTAATGCATAGCCTTTCCCCACATTACTTTGTGTCACAAAAGAGATCTAACATCTTTCACTTCTTTTGAATGGTAAGCACTGTTATATAGCCTTTTCAAGAAGTTACTTTTATCATATGACACAGTTCCAAAAAAAAAAAAAAAAATAGGGCAGATGTGATCATGTGACTATCTAAATAATTCAGGTAATATGTCTTTACAGTGTAAAGAACAAAACAGTGTGACATACTTTTGCACTGACAAAAAATAAACCATATGTAAATAAAAATTGTGATTTATTTATTTATTTCCCCTTCGGGTGTGTGTTTTAAGTGGGTGCGGAGTGCGGTGGACTCATAAGGCACATCTGGATACATACCAAAGGTTCCAATGTGCTGATGTCTTTCAATTTGTTGCCACTCAGGTTTAGATGTGTGAGGTTGGGGAGTTTTTCTGCTAAAACGTCAAGGCCACCACTGATTCTGTTGTCACTCAACTCCAGCTGAAATACAAGCAGGAAAGATTACTACAGCTGACACTCGTCACAGTTCCACTTTCATGTGGAGTAATGATGGCTAAAGATTAGCCTTACCTTTTTCAGTTTTCCTAGTTTCGGTAGGTTGGACACTGAGATTAAGCCAACATTTATCAAACTGAGGAACTCCAGGTTGACAAATTCAGCTGTGAGGCCTTCAATTTTCCCTTCAACTGATCGACAATTATCAAGGACAAGTTCTCGTACCTGAAAAACCAACAAAAAGTATAAATTAAAAAAAAAACAAACAAACATCTTGTCTTCTTCCTTTAATATTAATACAAATCTATATTTAAAATGTTTTCTAAAACATTTCAAACACATAACTTTTTAAACTCTTACATTTTTCTTAACAAAATCATCAAGAAAACCAACATTACAAGCACAATATATTTAACATGGGTTACTTTTGAAAGTAAAATGGTAACTGGGCTCTGGATGTTGTGGGGCTGTCTTGGCTGGCACGCTTGTGCAACATCCCATGGATGTCGGGGAAAGTGCCCCTGGATTGGCAGACTAGGGTGGTGGTTTCCCTCTTTAAAAGGGGGGACAGAAGGGTGTGCTCCAATTATAGAGGAATCACACTCCTCAGCCTTCCTGGTAAGGTCTATTCAGGGGTACTGGAGAGGAGGGTCCGCCAAATAGTCAAATCCCAGATTCAAGAGGAGCAGTGTGGTTTTCATCCTGGCCGTGGAGTGGAGGACCAGCCCCCCACCCTCAGCAAGGTCCTGGAGGTGGTCCAGCCAGTCCATGTGTTTTGTGGACTTGGAGAAGGCTTTCGACCATGTCCCCCGGGGACTTCTCTGGGAGTATGGGGTGTCGGAAGTCCTTATAAGGGCTGTCCAGTCCCTGTACTCCTGGTATCAGAGTTTGGTCTGCATTGTCGACTGTAAGTTGGACTCGTCTCCTGTGAGGGTTGGACTCCACCAGGTCTCTGATTCTGTTCATTACTTTTATGGACAGAATTTCTAGACAGTGCAGTGGAGGGGAGGGGGTCCGGTTTGCTGACGTCAGAATCGGGTCTCTGCTGTTTGCAGATGATGTGGTTCTGTTGGCTTCATCAGGCCAGGACCTTTAGCACTCACTGGAGTGGTTCACAGCCAAAAGTGAAGCGACTGGGATGAGAATCAGCCCCTCTAAATCTGAGACCATGGTCCTCAGTCGGAAAAAGGGTGGAGTCCCCTCTCTGGGTCGGGGACCAGGTACTGCCCCAAGTGGAGGAGTTTAAGTATCTCGGGGTCTTGTTCATGAGTGAGGGAAGGATGGAGTGGGAGACTGATAGGCGGATCGGTGCAACGTCCGCAATGATGCAGACTCTGTATCGGTCCGTCGTGGTGAAGAAGAAGCTGAGCCAAAAGGCCAATCAGTCTATGTTCCAGCCCTCACCTATGGTCACGAGCTGATCGCGGATACAAGAGGCAGAAATGAGTTTCTTCCACAGGGTGGATTCAATTTAAAAAAATACTTTATTAATCCCCAAGGGGAAGTTAATTCATTAAAAAGTGAAAAGTAGCAATAAAAAGTAGTTAAAGTAGTCAGCTAGTGGGATACCCTGCATTTACCATTTAGAAGAATGAAGCATTTGACATAGACAGAACTACAGCAAAACTAAAATCAACAAAAGAGTGCAAAAAATGGTTGTGTAGTGCAGCAGTTAATGCAGCGGTTAATGACTTATTAGTTTTGCATGAAAATTTTCTTGACCCAAGATGCTATTAGAAATTCTGCAGCCTTCTTAGTTGTACTACTGGTAAATAGTTCCTGGAAACATCTGCATGAGTAACTGCATAAAGCCCACCCCTGCACCCTTGCCATTGACTCAGTACAATCCCTACAGGTGGAAATAGCTATAAATAGAATGTTATCAGACCCATTTCACAAGAAGAAATTTCCACATAGTGTATAGTTATAGTTGGTCAGACGACTATTTTCAAGTAATAATCGGTATGTCTTCACATTTTGGGGAAAAATACACATATGGAAGATTATTTATTTAACTTGTGCATATCTGTGCAAATTGTTGCACATTCAAATAGTGAATTGTCTAATTATTACCTAAATGACTTTCAGTAAGCCTAAAAAATTAAGTCCTAATGTTACAGACCTAGTGGTTCCATGACAATTTTCCAATTAAAAATAAAATAACAAAAAATGTTCAGTTCTGGAGATTTCTGAATTCAGACATCATTCAAAGAGTATTGAAGGTTTTCACAGAGGTTTACTTTTTAATTCTCTTACAATTCAAAGACTGACTGTAACATTCATTAAGAGCTCCTGAAAAAACATGTATTTATTTGTGATTTTTATTTTCTTTGCTGACTGAATGTGTTTTCTTATTTAATGAGATATCCATCATTCCAAGATACCCTTTGTAAAAACCTCAAAAATGCAAAAAAAGAGCTTTAAAACTCCTTTTTAGCCAATGTTCAGATTTTCCCTCTGGAAGTGCGTGGAAATTATTTCTAACGTTTCAGCTACATATCATCCCATGTATCCAGGTTAACTAATAAAACTTTTTTAAAACCCTAAAATCCAATATTAATTAGTCCCGATAACAATTTTCAAAAACATATCCACCTGTATCGTCTCCTTTTTTAAAGACATTTTGTTTCTTTAAATATTAGAAAAACAAGCCTGAAGGCGGAGTTACTTTGACTCAGTTAAAGCGCACACTGGTTGCGCAATTAATTGTTGGGTAAAAACACGCTGCACAAAAAAAAAAAAAAAGTTGTTGTCAACCGTTAAAAGACCACGATTACTCAAGTAAACAACGAAATGAATCGTGTGTCTCACATGAAAAGGGCTTTGTGCAGCTCTGTGCTTTTTCTAACCCCCACAGATGATATATTGATTTGTCAGAAACGAGGAAGAGCACGGCAGCAGCTTCCCATGGCCTGCTGATGCAGTCACTAATGACAAATGCAATGATTTTGGGAGCTAGCGTGCTACAGGCTAGCCATTGCCCCTTTTAAACGCTGCCGTGCGGTAGAGGAGCAGCTAGAGGTCTGTCTGCCCGCCATTAGACAACCCAACAGCAACGGAAAGGATTGCGAATACACTCCCAGTAAAGCTTTTCTTTTTCGATAGACCGACTCTCATTTGGGGGAAGTGGAATATTCCTCGTCATCGAGCGAGCGACTGATATTGCCAGATTGCTAAAGAATCGCTTTTTAGGTCGAAGTTGCGAAGGAAAGAGAACGGAAATTTAGTAAAAAAAACAAAGATGGAGACAGTTCCTTTCTTCCGAGGCTTCAAAGACGACAGAATGACAACATGGCGATTCCTGCTCTACAGTATGCAGTCCTCTGAACACTCCAATGGCGCAATGTGATATACAGAATGAGCAATTACATTTTTATACACGTTACCCGAAGTGCTCTTTTGGCGTTTCATTTGTTTTAACTCATATGCATGGGTCTAACGGAAACGCCGACCGTCGAGTTTTTTGGTTGCCCGTGAATGAAGCGCGGTGCACCGGATCTCCGCGTCACTCAGCCACGCTGTGTCGGTTTGCGTGGCCGCTAAACAAAACATCGACATATTTGTTTTACAAATGTTAAGTTTTAGCTTCAGGAACATTAAGTTTGGTTCTGGGTGTTGCGTTTTAGGTTTACAACTGGATGGTTGGGGTCGTCTTCGACTGGTTTTCAGAAGGGGGTAATATGGCGGGAACGTATTACTAAGTTAGCTGGCTGGTGTCTGAATTATGGGAGCACTAGACTTCAATTATAAAGCATGCAGTCTTTAGATTAGTATAAATGGCTGGGAATTTACAGCTGCAGTCTAAAAATACAAGCTATTTACGAGAATATGTTGTACATTGCTTTTATATCATATGAATCACACTGGCTTAAACGTGCCTTTTGACAAACCATAAATACAGGAGTGGTTGACCGTTGGGTATAGTCTTTTTTTTAATAAACTGATGTAGTAAGAGTGGCTTGGACAAGATATGGATGACTTTTTTAAAAAAAAAATCGTTTCCGAATTTGAACAATTTATGGTAAACGTTAACGAAATCCACAGAACCGCTGGGACATAACTACGATCGTCTTATGTCATTCATAAAAAAACTAAACGTGTAATTGTCGGTAGTTGTGAGCTGCATTTGCAATAAAAGCGCCTGATTTTTTAGCAGCTGGGTTAGCAACAAACATGGCTTCCAAGGACTGTATAAAATATAGCCCTATGTGCATGCCAAACGCGGCGCAGGAAGCAGGTTTCCCGATATATCCGCGTTAAAAAGAAGTTTACTAATTGTGTTACAACGGCTGAATCGTGTGTGTGCGCCGCTGACCAAAGAGGCTGCGAAACGGTTAAAGCACTGCAATAATGTCAGCGAGCTGGTGGGGGAATCGCCGTTTGAAAGTAACCATTAAACACAGCATTTCTCGTCTCGTTTGTCCCTCTACGCCCAATCCTAAGCAGTACTGGGGCTAGAGCGTTTTGTGCGAGTGTTTTCCACCCTGTTATAAAGGAGAAACACTATCGAAAGCCCATGTGGTCACCATTAGCTTCACAGGTCACTCGCAAAGAAAAAAAAAAGTAGCCAGCTAACATCTAGCATGCAAGGCTAGCCACAAAACTACGGGTTGCTTTTTTTTTTTATTGTATTAAAAAAAAAAAAAAAAAAAAAAAAAAAGCACGACTCACATCAGACGGTGTCCTGTTTCTTAGCTCCAAGTGGATCCTCTTTTTCATGTCCATCTTCCCCTGCGAAGGTTAAACTTTTCTCTCTTGGGTTTTGATGGGATCTTCAGTCCAAAGGCAGAGATGCCCTTATGGAGGGAGAATATAGGACTGTATAATGAACTGAGCCAAACGCTAAGTTGGTCGGAGAGAGGGGAAACCATGGAGGGAAACGGGACTGAAACAAAATATATGCTCAACAGCGCCATCTACGTCCAGAAACGCCCATCGCCTCTGAAAAGGGCATTGCAGTCAGAAAACATGACGCTGCCCTGAAACGCTGCTTTGGTGCATTTTATTACTCCCAAAGAAATAATAGTGAAGTGTGTTTTTACTTGATAAATATATTCGGAAAGCACATGCATTTTTTTTGTTCTAAATAGTTTTTTAATTGAAGTGGAGGCATGCTGTAAACTTTGCATTAACTTGATAACAAAAATTCAAGTTTATAACAGTTGTACAATGTTGAAGTTAATTCTCAGTATATAAATATGAAAAAAAAACTGTTGGCTTTAGAAAAAAAATGTATTCTCTGGAAAATTTGTGGTCTACATGTACATTTTGACAAATAAATCAGTGTTTTTGCCTCAGCTTTTTCAATGTCTGATTTTTTTCTTCTTTTTTCCTCTCTGTTTGGACACATCACTAGAAAGGAGGGGTGAATTTGGTTTGCAGTAAAGAGAGCATTGTGCATGCATGTGGAGGGTAGGACACCCCCTTCAACCCCACCCCCTTACTTCCTGAGACATCGGAGCCCTGAAGTAGAAGACTGCTGAGTATTTCTAAGCCTGGTTGTTTTCAGTTTTCTTAATATGAGACAAGGAATAAACTTTAATATTCTGGGTGTTTGTTAAACTGTGGAGTTGTCCCAGGCTTGGTTGGATAGGCCTGTATGTATATTACAATCACACTATTGTAAACAGTCTCTCTGCGGCCTGAAGATGGCGTTGTTATATCAAATCCGTTTTATTTGGGGATATCTGCTCAAACATTTCTCATTTGCTAGAGTTATGTGTGACCGACAGCTTTCAGCTTTTAGTCGCACCAGTAATGTTAATACTATTTGGCAAATTGGGGAGCCACACGCACCAAGAAGGAATCCATGACTTTGCTTCTGGACTGTTATCAGTTAAACAGAGTTAAACTGATCATTTGATCAGCTGCAAGTCAGCACTGAGACTTGTGGTTAGCAGTTTTCAGCTCAGGAAATTTGAAATTGCAAGTGTGCGTGAAGTGAAAAAAAAAAACTTTCCAGGCAAGCTTTTTGCACTTTAAAATTCACACTTGAACGACGTACACCAGCTTCGCTGTAATTTAGATGGTAAATTTTGTTTAGACCAAGCACCCCCACACCCCACCCGGCCTGCCACTCCAGAAGTCAGTGAATTTAAAGGAACCCCCTCAGCATTTCCACTCCAGCCCTAGAGGCAATTGGCAGTTGAGTGTTATTTACTCTGCTGGGTAGCTTTTTTTCTCTGAGTGGCTCAAACACACACATCAGAGCTCAATGTGCTGTGAGAAGATTGAGAACACTCCCCTACTAAGCAGTACTCCATCTGAGAGATAAGACGAGCATGCCCCCTCTTCACTTTACAGACAGGATATTGCCTTTGTTTCAGGCTCTGCAACAGTTTAAGTAAATTAATCTTTGAATCACATGTAGGATTTTATAACACTGCACACAAGTCTTGGAGCTTCCCTCGTAGTTACTGTAGTTTAATAATGAGCAGTAGTTCATATTTAGCCATTGATCAACTAAGACCTGCATTAGCTTCAGGATCAGCTGCTGTATTTATTACTTTACCATATATTTTTTCTATTCATTTACTGCCTGCCCTCCTCCCTCCAATACAACTTGTTGCTGTCTCTGTTGCTCTCTCTCTCTCTCTCTTTTTTTTTGACAGTACTGTGCCAATTCCTCCGGCTTTACAAATATGATAAGGCACATGCTGCAAGAACTCTCCCTGCTCTATGGTAATGGTTAACCAGATAATACATCTATGGGGTGGGAATAGACAACAGTCAGACGTTTCACTGTGTCCTTTGCTGTAGTTGCGCGCCTTCAGTTGAATTCATTCATAGCGAGACTCAGAATGGAGGACTTGTCGCAAGAAAAGAGGCAAGAATTGGAAATTGAAAACCAGAATGAGGAGGAAGGTGACTTTTCTTAATGTCTGTTTTCTTTTGAAATGATGTGTGGCATTATTTTCAAGCTTTGCATTGAATGAGTCAGTTTTTTCAAGTTTTACTACTGTAGTCTTTATTTGACACAGAAAACTTCTGCTCAACATTTAAGCTGTAATGCAAGACACCTTTGATGAATTTAGTTTCTGTGTAGTTTTATCTCAGTGTAAAGTACGTAAGTATGTCTGTTATGAAACTGCCAGTGTATAGAGAGAGAGAGAGAAAAAACCATCTCTAAAAAGCTAGTCTGTTCATAGTCCTATTAGTCAGTCATGTGTAATCGATGGTTTTATGTTTCGCACATAAACATCTGCTTCCTATGAATGGGTTTCTGTTTTAAAGGTGGGATCCGTCGCCGATTGCGAGACAGGGACCTTCTCAGGAAGAGAAAGGCTGAAGCTGAAGAGAAGGAAACTAACCAGTGGGTTTTTGGGTAAATTTGTTCAAAAACACAGCGTTCATGCAATGACTTTCGTTTGCAGCACAGCTGAGAGGATGTTACACAAATTTAAGTACTTTATAGCCCTGGAATAATATTGTAAATACAGTATGTGCTCGAATACGTTTGAGACTCGCCCACTTGCAAGCATCGTAACCATATACTCTACAGGACATGGTAAAAACACTATCAGTTCCCTTGCTGCTTATCACCCCTCCGGTTTATATTGAATATGGAGCAAGAGGAAACCAAAGGTTGTTCTGGTTGGTCTATTGACATCCCAGATCTCACTCAAGGACTTTGTACTATTAGCTTTGCAGAAGTATCACAAAGAACTGTGTCAGTGTCAACTAGTGTTGAACTTAATTGGGATTGTTGTGCTCCTTCAGGGTGGAGAGCCAAAGGAAAAGATCAAGGTCTCAGGACAAGGGTGGATCAAAGAGGAGAGGGAGGCCCAGGAAGACTGAGCCCACACCACAGCTGTCAGTTGTCCAGGAAGGGACAGCTGTAGCTCAGGAAACTCCTGCAGTCATAGTGGCACCTGAACCCTCTGCATTCGTTTCAGATCAGATATCAGGTTCTCTGACCTCCATGCTGGCCAAGGAACCACAGCCACCTTCTGTCCCTGCTGCACCTGCCCCTGCACCAGTGCTCGGATCTCTCCAGAGCTCAATCTTTGGTCCCCTTCTGATTCCTCGACCTCAGTTTAATTCACCTCTAGTGATCTCTGAAGCTCCTGTCCAAGATTCTGCTCCAGCTCCAGCTCCAGCTCCAGCACCAGCATCAGTACCTCCAGCTCCAACACCAGCTTCAGTACCAGCATCAATAACACCACCAGAACCAGCTCCTGATTCTTTTACAGTTCCAAGTCTGACCCAAGACTCTGCTCCAGCTGCAGTTCTTGCTCCTCCCATAGCTCGTCCCCAGGTGGAGAACCTCTACACAGAGTCACAAGCCAGAGAGGCCCTTGACCAGGTCCTGATTGAGGACTTGGGCCCAGATGAGGAAGAGGACATTGTTCCATCACAAGACAAAAGAGCTGATGAAGGTATGAACGTTATCAAAATGCAAGAATTGAAGCAGACATGGTGATCTTCTCCAAATGTGTCTCCTTTTCAACCATTAATTATTTTTGTATTTATCTTTTTTTTTAGGTTTAAATGAGACGGTGTTGACCAGTGTACCCGAACAACCAAAAATGTACTCAGTTCCAACCTTGTCCTCCGCTCCTCTGCCTCAGGAATATTTTCCAGGAAATTAATTGTAATTTTTCTTACAGCTACTGTTTAGATATTGCTTGAATTAAGAACACGCAACACCAGAGAGTTTTGTTTAGGTCACACTTTGTATCTGAGTATTATATTGGTTAGCGTGCAGTCCTTTGATGGAAGAGAGCAAATGTGTTAAGCTTAGGCATTGCTTATTTGAAAATGTATGAATGCAAACCAAACCTGTATGGTTATTTATTTTGAATTGTGCTTCACCTCAAAGTTTTATGATTTTTTAAAATATATATATATATATACTTCGCATTTAGTAACAGTGAAATGTGCTTGCTTTATTTAAGAGTAATGGATATGATTCAAGTCCTATTAATTATGTATCTGTAATTGTGGATTTTCTTTGATATGACTTTGTAAAAAGATGTTTTTAAATCAAATAAAGGTCATGGCACACATAGTGAAACATTGGTTGTTATTTTCCATTATTCAACAGTTTCATTTGTGATAACATGCAAACCTCAAATTTGACATTTTTACTGTTGTTAAAGCAGTTCAGGTATCAGATTATCAATAAAACTGTGCTAGAAGGATAAGCAAAAATAAGAAAATAATATATATTTTATTTAAAACAGGTCTTTTGTTTTAGTTGTTGATTAATTGGCTAACTACTTAGACATTTTTAACTGTTTAAAGGTGCCTTAATATTTTTTTGAATGTTTTGCTATAGTTTTGCTGGAGGATGAATAATTGACCAGTCTATTAATTTTCCTCTAAATATTGTTCTACAAAGGCTTTAAAAGTACATCAATGAAGTTGCAGCATCTGTAGAATTTCATTTCTTACGTATTCAAAGTCTTAATCATCTCTGTTAAATTTGTTTTGTGTTTTACTAAAGTTAGATAATATTTCAGCTTTTGCTTATCTATAAATTTTAGCCAATAGTTTTGGCCTTGACTTATATTGGTTAAATTTATTTTTTACTATTATCTTAAACCACGTTGTTTCAATTTTCCCAAGGAAAAAGAAATTATATCATATATGTATTTGTTTGAGAAGAACATTAATTTGCTTTGCAGCAAAGTTTAGTTGTTTGTGCAGAACTTTATCAGCTCTTGTAATATCGAGAATTGGCCATTTTTTTAAAGAAAAGAAATTAACCATTGTAATGCAGATTAATTCTATTAATTAGACTATAATCAGTGTACATAGTCTTCTTCTCACTGCTCAGTGAACTACAGAGTACATTTTGTAGAGTGTGATTTAATCTGAAGTAAAACGTGTTTATTTTTGTTTTGCTTATTTTGCTGGGAGTACAAGTAAATAGGCCCGTACTGTGACATTTTTGAGTAATAAAACTTCATAAAATTCCTACATCCAACGAAACAATAAAGAGAAACAAACTCATTTAGATAAAGTTCAGGACCTCATAAAAAATGTGGTCTTGGTGAAATATTTACAGCTGGTGTGTCAGAACCTTTTTTGTAGCTAGTTTATGTTGTTTGATATGTATATAGATTGCTTTTTGGATGCCATATTACAGCTTTTAAAAATCTGGTAGTGTTTGCCAGTTAATTATTTCCATCTCTCATTTCCATCAGTGAGTCCTCCTCTGCTGGAAATTGACATGCCCACACAGTTTTACTCCTCACACCGGGAAGGAGTGGAAAAGAGAAATGGAAAGCTAAAGGAATTATGACTTTTGCCAACTTTTTGGATGAAAATGGAAACTTTTTTTTTTTGACAATATGGGAAATTTTGCATAAAATGTAACGTCACAATTACAGAGTGTAATAAAATGGAAAACTCTAAGCACAGCTCTGTAAAATTGATGCTTAGAAAACATCACCCCATTTCTGAGGCAGCTCTATATTTCTGTGATAGTAAATGAATTAACAGAATTTTTAAAAAAAAATTCTTCAAATCCAAGAAGAAGAAATTATGTGTTAAAGGAATTTGAAATGGTAGGTTATAAATTTAGAACAATGTATATCATACTTTAAGGATAATTGTTATTATTTTTATTTATCAAATGTTAAAAAGTTGACCTTCAAAATCTTCAGCCAAAACTAACTCAAAAGAAAAAAAAAAGAAACAAATTAATTCAAGAAGCAAATAGTTTTAGATTAAATGGGAAAAAATATAAAATTTTCATCATCACTTTTTTTCATTGCAAGTGACTGTTATTGTTCTGTAACCAGTTTCAAACTTGTTTATATGAAGGAGGAGTTGTCATGTCCTCTAACACTGTTCCAGATAACGGAGAACGTTTGGCCCAAACTTGGCCCATATCTGCAGTTTTCTTTCTCCCGCATTTGACTTTGACTGACAGCACTGACACGATCTGAGTGAGACTGCCTGAAGTCAACCACATATCCACCAGACATGCCATATCACATGTCAAAAGTAGCTTCTGAAATCTGGGCCACCTTTCAGTCACACAACACGTGCCAAAACTCACGTTTGGGCCAGTTCATGAACTTTGGCACACATCTTCCCCTGGTAGTAATTGCCAGTCCAATAATTGAACCACAAGTGCTGAAAAAAAAAAGTCCATGTCCCAATTTCATCAGTAATGTTATTTTTATATTTATTTGGATGCATGTTTTGGACTATTATTACCCAGTCTTGAAAGGGAATTATCCCACAAAATATTTTAAGGGGCTTTGATACTTGCATTTTCATTGTTTTACTTTTGTCTGTCAGTTAATGATAGATAGATAGATAGATAGATAGATAGATAGATAGATAGATAGATA
The DNA here is from genome assembly GCA_028564865.1 of Zenarchopterus dispar. Classification (NCBI taxonomy): domain Eukaryota; kingdom Metazoa; phylum Chordata; class Actinopteri; order Beloniformes; family Zenarchopteridae; genus Zenarchopterus; species Zenarchopterus dispar. The sequence goes on from JAOWBL010000001.1 coordinate 8,168,158, forward strand.
GATAGATAGATAGATCTTTCCTTTTCCTTTCAAGTGTTGTCTCTCTGCTGCCACCTGCTGTTCAAAGAATGCACTTGCATGCGATTCTTGTGACAATTCACCGTTTAATCTGCATCTTTTACATATTTTACGCGTAAATGTATGTGCAGATAATACACATATTTAAAGCAGCTATTCCTAAACGCTACATGTTATATATGACAAACTGAGAGAAGGGTTTCATGCCTCGGATTATCTATAGGTCGTTTGTCTGTCACGTTAAACACTCCTGGTTGGCCAACAATAAAACCCAACACGTGCTTCCGCGTTGGGGAACGCCCACATTTCCTCCTCCGTATGTTGTGTTTCCCTGATACAGCAGCACTCGGTTAAATCCTGTTTTTAAATCTGAAAGATGAGTCCGCTATGTGACTGCTGCAACGCGCAGATCGATAAACTGAACCAGCAGGTTTCCGTGATGCGAAAAGAAATCAAGAATCTGAGGTATGTTTATGGTCAGTGACGTCATCCACATAGAAATGAGTAAATAAGTCGTTGCATATTTAGGATGAAGGACTGTTCTACACAGGCAGATGCTGGACAGTGGTGTCAGAGCTCATCGCAAACATCTGGCCTCCGTTCAGGCTGCTGTGACAAAGATCAGCTGCTGTGAAGATGTTAAAGACCGGACAACTTCAACTCCTCCACCATCACCGCAGGCTGCATTAGAGCAAGGTGATTATTATTACTTCTAAGTGTGTTTTACATACTGTCAGACACTGGGGACAGGTTAAATGTGTCTGCATGGTCAAATTAAACAAGCGTCAAGTCTTTAATGTCACAAACAGAAATGTGCATCCGCGCACACAGGTTACAAAGGATATCTTTGATTGTGTTGCGTTTAAGGAAACATCCAGACGGTACCGATTGGTTACATTAGTTCCTGTTTTGCCGTGAAGAACGGGACCCCCAGACAGCCCACCATCTGTGGGCCCTCGCGGGCAGAACTTCGAGTCCAGCAGAGCGTCTTCAACAACCCTGATCACGCTCTGGTGGGCCTTGAGCAGTACTCCCACGTCTGGTAGGTCACATGTGCCTACTATTGTGATCAGTTCTGTGTGCGTGGTCAGGTCCAGACTGGTGTGCTGTGACTTCCTTTGGTTTAAATTAAAGGTTATATTCTCGTTGTTTCATATTAGGAGACGTGTGTATATGGTCAGGTGTAATACTCAAGAGAGAGTGTTGGTTTAACAGGTAGCCCTGTAGTGATTGTACCTTTAATGCATCTATTATAGTGTCCTCTCAATAATATTAATAATAATTAGCTGGTATCAGTGTCAAAAAGCTACCAAACAACCCTATCAAACAGTCAAACAACATGGAAATGTGTCATTTCCTTCAGTTTTTTCACATCTAAGTGAAGATGATTATGCAGAAATACTATTATCAGATCAAATAATGGTGATTAGATTTTTATTAAATAATATGAACACTCAACCCAAACTTTCTAGAGTAACATGTATAGTTAATGTTAAGATATATATATAAAAAAATTTTACCAGATGTTTTATTTATGCACTTTTACATGTGTAACATTAGTATCTGAAGCCCTTTGACCCTTGTAGGATGAGGATTTTCTTTCTTAATTGTCTTACGTTTCCTGTTGTATGCTTCTTTATCATCTTTTTTTTTTTTTTAAACCCAGGATCATTTTTCTCTTTCACAAAAATGGTCACCTGAGCTACAAAGCCAAAGTGAAGCCTCCCAGACTGAACGGCCAGAAAGTCGGCGTGTACTCCACACGCAGTCCACACAGACCAAACGCTTTGGGCCTAACTTTGGCCAGGTTGGACAAAATTGATGGTGAGTCCCATGAAAGGTTAAAAATGTAACATTTTCCATTGAAATTTTTTGATACCGTATGTAATTAAAACAGTTTCTAAGTCATGAAAAAAAGTCATTTTAGTCTTTATTTATATTTGCTAAACTGGATTAACTGGGTGCTTTTTTTTTTGCAACGCGTTTGACCATAATCTGTAATTTCCTTGAATTACCACTAGAGGGCGCTGTTTATGTAGACAGCTCTTGAAAACAGTAAAACAATTGGATTTAAGAGCAAATTAAACGTGACATTAAATAAAAGCCATTGACCTAAAAACCATGAAGATGATTTAAAATGATTTCTCCTTAAAAAATGGTAGGATTAAGGATACAAATACTTGGGTGTTGTCCTGGGCGACCTTAGTTTTGAAATGAAGAGTGCTTAATGAACTTTATGAAAATGTTTTATTAATTCTGTTATTGCTTTTACAATGATTGGAAACAAATTGTGCCACTGAACAGGGTGAAGCAGATGCAGAAAATTAGTAGATAGTAAAGAGACTTCTAATGGCAGAAATAACAAATTACATTGTCATTAAGTGATTAAGTTTAACTTGCTCTGAATTTATTTCTCCATTGGAATAGGATGAATTTGACAGAAAATTTGACAGGAAAATTCTACAAAGGGGGTAAAAACTATTATTACTATTAATACTATTATTAACTGTTATTAAAAAGGGCACATTTTATTGAATTTGTTCTTTTATGATTATTTTGTTTGCATTTGTTTAGTAAATTTGTGTGCAGAATTTGTGTAAAACACTAAGTGTTCTGAAATCAGGATTTGGAGATTTTTTTTCAGCATCTCAGTTAACACAATTTCCTGGGGTCTTAGTAAAAATGACTGTGATGTATTTCTGTAAAAGTGCCACAAAGATATGGAGAAAGAGCTTTCTTTTCAACACAGCTCTGCTCATAGCAGCTGGTTTTCTTCTCTCTTTAAATAGATGCTAAAGCTGTTTACGACTCACTTCTGAGATACAGCAAATGCATGATGGAAATCTGACGAGAGATAAAGATGAGGAGGCTCAATAAATCTACTCTAATCTAGGTCTGTGATGTCACAGAAGCCTGCAAATCTGAACTGCTCATTGACTGAAAAGTTTAGCCCCCCCCTGTCCCTTGACCGGTCATGGAGACCAGTTTACCATTACAGCGTAACAATTTCTTATTCCTCACGCCTCCATTGATATGAATACCATCTTAATAGGATTTATTTTAATATTTATGCCACCTTTAACCATCTTCTCAGCATAAATCATTTTCTGTCAGTTGCAGATACCCAAAGCCTCAAGTGAATTTCTTTATTTTCCAGGTGATACACTTCATCTGTCAGACATTGACATGATTGCTGGGACGCCGGTCCTGGACATCAAACCCTACATTCCAGAGTACGACTGCCCCGACTTCAGAAGGAGCCTAGAAACACAACAGGATGATTTAAATGCACATCAGGACAATACAACTACTGCATCACTGAACAAGGAGACAAGCATCTTAAACCTGGATCAAGACTTGGATATAAATACGGAGTTTAACATAAAATCAGCAGATGAAGAGGATGATGGAGGGAATCTTCTTTCAAAAGACAGTCCTGAGCCTGATATTTCTTTAACAAAGTTATCTCAAGTCAGAAATCAGTTGTTTTTTCCCAAAGTCCTTAGTGATGTCCTCGAGGATATTGAGACTTTTGTAAATAAAGAAAACATTTCACAACCATGTTGTGAGAGCAAGAGCCAAGTTTCTGCCTCTGCAAGAACCAAACCATCAGTGTCAGACATGGATGCCCCATGCTACGGCGAGGAAGCCTACACAACTATCGCTGGATGGATCAGAGAGCCTCCTGTTGCTAGTCTGGATGTGCGCTTCACCCCTCATGCTGAGAGGCAACTGGCTGAATTCCTCCCTGCAGACCAGTCAGGTAAGACTCTCTGTAAGCAGAGAAAAGGATGATTTAATTTTGTCCATAAGAGTGTGTAGTTGTGTAAAATTGGAAAATAGTGACAGAGCAGTGTGACTGAGAAACTAAAACTCTTGTTTCTGACACAGGACCCGGTGAAAGCGACAGACCCACGTTTAGGTTTCTGCGCAGTGGAGATGAGGCCACTGCTGCCATCAGGGGGGTCCTCTCAGCCGACCCCAGGTCAGTGTACAGGAGGACCCGCTGTAAGGACAGACTGTTCTTCTTCACTCTTGATGCAGCTGACATCACGTGCTGGTTTGGACAAGGTTTTGCTGAGGTGCTTCAGGTCCGACCTGTTGAATGCCATATTGCCTAAGTGTGACAGATTTCATTGAAGGCGTTGGAGTTGAACAGTGGCACAAAAACACCCTGTCAGATGCTCAGCACTTTAATACTTGTGTCACATTTCTGTCAAAACCTATATTTAGAGTCTGACAAATGAGTCACATGTATTTTTGTCACGTTAATCAAATAAAATTTTAGAACAGATGTTTTTATTCTTTTTTGTTCCGATGTACGTGTTGATAAAAACTTTTAATAGATAATGAAACATGATGAATAACATTTTTTGTGCAGTACGTGTGATTAAAAAAAAAAACAACTGTTGCATCATTGTAATTTTCAGTTTGCTCATATTTTTTTTTAAATCATCTATTAACTTTTTTCAGGCCTAGAGTAGATTTAGAAAGTCCTCTGGAAAATAAGTGCTTAGTATCACTAAGGTCTACAAATACTAAATAGATTGTTTAGTATTTTGGCATTCTCTCATCCCTTAGCTGCAGTAAGAAATTGTTTTCTCCCCCCACCCCCACCTTTTCAAAATTAGAGGGCACCTAGAAACCTCATATTGAGTTGAAGAAGTCTTGCCACATTGCATTCTTGGAGGTGATAGTAATTTTACACATTGAAAAAAGCTTGATGAGGCCAACCTATGTTTAGAGTGGAGGGCTTTGAAAATTTGTTAAATTTTACTAACTTTTTATAATAATAATAATAATACATTTTATTTATAAGGCGCCTTTCATGGCACTCAAGGTCGCCATATTTATATGTGGTATTTATATATATATATATATATATATATATATATATATATATATAAAACAAAATATTTATGTACAAAATATTTCTTTTTTTTTTTTTTAAACCCTCCTGTTATGTTCCGGGTCAAAATGGCTCATTTTAAAGTTTGAAGATCTAGGAAAAATAGTTAAAATTATTTTTTCAGTATGAAATTTCTTCTGCTAGTGTAATAAACATATATTTTCATATTTCGGACATGTTTTGGATAATTAAACATGCACCGGGTCAAAATGACCCGGGAAAACCATTGCTGTTCCTGACAAATGAACATAATAGGAGGGTTAAACCACCCTGTTGTAGTAATACTTAAGCCCAATAGGGGGAAGGAGCCCATCATTACTTGGGGTTGCCCAACCTATTTAGTCGTCACGTTACCACCGAAGAAGAGAGACGGACCAATAGGAGCGTAGGATTCTTTGTTTTTTGAATCAAACGCGGTTGATGGAAACGCTGAAGCGTTTGTTTACTCCTATTCCAACACCTTCTTCCTAGAGTCGAAATTGGCTACTAACGTTTATAAGGTAATTTTTCTGACACAATTTCACCCCCATATCTCTGAAAATAATTTTATTTTGTTATTGTCTTTATGAAAATTGTATAAATTCATCTGAGCAAACGTAACTGTCCTTAACCAACGACTGTGGCAGGACTCTAAACTACTTTCGTAGCTTATTATCTCGCTGTTATTATTTTTAAGAGGCTAACTCTGCAGAACTTTGGAGTTACTGAATGTATTTCAGATCGAATGACTAAGTATAGTTAAGTGTATGTATTTACTGAGTTACTCGTGTCGCAAATCTCAAGAAGGAAGCTGGTCAGAAAGCGAACTCGTTGACGTCAAGGTTTCCCAAAAATATCGGACTGAAAATCAGGTTAATTTTTAGATAGCTAGGTTCTCTTGAAGAAAACAAAACAAAACAATTTTGTCCTTATTCTTGCAAGGTTCTTGAAGCAATCGTTTTCCTGTTGAGTGCAGGAAAACAAAATCCATATCGTCACCATAGTTTGAAAACATATTTACTGTGGAATTGGCCTAAATTGTATTATAAGGATGTTTTCCAAAAAATTGTGTTTAGTGCAAAATGTCATCTCTCTTTTACTTTTTCCCTTTCTACAGCTAAACAGAGAATAACTAGACGGCACGAAGAGAGAAACTTGTACTAAAGTTACTTATTTTCACTAATATGAGGGATGTTCAGTTGATTTGTCGAACTCTGTCATGTCATGCTTTTTGGTATCCGGATGGCTGAGATTTTATTCCCTCATATTTTCAATTGAAACTATGTTACAAAATGACTTGTAGTTAGAAACAGGAGGAATGGTTAAATCAAGCTAGACCTGATTTAACATTTATTTGGGCATCAAACCATTGTTTCCAGACAGATTAAAAAAAAAAAAAAAAGAAACCTATCATCTAGCTGTGGTGTCAGAGCACTTTACAGACATGTAGATTAATGGCATTAAAATAGGAAATGGGTGTCATCTTCTTTTGCAGGTGTTTAGGTAGCCTCTGGGAACTTCAAAGAAATGTCTTCCAGGAATTCAAGTTACAGTGAAGACAATCTGGTAAGACTTTGGTGCATTTCATCCGTGATGTAGAGTTATCTATAATAAATGTAAACAACAATTCTGTTTTTATCTTCCTTAGCCCTCCAGCAGATGTGGAGTTCGTACACCCCTGAGAAGCCTAGAAAATGAAATTCTGCACTCACCAACTCCATCATCAATATTCAAATCAAAATTGCAGTTCAGCTCTGATGCAGTTACAGTGAAAACGGTTGGTTTATACAAACATCTGGAATCATTGCATGTTTGGTTTCAGTGTATTTGTGCCCTTTCCTTATTCTATTCTTTTTTTTTTTTTTTTCAGACTGACATTGCCTTCTGTGACCAGAAGGCCCACTTCTACTCTCTTCCAAACAAACCAACACAACCCAGTACTTCCCCTGCTAATAGCAATGAGGCGGCTTGTGGACTTGGAGATGTAACATTTAAATCCTTTATTTGTGCTGGCGGTGAGGTTGAGATTTCAGGATCTTTGGTGTGTGCAGAGAAGAGCATCATTTTGCCAGAAGACACAGCTACATGTAACAATGCAACAGAGGATACAGTCATCTCTGACTCTGTGATAGAGCAGTCGAGCTGTGATCACAAAGAACACCCTTATTATAATCCTGATGTGAAAGAGACCCGTTTATGTGTTCCCAGCACTACACTCCCCCTTGGTGAGGTGGATGATAAACAAGCCAAGCAGGACATAAGCGCTTTTGTCAGTGGAGAGGAACCTGTCATTTGGAAATCATTCCATTGTGATGGAGGAGAGGTTGAAGTTTCAGATGCCACCAGATTAAAAGATGAGACTATTCCCCTTCCCATGGCAGAGCTTACTGATCTGCTACAAGACCTTTGTACAAGTTCAATTAATTTCTCCACCGATGACCTCAGTCAAGTGCAACATGCTGATCATCTATACTGTACAAATGAGAACGGTATTAATCCTGTTGCCGGCACCTTTTCTGAAACCACAGATGGTTCTGAAAAACCATCCAAAGGATTGACTGACTTAACTTTTAAGTCATTTAACTGCATGGGGGGCGAGATTGAAATTTCTGAGGATACCAAACATGCAAATGAAACTGTGCTTCTACCCGTTAATCACACCGTTTCCAGCAGTGAGCCATGGAGTCACAGTATGGATACAAGCATTTTAGCTGATGAGGATGATTTGCAAAGTGGTAATGATCATTTTGATCATCTGTACTGTGACATTAAAGACAACTCCTGTCTTCCATGCTGCAGCATATCCACTGATCAAGAAGCGTTAACTTGCAGCTCTAAAGCTGTTGGAGTAAAACGGGTAGATTTGATGGTACCTGGTAGTAGGGAGGGCACAGAGGAGCATGTTACAATCTGCTCTTTCATGACAGTTGGAGATCAGCTTGAAAAATTAAATGATACAGAGGTGTCAGAGAAGGTTTCCCCTCAACTTGAGGACCAAGATGTGACTGTTCGACCTCTAGACAACAGTGTGCCAACACCAGATTCAATTCAAGATGACTGTGACCAACCCCAGAACAACTCCAGGAATGCTAGTGAATCTTCACTGAATAAAACATATTCTAAAGTTTTGGAGGGTGAAACAGTCAATTGCCAAGTTCAAAAAACATTAGTGAACACAACAAATCCCGAGGACTGTGCATTGCCTCCAATGGCCCATAACTGCAGTCATCTTGCAGCTTCATGTGAGAGTCCTGGAGCTCCTGAAGTTCAGCAGGACAATATAACCCAAGCATACTCCACCAGGGGAATCCATGAATCCACTGAGGCAAAGGACAGTGCACTGGGTTCCTCCTCTAATGTCCTTGCTGTCTGCAATTCTGCAGAAAAACCTCCTGTGGAGAACTCCTCAGATGTTTTGAAAGTCCTGTCAGAATGTACTTCAGTTGCTTCAGCTTTGGAGTTGGGAGTCCTCAGTCCCCTTCTCAGGAGAGTCTCTTTGTCTTTAGTCAAGGCTCATAGGGATTTGGCTCAAGAAGAGTATTTGGCTGATGATTCTGTTCTTGAGGGTGAAAAAAGCCTGCTTGCTCCTGTTAATGTTGACCCTGCTGGGTTGTGGGCTGCAAACTTGGAAAGCCCCATGCCTCATCCTCTTTTCAACTCCACAGCTCTAGGCTGCAGACCCCAGCCAGATACAGTCGCAGAACAGAAAGAAGATTCAGGAAAGAAAAACTGCACTGTGCTTCAGTCTGAAGAGGAAAAGCCCCTATGGGATATGCCGTTAATTCCCGAAGCTCAGCTTCAGCAACAACTCCGGCAGATAGCAGAGTTCTTCATCTTGGCATCTGGAAAGTTGGGCCCTGGTTTTCTCGCTTCTTCTGCTCCATCCGTGGGTCCATCACAGAGGTCTACACCTGCAGAATCCTGCAATGTTTGTGTGGGCACCAGTCCTGTAAAACTGGTAAACCGCAGCCTCAATACCTCTGGCCTCTTTGAGAGAAAGAGGGAGTTCTCTGTAGTAGACTCCTGCACTGTGACGGACCCCCTACTTTGGAAGTGAGTTTTATCTTTCTCTCTCTCTCAATTAGAGTTTCATTCAAAACAAATTTGAGAATGTGGGATTATGGTGCCACTTACTCTTCTTTCTGTGCTTGCAGTTTACCCCCTGGAAGCTTGGAGTGTCTACCCAGACAAGAGCTTGAGCAGAGGTTGATGTCAAGCATGATCATGGTTGAAGCACTGGTGCAGCAGTTGGCTGCAGCCAGGACGCAGGCCTCCCTGTCTGCACGCCCAACTCCTTCAGACCTCAGAGAGAAACTCGTGCAGACGGACCACACTGAACTCAGTCAAGTAAGAAAAAGCACATGTCCCCCATGGTGAATGATGAAGTCATATGCTTTTAATTTGCTTTTAAGTAGTTCATTGTTTTGTGTCTTACATAGACCTCAATGTACAGAGACCTGTACATGGAAGCTCTTGGCAGGATCGATACATTGGAGCTTGATGAAAGTTCTCTGCAGAATCTGAAGCAGCGTATGGAAGATGTGAGGATTATTATGGTGAGAGGCCAACAGCTGCTCAACCGCTGGCTATGTTCTTTAAATTCTGAGTTATTTAGTATGTGAGAGAAACATGTTTAGATGCATGGTTTTGTTCAGTAATGAAAATAAATTGTGTTTTTTATCACCAATAGGGTTCTTTGAGTAGCGACACAGATGCTGCGCTCTGTAATATGAAAGAAATTGGTGAAATTGTCAAAGAGGATCACCAAAACCTTGTTTCACATGTACGTGAGCATGGCCTCTACATCTTTCTCGCATAACAACAGCAGACTATTTATCTGTGTGTGTTTTAGTTGATGTATTTTCTTTTGTGGCTTAGTATGAGCACACAAAGTCTCTGTTTGAGAAATCGATGGAGACTCAGGCAAGAATAATGCAGAGGGTAAAGGATGTTCTTCACCAAAGAAATGTTATGAAGACCCAGATGGAGGAGGCCTTCACAGCTAAGGAGGCGGTAAGCTCTTATTTATTTCCTATGTGGGTTTGATTCAGTTTATCTCAAGGGGACTGGGCATCTTCTCTGTTCTAGCTGCAGTGATCATGGAAAACATCTTCCAAGTTATTGCCTCATACACAGGATATTTTTTTCAACACTTTTTCCAGTCCAGGCATATGTTATTTGTGGTTCTGGTTGTCTGCTCTCAGGCTTTCGGTGTGGTTGAACAGTTGAGGAGACACTGTGCCACAGAAATATCAGCACTTGAGGAAAGTGTGGGATCTCAGCAAGAGCTCTTGGCTACCCTAAAGCAAACCCATCCAGAGCAGGTACAAAGAGCAGCCAAATGAAATAGCTCTGTGATGTATGTGCTCTACTTAAGTAGTAGTACTAAGCTTAATGTCTGTTGTTTTTTTTTTTGTTTTTTCTCTCCTTTTCTCTGCTACTACAGGTTGCATTAAACAAGGAATGTTCTGAAACACTGAATTCAGCCTCACATCTTTTATCTCAAACTATGGATGAACATTCCAGTTTGGCAAATGAAGTATGTACACTTTAATTTACGACTAAATACTCTTTGTAAGCATGCATCATACTACTGTATTGTCAATGTTCATGGTGGTTATTTTGTGTCATCTTCTGTTTCATAGCAGCACAGCAAAACCTTCATGCTGTCACACTGAGTAGAAACAGCCTTCAGATGTCTTTTATAAATGTAATAATGCTCACACTGTTATTGTGGACTCATTTTGTTTTTGTAGCTCTGCACAGTGAGGAGCCTGTTGCAGAAAGTTTCTCCCGTACTCCTGATGCTGAATGAGAAAGCAGCTGCTGCTCTGAGAGACAGGGACGAGCACATTGGTGCAAGAGATCAAGCTATTGAAGAGCGAGAGCAGGTCATGATTCTTTACTTTGGACATGTGATGCCTGGGCCTCTTTTTGTACTCGACTAATAAATTATTATGATTGAACAGGTTGAAGAAGAACTGAATGAAACTAATGTAAATCTCCAAGATGCCAGACAACAGATTAGTGATTTAAATCTGCAGGTGACCATTCTGACATCAGGTAAAAACTCCCACTCTTTCCTGTTGTGTGTGTTTTCTTTTTTTAAACTTTTTTTCCTTCTGATGTGCTTAAATGTTATCACTTAATTCCTTTATTTCAGAGATGAGTGTTTTGCGACAGAAGCTAACAGAAAAAGAAGAGGAGGCAGGTCAGCTGGAGAGGAAGGTGACGGACTTGTCGGCCACTGTTTCCTCCACGTTGGCATCGTACACTTTCTTGGAGCAGGCACTTGCTTCCGAGACCACGAAGTATGTTTCCCACACCAGGAAATTTGTGAAAGGAATCAATCCATGGATGGAAAATTTAAAAAAAAAAAAAAGACAGTGCATGTTACATTTGTTTTCATTATTATTATTATTATTTTTTTTTTGTTTTGTTTTACCCCAGGTTGCAGCAGTCACGGAAAGACATACAGCAAACTAATGAAAGAGCCAATCAGTAAGTGGCAACAATCCTACAGTGTTATTTATTTCCAAATCAGTCAAAGGCTATTTTTTTTTTCCTGAAACATTTATTAAAAAGTGTCCCCGTAATAAATGACACAACAGACAGCTTTGCCTTGTTGCACCAAGGTTCTGGCAGGATTCCTCCAAGTGTTACAGTGAACACACTGACAACTGCTCCCGTGTGTGATTTTTCTGGTTTTGATTGTCTCCAGGATGGAAGTGTCTCTGGGTGAGTCGGAGCAGCGGGTTTGTGAGCTCAGTCAGGCTCTGGCTCACAGCAACGAGCAGCTCAGTCAGCTGGAGACACTCTCGTGGTCCCAGAGTCTGCAGATCCAGAAGCTCCAGGATGTTTGTGCACAGCTCAGCGGCGTGAAGGAAATGAACGAGGTTAGTTTTATGATATTGGTTAAACTCGCAGTAGCTTTTAGACTCATAGCTTCGAAAGTTTCTGCAACTCCCAGTATGTCTCAGTATTTCTTTTCATGGTTTTTCATGTGCCTATCTATATATTTCTCATTGGCTTGGTAACCTGAGCTTAGAGACATTTTTGATGAATTCTTAAATTCATCTCATTGCAGAGCAGATTTTTTTTTTTTTTTAGTGTAACAACTAATTTTGTGTAAGTGTTTACAACAGTAGTTACTTGTGGTAGTGCTAACAATGTATGAGTGGCATGGAAAACTGAAAACTCAGAGGTGTTTTAGATATATTAACTTGCAGCGATGATGCTGCAGTCCATCCATCACATAAAATTGTCATATTTTAATGGCATTTATTGAGACGGGGTGATTACATTTTATAACTACAAGCTCCAGTACGACCTGGCAGAAATCCAGCCATCATATAAAATTGTCATAAATCTTATATATCTTATGAAATATTTTATGGGCTGTACAGTCGTCAGAGAACTAGTAGGCATAAATCAGCTAACTGATAAGGATGCAGGAGTCAGAAATGTCAACAGAATGACTAAAAATATGAATATATACGCTACTAGTCAAAAGTTTGGACACGCTCTCCCATAACTTTTGACTGATTTTAACAATGCTACTGATAAATATTTTGGTCTTGAACAGACAATTTTGCATTTAGAAATAGCAACACACCACTTTTATTTTGAAAAAAAAACCCCATAATATTCAGTTTGTCTCTAAATAAACAAACATTTTAACTTGGTGAATTGTTCTTCTTGAACTATTCACATTTGATTTTTTTTTCTTTTCTTTTCTTTTAATGAAAACAAAACTGAATATTTTCTGTAAGTTGTCTGTTGAATCGAAAATCTGTTAATTCTGTTGTGGAGTTACTACGGATAAAATGATGTGCAACAGAGTTCCTTAAGCTTGACTTGATTTGGTGTTTCTGAATTGCCGTTTTGTTTTAAAAAAATTTTTTTTTTTTTTCCAGTTTTTGCAGATGGAGAACGAGTTGATGAGGGAGCAGGTGGTTGAGAGTGAGCGCATGCTGAGCACAAACCTGCAGGGGCTTCGGGAGAGGAACATCCAATGTGAGGACCTTAAAGGAGAAGTCTGTAAACTTGAGTGAGTCAACAACTTAGCTAACCTACTCAATAAATATATATATATATATATATACATATATATTTTTTTTTTAAATTAATTATTTTTTTAAAAAATTCCTCATCTTTATTTTTTAGCTCATATTCAGACACTTTATTTAGCAGCATACTTCCATTTTCCCTTCTTTACAGTTGTCTGTTTTTTCCGATTGTCATAGCCAAATGAACAAAAGAAAACTAACTATATAAACATTATTTTAAATATATACTAACACCCCCTTCCTGTCCCCTCCCCCTCCATCCAATGTTTTATCAGAATGCCCCAAGCTTCTTGGTTCGATTTAAGTTTTAAGTTTCCAATTTGTTGCGTTGCTGCTTTTTATGCAGCAGTGTTTGTGAAGATGGTAAAGTAAAACTATTATATCTCCTTTTTTTCCTCATGTTTGACTCCATGATGATGGTCTGGAGTCTTTTATTTATTTTTTTCCTCCAATCACATCTGTCTGTGTGTGTGTTTATTACAGGATGGAAAACAAGAATTTGCGTGAAGAGCTTGAAAGCGGAAGATCTACAGCTGAGGCTACCCGGCTGGAGCTTGAAGAGAAAATGTCTCTGGCAATCACTGAAATCACTCTGTTGCATCACACACTGCGGGGACTGACCGACAAGCTGCATGCAGCTCTCAACGACGAGGTAATGTAGAAAATAACAGTATAACACAATCTTCATTATTGTGCACAAAACAAACTGAAGTAAGTTAACGCTGCACAACATGCTGCAGGATTCTTCGCCAGTTTTCACCTCTGACTTGTCTCTGATCTTTATCAAACCAATAAAACTGTCATGCAAGCATTTTGCACTTAAGCTTTGTTGTTACATTGATACCAGTAGCTCTTGGTACATCAACCTGCCCGTTCAGCTGGTTGTTGCAGAAAAACTGGTAGTTTCTCTCCAAACCTCATCTCTCAGTCATTCTTTGAAAAGTTTAAATTCTACTCATTGAGTACAAGCTGTACATCTGTACTTTGTTGGCCAGTCTCCCAACAGGGTTTGTGTTTTTAAGTTTCTCCCCATCATTAACGCCCTACTTGTGATAAAGAACCCTTGAAATGATTTGGACTGTAATTCAGATGACTTTTAGATCGAATTCAAGGCATTTAATGGAGGAGCTCCATGTGGAAATGCAGATAACGCTTTGGCAATCAAAACACTGATTTGCACTGAATATGTAAAATTATATTTAAAAAGTATAGACATTGAAATAGTCTGACATTTGCTGAATAACTGGCCCTTTGACACTTGCCTTTGTTGCTAATGTGGCTCGGGATGAAATAAATGAGTCTGACACCACTGTGCTTGATGATCGGCACTGGTTGGTTGTTGAAAATGTTAGATTTTACTGCATAATTTATTTAAAACAATAAAACTTAAAAATGATATAGTAGTATCAGAACAATATGCCGGAAATAAAACAATTGGTATTGAAACATTTCTACTGTGATTTCATTTGTGGGCTTACGTCATATTTTTCAGAAACAAGATGCGCCGAAGGATCAAGAGCCTGAGTGGATCAACAGTGTGGAGTGTCACCCCCCCTCTCTTGTTGACGGCGTCATGGAAGCTGTGACTGCTTACAAGGAGGAAGATTTCAAACCTGACATACCTGCTGGTTCAGGTACTTAAACTCAGTGTGTAATTTTGTTTTCTCAACACATGAGGATCAGTGTTGTAATTTAAGTTTTTAAAAACAACAATAGGTGACTTCCAGTGACTAAGTGATTCCTGTTAAAGCTTTGAAGTCTCACCCAACCATTCCTCCATGTTGGCCTTCTCAAACAGACTTGATCTGCGGTCTGACACTAAAAATCTGTTTCCCCTGAGGCACAAACATTTATGATGTTAAGTAGGTTAATGTTAATAGTTCAGTATGTTGTACCCACCTGAGCTAATATAGCAATTCTTCACTCTTTCAGCTGTCTGTTTGACAAGTTGACTAATGTCCATAACATTATTATATGGGTTTACACAACCTTATGTTTAAGTTCTTGTTGTTGTCTTCAGCTCCTACAGACATACCCGAGCCACAGAGTGAACCTTTGTTCAGTGAGACGAGTGCCTTCACTCGCATCACAGCCGTCATCCCTAAGCAGAATCTGGACGCAGCTGATGCTGACGAGGAAGAGGAGCAGGGCGGTGTGGCCGAGCTGCTCTCTGGTCTGGGCTGCACCGTCAAGGAGCTTGTCAGCATGCTGAAGCTGGTGCAGCAGCGCAAAGACACTCAGCTGCTGGAACTACAAAACACCATGTAAGTGTTGGGAGGGAGATCAAATCTTCGAATTGAGTTTCTTATGAAGGAGCTGCTTTGTAACATTCTTAAAATGGTAAATACAAACCATTAAGAGCCATCAAACTCAAAGTCTAAAATAGCAAAACTGAGTTAAATTAAATTGTTTTGATTTTATATCTTTTTTTTTTTTTTTTGTGACTTTAATGTTAAGATGGAGTTTTCTTACTAGAAAATCAAATGTAAAATAAGTTAGGAACCCAGACTGTGACGGATGTAGATGCACCTTTTTAAGCTTGTCACCTGTATAGGTGAATTATCTGTTGCAGAATGATTAAAATTGTTCTTATACTTTTTAAAATTTTTGTTTTCAAACAAGGATATAATTATTTTCCCTACAACTGTGTTATTCAAGATGCAGCCTCCAGGTGGAGCAGCAGGCTGCAAGTAACAGGCATCAAGCTGAGGTGTCTGGACTTGAGCACCAAATCAGTCGTCTGAACAACCTGCTGGAACGAGGAAACCAGGCTCTGCAGCAGAAAGCACAGGTGAGGGGATGTGACTGAACCTGCTGACTTCATCTGTATGATTGGTACAGAAGACTAACATGTTGTATAAATGCTTATTCTTTTCCCAGGATGAGAGAACTTTGACTGAACTGATGGCAGAAGTTCAAGAGACTCGTGAACTTCTTAATAAACACAAGACTGACAGCAGTGTAAGGCAGCAAAATATGAATAACTCTTTTAAAGAACGCACAGAACCCATTGCCCAAATGTTGTTGTTTTTTTTTTAAAGAATATGTTTTCTATTTAAAACCCCAGGAAATGAGAAAAGAGGTGACTGAGCTTCGTCGAGCTTTGCAGCAGGCGAGAGTTGAGTCTCAGTTCCTGCGGGAGGAGTTGAGGAAAGCTGGTGGCCAGTCAGCTAACCCAGCACATCACATGGAGGAGAAGATCCAGCTACTGAAAGAGGTCTGTGACCCTAATCATGATTACTGTAATCAACGCATACATGTTGAATCATTGGTTATGGAAGAAATATGGTGTCTTTTTGAATAATAATTATTAATTGAATTATTATTTTCTGTGATGTCTCTGATTTTGTTTTTTGTTGTTTTTTTTTTTTATCTGCAGGTGGAGAAACTGAAGATAAGTCTACAGGAAGTGGAACAAAAAAGAGTGAAAGTTCTTGAGCGAGCAAAGAGACATGTGAGTTTTGATCGTGTATTATTTCTGGACCACATGCCAGTGGCTGGGTTTGTTGTCCTTTCTTCTTCTTTTTTTTTTTTTTTTTTTTTTTTTTCCTTTTTAAGAAAATGTCAAACTTCTTGACTATGTGCAAGTGTGTGCTGTTCATGTTGCTGTATCTTCTCTCCCAGCAAATCATCTATGAGACCAACCAACAGAAAATTGAGAATGAGCTTCAGATATTGAACAACATGATCAATAAAGTCCGGGAGGTGAGAGATGCTTTTCAAATTGCTTTCTTCTTTTTTTTTTTTTTTTCTTTTTGTAACAGAAATAATGGATGTCTTCATTTTTTTCCCCTCAGACTCTGCTGTCTTTGCCAGATGTTGTGAAGAACTGTGAACAGCTCCAACAGCTGGCTGAATTCATTGGCTGACATGTTTATTGTCACCTGTATTTGCTTTATTTATGTGTGTTATGTTTTAACACGTTGTATTATTTTTGTGTTTCAATAGTGTATTAAAATACTTTAAGTCTTCTCATGGGTTTCGTTCATCATTCGTTCTTACCAGATAGGAATAGATTTTTTAAGAATCTCTACTAAAAACAAATTGATACTCTACTCAAAATTGCTTGTTTGTAGTTTTTTTTGTTTTATGGGCATTGTTTTGCTGTCTTTATGTTACATTGTCCTGTATGGTTGTCTTTTTGCACAGTGACCTTGGATATCTTGAAAGGCACCTATAAATGAAATGTTTTATTATTATTGTTGTTGCTAATTTCTTTTTAAATGTTCCGTTTTCATGTGGACATTGATGGTGTCCCTTGTGAAAATCGTTTGTGAGATAAGCTGGTATGTCATAAATTAATGACTACTTAACCCTAAAATCAAGCATTTCTGGCCTAACATGGAATGATATCGTTTAGCATAATAATGTTCCTCATCTGTAGGATTTAAAATGGTCACTGAATGTATAAAATTGATGTGAAATTTACCTTTAGTCACCACATGACCTGAAAACATCAAATGATGGGAGGTATTTTAAAGCCATGCTTCTCAGCTCGTCTGGCCTCAGGTCATTACTCAAATTTATTTAATGAAAAGATGGTGCAGTTTAAAGCTCATATACAGAATTAACAGTATTTGGGCAGTTTTTGTTGTGGGTTCTAACTGTGAAAATAAAGGATGAAAAAAATAAAAACTGAGCAGACTGCTGAAGAAAAAAAAAATTCCCTAGGTAACTTACCGGTACCTCTATCGCTGCCAAAGGCGTGTCGACAAATACTTCACAAAGGGATTAAATAATTATGTAAATCTTTTTATTCACACCTAATTAAAAAAAATCTCCAAAACCTGTTATTTGTCTTTCAAGATAATTTTGTGTATACTAATGTGTAAGGATTCAAAGGTTGCAACATGGCGTTTCTTCATTGCTGCAAACTTTAGTGAATAAATAAGTACAGCACTAGTAAAACTGTTCAGTTATTTAATCAAGCTCATAAAGCAAACAATCTAAACAGGTCTGTAACAGGTGCTCTTAACAGACTCAATTGGTGTTTTTGTGAAAAAAGTATGAGATAAAAAAGAGGAACATGAAGTAACTCCTAAAAGATTCAGAAATGTGCACCAGAGCCAAAGCCTGGGACCCACTGAAAACAGATCCACAACCCACTTCTGGGTCCTGATCCACCAATTGAGAATCACTGTTTTAGAGGAATAACCTTCTGCAGCCTTTTAGTCCAGGACCAGTGAAGATGTTCTGTAAGAAGAAACTTTGTCCTGTTAACTTGTCACCTTTCTGGAAACTTTTTATCATTTTGATAAACCTCATGATTATTATTTAATGTAAAGCATGTTTTACTTAGTGATGTCACGTTACAATTAAATTATTCCCTGGAATAAACTTGACGTTTTAATTTTAATTTGTCATAAAATGAAAAAAAGTCATTCATTTGTTTGTTTTTCTTCACCGCAGATTTCAGAGGAATTTTGACATGTGTACTTATGTTAATATTTACAGAGGATGGCTATCTTAATACAAACACGTTTAGATCCTCTTTGAGCTTTAGCACCATTACTGTGTGCATGGTATTTTATTTATTTTCAAGCCATGGATGCATTTCCTCTTCTAAAAAATTGTTTTTAGTTGTTACTGATCACATATATGTGACAGTATAAGATGGTTAATATCTACAACTGCCCAGGCAGTCATCCTTACACAAGAGTTAGTGTAAGATAGAAATTTGCAAGTTTTTGACACAAAAAATGAAAACTTTTTTTCAGCAGACAACAGATGAATTAGCTAATTTGTCCTCAAAGCTTTTTCAAGTAGGAAAATAAATCAAGAACGGCAGTGACAAAGTGTTTCCCCACAAGTTTCGTCTTGTCAGGTTCGCAGACTGAAGCCACTTCTAAGCTTTTGTTGCCTTAACTTTGAAATATCGAATTACGAGCCAATTCATTTTCTTGATTAGTGCATTCAAGTGCTGTGTTGATGTCTTGACATGATAATTGAGGCCGGTCACAGTGACTGCTAATGCCGCGGCTCCAGACAGCACTTTGCAGCAGCTGAGCTGCAACACTGCACTAAAAGCAGCCAAAGTACAAAAGGAAAAGAGCTGATTCTTTTTTTTTTTTTGTTTCCTCTTCCTGATATCATTTTAGGATTATAGGGGACTAAAATATCTTTCCTAAATAACACGTTGCCGTCTGTCTGCAAGTCAAAGTCCTCCCTAATAATGGGAAAAGCATTGTGAAATGACAGTGAAATGTCTTGGTCTAGCTGTAATTTGCAATAAATCAGTATTTTAGAATATTTTATTCTTGAAAGAACAAAAGCTCTGTATCAGTCTGTTTATTTACAGCAAAAAAAGTGAACTAGATATGTATTTTTCATTTACATACAACACATGCAGATGTACTTTAACAGATTTTCTTCATACAAGCCACTTACTGTAAAACCTAAGACCACAGACAGCACAATAATTTATGTCATTTAAACTCATCGTTACTGTAACTATTAAAGTTGCAATCACACTCAAACATTATATGTCATTTACATCCTCCTTGTCTTGCCGTGAAGAGACCTTGACATTTGAACTCAGCAGTAAGTTGTCATCAGTGCCGATGATGGGCTCTTGCGTCAACGCAGAAAAATCCCAGTTGTGTTTCTGGAGAGGTTTCTGTTCAATTTTGAATTTAAACCTTCTCATTTGTCTGTTGTCACTTTTTTTTCTTATCAAGGTCGGAAAAAGCTTAGATTGCTGGGACAAACCTGTCCATATTACCAGAATATGTGGGGTGTCTCAGGTATCCCCCAGTGTTGGCAACGGGACCAGGTCCACTGTTGTACTGGGAAAAAGAGCCCAGCTGCACTGGCGATACCCTGCCATAATGGTCCACTGTTTCTACAGACCCGTGAGCTGAGGTGTGGATCCGGCTGGCTGCTGCATACCCGTGGGTGGGGCCCTGTCCGTATGAGCCCTGGTGGGCATGGTGGTGTGGATTTGGCCCAGAGTAGGCGAACCCTGGATGTGTAGACGTGCGGGGTGGCACAGCTCCTCCACACGGCTGAGTCTGGAAACCGGCAGTTCCCAGGCCGCAGGGAGTTGATCCATTTGGAAGCCCCTCTGGACTGAAGCTGCGGCTGGGCTGCTGCATCACCTCTGGCCCTTGACTTGCCAGCATGCTGGCCGTGGTCGAGTGTCCTATGATGTTATTGATGCTGAACATGCGAGTCTGACCATGTGTGAACCCAGGAGGTGATGAAGATGGGTAATAAGCTGAGGGAAGCTGCTGCCCATAAGTAGGGCTCACTGTCATGTTAGGATAGACGGAATTGGTGTATGCAGCCGATCTGGTAATCTGGACAGGAGAGAAAACTGGTGTCTCGTGCACGTATGAGGCATAGGTACTCAAATCGCAGCGCTTGAACCTCTTCCTGCGCCTCAAAAAGCTGCCGCTCTCAAACATGTCCTCTGCGTTTGGGTCCAGTGCCCAGTAGTTGCCCTTCCCTGGCCGCCCAGGCTCTCGAGGGATCTTGATAAAGCAGTCATTGAGAGTCAGGTTGTGACGAATGGAGTTTTGCCACTTCTTTGAATTGTCTCTGTAGAAGGGAAAACGCTCTGTGATGAATTTGTAGATGCCCCCCAATGTCAGCTTGCGATCAGGGGAGTTTGCTATAGCCATGGAAATTAGTGCAATGTAGCTGTACGGCGGTTTCCCCCGCTGGAGGGGTCTCTTCCTTCTGCGACCTCGGGGCTGCTCCTCTGTCTGTGGTGGAGGGTTGGAGGAAGGCAAGGTGACATCTGCTTGAGAGTCCTTCTCCACTTTGACCACTGGCATTGTCATGGACAGTTTAGGGGAAAAAATCCCTTCAAAGACAGATTATTGAACAGTTTTACCGCAGACGCTGCACAGCAATAGTTCTTCCACTGGTCTCAGAAAGTTCCTTATGCGTGGGAAACCAAATTAGATCCTGAAGTGTGGAAATCAAAAAAACACATCTGCCTCACAAACAGTCTTGCAAGAAAGTTCACAGAGTTTTTTTTTTTTTAAACTCACTCTCTTGAGTCCAAATCCAGCAAATTGTCTTCAAACGCAGTAGAAGTAATTGCTCTTCAGAGAAATCTTCATTCATTAATTGCGCAGTTTATTCAGCTTTTTCCTTTCGTTTCTTGTCAGCTCACTTTGAAAAGTTAAGCTGTGGGAGCGTCATTTGCGGTGTTTAAGGTGTGAGAGAGAGTGAGTCACTTGGCGTCGCCTCAAGAGTGTATTACCTCCACGGAGATCCTCGAGGGCCACACCCCCCACAGCATCACATGTTTTCAGCATACCTCAGTTTTATAAAGGTGTATTGTTCCAGTATGTCCAAGTCTGAACGCTTTCTGTTTTTTTTTGTTTTTTTGTTGTTTTTTTAAAATCTAAAAAGCATTTTTATGTACTCTTTTTATCTCTGTAATGTATACCACACTGCAGGTTAAAGATTATCTGTTCTCTAAGTGATTTCTGATTCGAGTCTAAACACTTGGACTGTTTTCTGTGTGTAGCTTTTTAATCTCATCTTCTTTATAAACTTGTTTTTACTTGCAAGTACTAGAGTTATTCTAAGCAGTTGATTTTTTTTTGTTGTTGTTTAAATAGCCAGAACTGTGAAAACAAACATTTTTTTCCTCTTTGTATTCAAATGCTCCTTTAAAGCCAACCTCAGTTTATTTTAAAATGTCTAAAATGGTCCATGTTGTTTTGACGTTTAGTACTAAAACACCTCTTTAGTGGTAACTTAACCTATGAGTTGTTTTTCTACCTTGCTTCCTTGTTTGTTTTGTGCCAGTGGTTGGACAAGCCAGCTGTGTTAAGAGATGTAAATGTTTTCCAGACAAAGGCCGTCCTGTGATTTCAGCATGCAAAATATAGGCCATCATCATCATAAAGGCTGGATGCAACCTGAGAGAGGAGATTCGCCAACTCGTGAATTAGAAATTGCTCACTGAGCATTGTAGTGCCATAAAATATTTTATTCAGCGTCTGTTGTGCTGGGGTCATTCTGACAACTTGACTGTCTCCAGTGATGGAGACCCGTGCCGATGCTCCAGCAGCTCTGGTGGTATGAAACCCAGGGACCTCAGCGAGTTGGGGTTCGCCACCTTAATCTCTTAATCAAACAAAGTAAAACACAGAAGCATACTCCCACTACTCAACGCCCGCATGGGTTCACGCTGCAGGCATGTGTCAGAGCCGCAGCACGTCGGGATCGAGAGAGTTGGTTTGTTTAGGCATGCAGCCCGATGAAAAGTGTCGTCCTGTAGGGAGGGCCACGGATGTGGCTGTCCTGGGTTTGGATCTGCAGCGCCCCGCTCTGTGATGTAGAGGGTGTGGTATGTGATGAGATGAGGAGCTTTCTGTAGGCTAACGTGATGATCTACAAACCTGTTGTGCACTTTTCAAAAAGCAGGTCAAGAGCCGCAAAGATGTCATAAAAACCTCATTAACAGATAACAGCTAAGATGTACTCGGGAAATATTTAAAAAACAAACAAACAAACAAACAAAAAACAACAACAGGGTTTTAGTTTCAAATTTACTCCATATTTAGTCTAACTGAATCTAAGTCTAATCTAGTTATAATCTCTCAATGGCATCAGAAGCTTGTTGTCTTGTTTTTTTTTTTTTAATTGAAGCTTTAATGAACATCCAACATTTATTTTTCAGTTTCTTGGCTGAAACATTTAAAACATGCAGTGATAATCATATAGTGGTAGATCAATTAATTTGTTGGCTTATTAATAGATCTTTGATTTAAAAAAAAAATCAGTCACAAAAAAAGGAACAGAAAAAACCCCCGCAAAAACAAAACATAGTTGGCAAATTTTATTATGCCATTAGTAAAATAAAAAATAACTGCACAAGATTAGTTACATTAAAAATTACAGGTAAAAATGTGATGATACTAATGTTACAGCCCGCTTTAATGACATTTGGGATTGTGACATGTTTAAAGATCCCCCATTTTGTTTTTGTTTTTTTTTTTTACAAATCTTTTATTTAATTTTCTCTTCATGTTTTATTTTTTGAACACATCATGAGGTTTCTCCAGATTTTGAACAAGTATTAATTTGATCCAAAGACTGAACAGATTAGATTTTAGTGATTTTAATAAGTGTGAACTCAAAAAAACATGTTTTTTTTTTCTGTAAGTTTTATGCTAATCATGACAGAATTACACAGAAAGCTCCAACAGGATGAAATGTTTATATTTAAACCCATAACACCAACGGTTGTTGTTCCAGGTACCGACTGATACTATAACTCAGAAAAAGCGGTGCAGATTCTGGTCATTTTTCTGGTCAGATAACGAATCAGGAACACTTGTCTTGCGTGCCCACCTGCTACATTCCTTCAGGACATATATTATGTGAGCTTTGACAGATAGAAACAAAAAGCTCCTTTACTGCTCTGACTGGGACAAAACTGTGAGGTGGTATTTCCAGTTTTGACAATATGTGGACTACCGATGTAAGGAAAAAGGTTTAGCCCTATTGTGGGTTGCCATTTAATGACCTCTGCCCCTCTTTTTACTCAAATGAACATCACAAAGCAAATGAGCCAAATGTACAGTCATGTGATTAAAGAAACAAGAACAAGGTTACAGTTTAATAAATATAACCTCGGTTGAACAGCAATTGTTGACGTAGCAAAAACTAAGTCGAAATTCAGATGCTGTGAAAACTAAATTTGTCCTACTGCTTCAACAGGAATTAAAAATGTAAGCAGCACCTACGTTCTGCTAACCACTAATCATGCTCAGAAGAATTGCAGAATATTCAAAAGCCTCATCTTAGACTACATGGTTCATGAAAGAAAAAAAAAATAAACACATTCCTGCAAGATGTAATGAACTGAAACCCCAATCTAAAGAAAGAGAGAGACAAAATTCCCAATGTAAATGCAGGAGACACTGCATGAACTGAAGTCATCCATAAGCACGAGAACGCGATGGTGTGTTTGATTATTGATTCACCTCAGTCTCTGACAGATGTGATGGACAAGTAATGCCTTTTGCAGCAGACCTCACCCTTTTCCGAAGACAGCTTCTTATGCTTGATGGTCATGAACAATCAGTGGTGAGTAATTTCTCAGGTGCCTGTTGTTACAGGAGCTCAGGATTAGCTGCCATCGTTTGCTTATGCATTTTGATTTAGCTCTCACTCAGCATTTACTGTCTAATGTTTGCTCGTGAGCTTTTTTATCTCCGTGTTTATCCTGCTGGATTAAGAATATGACTTATGCTGCTGGAAACTGACTCCACTGTCAACATTCGTTATTGTGAACATATTTAACGTGTTTATGTGCTTTAGTTGCTTAAATTATTTACAATTGAGGGCTAATGGATCATGTTGTACACCTTGATAAGGTCTCTGCACAAATTATACTGTTTTTAATACATAGTCCCATCCAATTATTACCTGGTTATGCACTCTTTCTTTTTTAAATCTTCACCTGTGTTTTTGCATTAATCTAATGTAGTTTTTTTTCTGCTGCAAACAGAATTCCTAATCCTCTCTGAAGAGTACTTGGGTTTGGCATCATTGAGTATACCTTAGAGCCTCCAGAGCTGAGGACCCTGCAGCTATGCATTGGTGCAGCTGTGAGAGGCCTCCACCTCTCCATCACAGGACAGTGTAAAGACGCAAATGACGGCTGAGGCTGAGACAGCTTCACAGGAGAGGAAGGCTGCAGCTGAGGCAAATGAAGTGCTCCTCACTTTGTGTCTCACCTATGCTTCTGGCTGTGCCAGCGACTAAACGGGTTTCTCAAAACAAGGACAAACAAATTAGACATTTGAATTTGAACACTTAACTTTAACCATTCAGTGGCTGTGGCCCTGCAGGTGGTGGTCGGCCTTTTGACACAAGACAGAAACGGGCACAGAGTCAGCAATGGTGACAATGGAAGCTTTAACTGATTATATATGTTTGAACTGTGTTTTAAAGGTTCTATTATGTTCAAGGCCAATAAAGGAACTTTATTTTGAAATTTTAGATCTTTCTTCCTCACAAAACTGTGTTGGTTTGCAAAATGTGGTTAATGTGGTATGTTATGTATTTTTACTGCTTTTTTTTCTTTATATATGTCATTGTTCAGCAACTTTTTATGTTAAATAATATGTTTAAAAGAATAAGATAAATTTTGAATTGACCAAAAATCAGCAGTATCGTATGGATTTTTTGCTTGAGATGTTGAATTTAGGACCAGATTTCCGACTGAAATGAAATTAGAAGCCTCTCTTACTAATTCACTCAATTTTCAACATCTTTCAAGAATTTCTTTTATTACTTATTATAAAATGTGCTAACCATATCACTAAAACTTTCAGCCAGCTGCTGTATGAGTATATGTGTGTGTGTGTGTGTGTGTGTTGCATGTGTATGAGAGTCAGGCCACAGTTGAGACGGTGAAGGCATCTTGTTTGCATTGGCAGCTGCAGGGGCTTGGTAGGGATGCAAAGTTCTGACGGTTGAGTTGCTCCAAACCAGGACCAGTTTACATAACTGAAGCAGTGCATTTCCCAGGGTGCCTGCCGTTAAATCACTGTGTGCTTGTGTGTTGTTCTTGAAAGCATGTCAGAATAGGGATGATTTATATGAAGTATCAAGTGTGTAACAAAGAAAGGTTTCTTTCACCAACTAAACCAGATAGTGCAGTGTCTATGTACATTCAGTTCATTATCTATCTATCTATCTATCTATCTATCTATCTATCTATCTATCTATCTATCTATCTATCTATCTATCTA
>JAOWBL010000001.1:8194758-8219987 GCA_028564865.1 Zenarchopterus dispar
CGTCAACTACAGATGGCCTTTGATTAAGTAACCTGGCCACACACCCTAATTCTTTTACTCTTAGATAAAAAGAAGGTTCTTCCTCTGTATTTGACTTTGATTTTCAGAAAACAATATTAATAGATTAAAAACTTGTCAAGCAGGCACAGCAACAACCACAGGAGTATCAACAAACAACATCTAAAGTGGCATGCGGTGGAGTAGGAACACTGATGAATGACTGTTGTTGGATTTCCATAAAACCTTGTTGAGCCAAGGTGTTATAAGATATGCTGCAGCCAACTTGACTGTTTTAATAGTGGCTTTTATAGGAGTTTGTGCATAAAGCCCCCCCCCCCATTTCGATTGGTTCGGTATGTTCTGTACCAGGGGGACTGGCTGTGAATGAGTACCAGACTCAGTTCAGAGGCAGGGTTTTTGTGAAGTGAATGGATATGTCTGACCAGCCTACTGATAAGGGGTTGTTGTAATGGATGTCGAGAAACTCAGCAAAATCCAAGTCAAATCAATAAGAATCCCTTGACAATGCACAACAGGGATATGCGAACAGGAGACAGTGGTTTTCATGCAACATGTGTTTCCCTTTTACATCATAGTTTTCAAATTACACCATAAGTCACTGTCTGATCCAAAGCAGACAACCGAGGAAGACTCCACTGTTTAAAGCATATCATAAAAATGCCAGACTGGAATTAGTCAAAATGCATACTGACAAGCTACAAAGCCTCTAGGAGAATGTTGTTTGGAGATTTTTGGCAAGTCACATTAGCTTTATGTTTACAGGTGCAAAAAAACCCCAAAAAGACTGTAACTAATGTGAAAGATGGAGGAAGCTCAGTCATGTTCTGGAGCCGCTTTGGTTGACAGGTACAAGGTGTCTTCCATCTGTGGAGGACTGAGGAGTTACAAAGATCACTTGACTGAATCAACTGCCTCAAAAGGTTGAGAGTCCGATCATTTGTGTTTGGAATGATTTAATAATTTAAAAAAAAAAAAATCTGTTGAACTATGATTCAAAGTAATGTGGGACTTTCTGTAGTCAGTTTTCACTAAATTATTTGTTACTTTTTGTCAATTTAGGGTTAGTTTCAGTGATATTTTGTGGGGTTTTCCTTCTTTCATGGAAGTGTTTCAACAAATTTGTCAGTGTGTGTTTGATTTAAAAAGGTACAACAAGCACCATGCCTACATTCATCAACAGTCCACACCCGTCAGAGTGAGTTGGATGTGGCTGGATTTTTTTAAGATTATAATATTGGAACTGAACCAATTCCATGAGTCACCTGATAAAAGTTCATTCAGCTCTTGTCAGCTCAAATGAAGTGAGAAGTCAAACGCTGATGAAAGGATCCTACACAAAAAATAATAAAATAAAGTAAAAGACCACCACTTTATTTATTGTCATTACTTATAGGCCTACATCTTGTATCTTGATTTATTTAGTCATTTTTAAATCTCTATTTGCACTTTGCCAACAGTTTTGGATTTTTTTTTTTTTTTTAAATTTCATATGACTCACCCAGTCTGACTCACCCCTCGCCTGATTACAGCAGTAACTCACTTCTGCATTTTAGCAGAGCTCACAATTAAAGTCATGGCCGGTTGCAACTGTCAATGCATCTGTGTCAGTTGGCGCTCTTTTAGGGTCTGTGTGTCAACACCTCATAGATGTCTCGGCCTGCACAGAGCCCAGGCAGCCACACACAAACATTTTTACCCCTGCCTGCACCTGAAAGAAACCGGAGTTGCACAACAGAATTGCATGTTAGGATGGTGGTAAAAAGTCGAGCGCCTTCCTTATTTTGTTCTCCTTCATTAACACGGATTCATTTCTGTCTGCATGTGTCTGCTGTCTGACATCGAGGCGGGGAGGAGGGAGGAAGAGAGGCAGAGGAGCTGTGTTGTTACTACACACAGCTCCTGCGGCTTTGGCAAAGTAGTTCCCATGAAGTTAAGCTTTGGCTGTCTGTCTTTTGAGTAGTGTGATTCGGCTCATTCTGTGTGTGGGCACACAATGGCACGCAACTCAGCCTATGAAGTGATGTCAGTTAAAAAACAAGTGTTTCTTAAGCTTCTCATTTAACAAGATTCTTGAAGGACAACTTAATCCGGTTCGCTTTTGCTTTCACTGCGAACTACATGAGAAGAGCGGTAGCATTCCTATGTTGTTTTGTTTGTTTCTGCCAAAAGTGAAACTACTCAAGTACACGCAAATCCAATTCATATGGCAAATGTGTAATCTTAAAGAAAAATATTAAAATATCAAATAACACCTGTACATGCAATCACGTTTTCCAGATGCCAGTAGATGCACATCTGAAGTAGTTGCACAAAAGATCAGTAAATTACATATTTGCTCCATTGAAGCAAAATATTTTAAGATGTCTCTTAAAAGTAGAGAGAGTGTCTGCATCATGTATCCAGGCTGCTTCAGCAGGGGTGGAGTCTGATATCTGAGAGGTCTGTCTCCCATTCAGGACCTGGAAATTCTGGGAACATCAAGTGAGCTTCCTCTCTGAGAGCAAAGACCTTCCTCTTAGAGCTCAGCCGCTGATGCCTTTTTGTGTAATAGGATTTTAAACTATATTCTAAATGTTACAAGAGGTGACTGGAGGGAGGTAAAATGTGATCCCCCTCACACTGCACTTCACAATTCCCCGACAATCCCTGGATTGTCGGGGAATTGTGATGTGCAACCAGCTAAAATAAGCTGCAATGCTCCAAACCAGATGTAACAAATGCATGAATACATTTCGTTAGAAATAGGATTACAGATCATAGGCTTTCATATCTGCAAAACAATTTAAGCGTCTTATTAGTTTCCCCAGATCCCTATGATACATAAAGCTAACCTTCACCAGCAACTTATGCCACGTTCTCTGATGGCATTGCCCAAAGGAAGTGTCAGTATAATGAGTTGAATGAATTCCAGTCAAAGCCCCGTTGGACACCATTAAAAACCCTATTGCATGTGGAAAAAAGAGCTTAGCTCAAAGACTTGAATAAACAGCTTCCTTGACTCTGTCTATGGGAATACCTCCCTTTTTTTTTTTTTTTGTTTTTTTATTTTTACATCTAGAGCCTAATAATTAGTATCCAGTATTCAGAGTTATATTACTTAGCAGTAATTTTTGTTCAGACTTTGTCAAGTTTAGACAGACCAAATGTTTTTTTCTGCTCCTCTCTTACCCAAATATTTATTCAAAGTTAAGCTACGTAGCCTCGTGTTTATTGCAAATACACAACTACTGTCAGTCTGCTACATCTGACTCCTCTAACTTGCTGCATGAAACCAAAGATGTTGGTCCATGTAAGTAAAAGTACATGTGGATATAATAAAAGGTCACTCTGATGGTTGGGAAGCGGTGCTTCTTTTGGCTAATTTGATCAAAAAATAATATATTGTTTGACGACTTCTGTCACATTTGATAACTCTTTTAAATTCTTTGAGCTCTTCTCAAAAAATTTTCTTTGTTTATTTGCTCTGCTCTTTTAACAAGGCTGTCTAAAGCTGTAAAATATTTAATTTAGTTCATTTGAGTTAAATTTAGTTAGTATTATAGATCTGTCTCAGCTTCTACAACAAATGCAGTTTTTTCCATTTGACTGGGTGGCAGTATCAAACAATGCCTGGTGGTAATTTGTAACCACATCGCTGCTGAATGTTTTATGTTAATGATCTCACCCTCTGATCATTATTTTAACTCCTAAAATTTGGCATCAAGGCTCCAACCTCATCACTCCCTTCAGATAATATCTCACTGAAACATTGGGAGGGATGAACAACAGTTTAACTCCCACTTACTGATTCTTACAGTCGGATGCTGGGGTAGTGTTTGTTTGTTTGTTTGTTTTTAAACAGCAGCAAGCATAGCAGTTGTGCATTGATTGACAGGCAGAGATGGGCAACATATGAATAAATAGACCAAACTTTTAAAAACTGCAATTATGATGTAGATGTATTTTATCTTTTGGAATATTTCTATTCTTTGCATTTGAGTACAAAGAAAGAGGTCCAAGTCATTAATGTACAGAAGGAATAATAATGAGAAAAATAAAAGTGTTTTCTTTTATGGCTATAAAATCTCAGGAGTAATATACCAACATGCAAAAATATAATGTTGAGAGCAGTGTGAGCCAGCAGCTCTGCTACAACTGAATCTTGTTTATTGCAGTGATAATGGCCAGATCATTCTTTAAGTCTCATATCTTAACTTTGCACGTTCAGTGATGCACAACGAGGCTTTTGTGTGTCGCTGCTGACAAGCTTTCACCGCCATCTAAATCCTCTGATTCTTAAGCAGGAAGATACAGGTATTCATCAAGCTTCCCCTGATATCCATGAACACATTGTTATGTTGTCTCAGCTGTCAAACACCTGACATGTCTTTTTAAACTCAGCAGATGAAGCACTTGTGGACAAGACTTTGGCTCTGAAAATCCACATTTGTCATTATATGATGGTGAACCTTACTTTTCTTTTCTTTCTTTTTTTCTGAGATGGTTGATTTGTCTGAACAAATCCCAAAGTGTGTGTGTGTTTTTTTAAGAACAGCAGGCAATAATCAAATCATTAAAGTTCAAAGTGCATTGGCTGAAAATTTTGTTAGTTCACACACTGGAGATTGCTGTGGGCTTGATGGTGATGTTGCCCTCAAACTTTACCACAGCAGATGTCATGCCATATATAACAATCATCAAGTTTTGATATTCAGTTTTAGCAATAAAAATGGAGATAAAATATAGACATTGCTTTCAAATATAATGGATCAGATTTTTTGACATTCTGAGGCAACAAGTTTCACGTTTCTGGTGGAAAAGCATCCCCGGGCTGCAGCAGTTTGAAATTTTCTTTAAATTTTATATAATAAAGAGTGCACATAACAGAAATTAGCTGCTGTTATAGCAGCAAGTCAGGACATCACATTAAACACTACCTGCTCCTATTTGTGAGAACAAATAAGTAATAAAAGCATATTTATGGTGGCCTTAAAATATAAAACCCATTATAGAACTAATTTTATGGATGCCCTGATGGGAGGAATTCTTGTAGGGGAGATAACACATAAACCCTGTCACCTTTGGAGATTGATGAATGAGGAACAGAGAAGATCTGGAGCTTGTGGAAGCCCAAAAAGGGCTGACGGGACTGTAGCTGTGTGACTTTGTGAATAAATAAAGTACATCAAAATTCAATTCTGTTTTTCTCTTGTAATCAATAGAGGGCAGTCAATACAAGGTAAGTGTGGTCTTAATTTGTATAATGATTTCATATCACTTTTTTTTAAATATAACTGTCAGAGAAAGTAAAGACATGTGAGCTGCTTCATCAAGGCTTTTTTTTTTTTTTGTGCTAATCTGACACATCTAGATTTTGGCTCCAGTTACGTATTTACTGCACAAAGGTGCACTTTCGACCCAGTTCTCCACAACAAAGCAAATAATGAGGGTTTATTTTCTCCTGGGAAAATCTTAACCGTTTGCATAATGTTCTCATACACTGTTAGATCCCATTATCAAATTTAAATTATCTGCACAAATTACATTTCTCTTCTTGGGAAAGTAGGACTTTGACTTTGTTGGATACTTTCTGTATGTTGTAAGTAATTTGTGTGTGTATATATATATATATATATATATATATATATACATATATATAATTATAATTATTTATATATATAATATATGTAATACATATATAATATAATATATATATATTATATATATAATTATAATATATATGGTTTTTCACTTTTAATTTCAACCATCAATCACTCAATGCACACACACACACACATAATTATAATATATTTTGTAAAACAATTCCTTTAAGCCTATCATAACTTGCATTGTATAATTCCATAGTTTTAAATGATCAAACTCCCCTCTAATTGAGAAAAAGTAGACATATAACTTCCAACACTGGCTCATCTTCAGGCATGACTTGTCAGAGCGACTGGAGCATGACCACTGGAACAGGATATGATGCAGAACAGTCCACTTTTGATTGTGTGTGTGTGTGTGTGTATGTGTGTGTGTGTGTGCGTGTGTGTATACAGGAAATAGAGAGAAACTGTTGCAACTCTCATGCATACCTGAAGCAGGCCTTTGTGGAGGGAGGCTGCCCTTATGAGTCAGCCTTGCATGGTAAGTGGCCAAGGGAGACAGAAACAGAAATCCTGACTGGTATGCCGTTTCTTTCCAGTGCCACCTGTGTGTCTGTTACCGTGGGATTTGTACCTCCTCAATCACTGACACACATGGATTATCTGTACTTAAGGCAAAAAGTCAATGCAAGCCACATCTTGTGTGCAAGCAATCAGGTGCTCAAACACAACATATCTCTCTCTTTGTGGACAGAATCTTCTGAAGATCTGCTACCAGTGTAATTGCTACAATTATCTGGTAAAGACTGTTTTTTCAGTGTAACCCCTTTACGTTTGTTAAATTTAACACATTTATCTAATAGCCACTCTGAAGCAGGAATGTGTTTTAGATTGGAGATGTCCATGACATCACGATGAATTTATCCTCCAGCCACTTGGTGGATTGGATGATAAATGGCCTTTGTGATTTATTTTTATCCTTACCAAGCACAAGTGTTCTTCTTTTTTTCTTTCCACCTGAATCAATAGGTGTATATCTATTGAGATCCACAGCATACAACAGCATAGATAAAGGTATGACCCTAGCCAGGCACTAAGAACAAGGTTTAAACCTATACTTAGAGACAGAGAACATCTTTAAAAGAGAGTGTCCATACTTAAACAGAAAGACTATAAAGGTGTCTGGAAAGTGAAAGTACTGTCTGCTATTCTAGTCCAGGAACCACAAAAACCAAACCCTGTAGTCCAAGTGTTCATTTGGGTTCATTTGAGGTTGTTAAGATTCTTAAAACATCATATGTGAGGAGAAGGAGTTTAATTCTATTCAATATTCAACAGGATGCCAAACAAAAAGAGTTTAAAAAAGAGAAATATCATTTCGTCTCCTCTTCGTTTCTCATCAGAACGTTTGCTGCTTCATTTAGGATCACTTGGGGGCTTTTTGAACAGCTTATTAGCAATGAATAGCAGTGATTCATTCTTGAAGTAACATGCACGGACTAGTTTTTTTTTTTTAAAAAAGCCTGTTCTGTTTTGGCCATATTTTGTTACAAAGATGAAAACTCTCCATAGTGACTTAAACTGTAATATACTCAGTTTTCAGGCTGTCTATCTTTCTTTCTAAGAGTTGTGCAATCAATTAAGCAGTAATAAAACTTTTGAAAGAGCACGCATACCAGGAACTTCCACATTTAAAAAAACGGAAAAGGTGAAGAAACTATCTCTTTATCCACGCATTAATTGCATCTATAGATTGATCCTCTAAACATTAAGATCAACTCATGCATCTATACCCACTGAGGACATGATTCATTTAAAAAAGAAACATCATTCAATTTGCTCTATTGTTTTGGCACGCGACCGGCAGTAAAATGCCTGATTGGTTTAGGGAGGTAATCAATAACAGGAAAATAAGAGGGAGCTGAGACACTGGGAGTCCAAACAAGGTGCTCACCAAGCACACAGAGATAGAGAAGATTTAGGATGCATAGACCCAGTCACGAACAGAGTAAAATGACTATTATGGTGCATTATCAATGCGAATATGGATCAGAATAGGAAACTATTTTTTTTAACTCAATCCAATTTTGAAATGTGGTGTGAGTCTATAACCAAGCATGTCAGGTTCTCTTAAAACACGAGTTTATATATACATATGTCATGTCCACTGCCACCTGTTTCAAGTTCTAGTAGCCGATTTCTCGCCATAGTGACCTGGTTCCTCAGCACCTGCTGCAGACCTTGTTCGACCGGACTTGTTTGTTTGGTTTCACTCCCATATGGGAGGCAGACATCCTACTCACTGAGCTATCCAGCCCCATCACAGATGAAATATCCAATCTCCACAAATACATCTAGAAACTGGACCCAAGAGATGAAGCACTTAGTGAATGTCTCAGGCAGTGGAAACTGGAAAAGGAGGAGCTGGAGGAACCATCATGGGAGGAAAAAAACTCCTGCATGAGATGTACCATCAATGGACAGCTGAAGTGGCAGATATGAACAAGACCTTCCCATGGCTAGAAAGGGCTGGACTGAAGGACAGCACAGAGGCGCTAATCATGGCAGCACAGGAGCAAGCTTTAAGCACCAGAGCAACAGAGGCCCAGATCTACCAAGCCAGGTAA
Source organism: Zenarchopterus dispar (assembly GCA_028564865.1). Lineage (NCBI taxonomy): Eukaryota > Metazoa > Chordata > Actinopteri > Beloniformes > Zenarchopteridae > Zenarchopterus > Zenarchopterus dispar. Next base: position 8,202,992 of record JAOWBL010000001.1, read on the forward strand.
GATCCCAGATGCAGGCTGTGCAAAGAGGACCCTGAAACTGTCCAACACCTAACAGCAGGGTGCAAGACACTGACAGGAAAAGAACACATCGAATGCCATAACCAAGTAGCCAGTACAGTGTACAAAAACATCTGTGCAGAAATGGACTGGAGACCCCTAGGTCACAATGGGAAACACCTCCCAAGGTGGTGGAGAGAGCTAAGATCCTGTGGGACTTCCAGATACAAACCGACAAGATGGTAGTGGCCAACCAACCATTGGGATCATGGACAAGCAGCAGAGGAAAGCCGTTGTGATCGATGTAGCCCTTCCAGCAATGCCAACATCAGGAAAAAGGAAAATGAGAAACTGGAGAAATACCAGGGGCTCAAAACGGAGCTGGGGAAAGCCTGGAAAGTGAAGGCAACAGTAATGCCCATGGTCACTGGAGCACTGGGGGCTGTGGGCCCCACACTGGACAAGTGGCTCCAGTAGGTACCTAGAGAAACATCAGACATCTCTGTCCAGAAGGGCACAGTCCTGGGAACAGCTAAGATACTGCACAGGACCCTCAAGACCCAGGCCTCTAGGAGAGGACCTGAGCCTGAGATGATGAACAGCCACCCACCCCACACAGGACGGAACCAGTGTGGGAGTTATTGAGTGTGCGTGGTTACATGTACATATGTGTGTGTGTGTTTGGGGCAGGCCTGGCAGGCTAATGAACCTGCTGCCACACTCTGTCATGCATAGAGAGGGTTCGGCTGCACAATGGCAGTGTGATGGGTGTGCCTGTGTTTGGGATTAAAGGAGGAGAATAGATTCTGAAACAGACAGGTTCCACTGCCTCGCTGGCTGAGACTCCTTCATACCAAACGGGGAAATCCTGACACTGTTTAATATCACAGAATCTAAAGTATTACAAGTAGCGTTACATAGTTTGTCTTTGATTTGATATCGCAGCTCAAGATCTATTTCTTTTCCGTGTGTCAGGTTTAAACATGTTCCCTCTTGTAAAAGCCAGCAGGTGGAGAAACCTTTTTTGTCATTTTGAATTTATTCTGTTTTCTCTACCTCGTCCCTCCTCCCCTCAGGTGTATTGATTTGTTTGTGTATCAGCTTTTTGTTTGGGACTCCATTTGAATGGACTGACGGATTTGCACACCAAATGTTGTCCCATTGTACTGTTTTGCATGCTATGCGGCTGGCCCTTAACCTGCCACCATTTGTCAGGAAAGCCCTTCTCTCTACTTCAGTGATGGCTCACATGTAAAAAAAAAAAAAAAAAAGACAATTTTTTACAAGTTAAGCCCCTGAAAAGAATTTATAATCCAGTATATATTGAAATAAATTTGAATGTTATTCTCAGATTTCTACATAAAAAGCTCAATAGAATTAATAGTAAATCTGTCATTTTGTGTTAAAATTAATTTTCCAACAATGAACAAGATTCTGCCTGCTGGTATTTTTGTGGGGATTTGGCACAGTTTGATAGTAGTGATAGCTACAATATGCAGCAAACCTACAGTATATCAATACAACAACAATATTTCTATATCTTCTTCTCTACTGTTTATAGAGGTCTTTTGAACAGCGAGATAAAACTTTTTAAATGTGCTACACTGATTGGAGACAGTGCCCAGATGAAGCAGAGCACCATTGAGAGGCTGGAACTGGAGGAGCATTTTTATATGTAAATAAATAAAACAAAATAACTGATGTCTTCCTTGGATCAAGTTAGATTAAGCTCACTTAAGATGCAGATAAAATTGGGATTGATAATTTCCAATTTTTCCAAGTTATGCATGAACTTGACAAAGTTCTCCTTGGTCACAGCCGAAGAAACTTGGTAGGGGAGTTGAACACAAAACAGGAACTGAGTTTACATCTCAACAACACTTGAAACAATCAAACACAAACTTGGTCCATGCATATTGGAGTACATTTAAAACACAAATCTTGTATTTAGAGGATGCTGGAACAAGCTGTGATAAAGTCTGAGAGTTTTTTGCTTACATGTTTATTCCTAGTGATTCTGCTAATCAGACTGACAGAATGAGTTACAGTGATACAAAATAAATTCTCCCCAAAAAGAAAGAAGGCTGTTTTTATCCTCAAACCAGATGAGGTAAATGAGGATAAGAAAGTTATGAAAGGTCAGATAATGTTAGGTACTGGATTTATCCATCCATCCATTCATTATGTATATTATCAAAGCATCTTGAATTGCCTTGTTGCTGAAATGTGCTATACAAATAAACCTGCCTTGCCTTGCCCATACCCACTTGTTTCTGTTTAACCTGTCTGAGATTTTCAGGCTGAAAGCAGGTTTGCACCCAGGACAAGTAACCAGTCCATCACAGGGCCACATCCTATGGGCAATATAAGGTAAAAAAAAAGGTACTTAGCATGTTAAATATACTGATGCAGATGGTTTCTGACCAAGCTACATTATGTGAGACGTTGGGAATGACAGTGTAGTGGTCTGAAATTAATGCTGATCTTCCAAGTTCTCCCTTCAAGGATGTGTTGCCATCTTTTCATTGGCATTGGCTGTTTGTTAAAACCACACAGTACATATTTCGATTTGCCATAATGTAGTATGCAATATGTGAACAATTGCAAAATCCACAAGGTACAAAAACACTCCAAGATGGTGCTTTATTTATTTAAAAATTTCAGCATGCAGCCAACCTTGCATACTAATTATACAAGGGTCAACAACAGATTCAAAGTGTTATTGACTTGACTGCTGCAACATATTTGCTTTTATTGTGGTATACTATATACTGACAATACTGTGTTCTCTGCAGTATGGATAGTACACAGCAAGAAGGTTCAAAAACAGCCATTTTACTGGAGTGAGTTGGAGCTAAAGCTAGAGCCAGAAACAAACTCAGACTTGACAGAAAAGTGTGGCGTCAAGCCCTCATAGACCTCGACGGGGTGATTAACAAATATGCAAGAATGCATCTAGCACACTTATGATGGACCTCCTTTCTCTGAGATCTTAAATGCTTCTTTCAGTACCCAGCTCTCCTCCTCTCTCTGTTTCTGCCCCAGCTGAAGCCGTGTAGCTGCCTGACCTGTCTTACTGCCTCATTTGTCATCTCCAATCACTTGGTCTTTGAGCGTCTCTGACAGACAGGGGTATTAGTTGCTTCAGCCTGGTGTTGAGAGCTGGGCTTTCTTGCTGAATAGAGAAACTATGTATGAACACCACAGGAAAACATGTAGCGACACACAATGGCACACTCCCACCAACAGCTGCTCCTCGCAGTGTGTGAGTGTGTTAGCAGTGTGTTGTTGTGAAGCATCTATGATTTATTTTTTAACTCTTTTTTTTTTTTTTGCCTGACTTGGATTGTGTGTGCTCTTTTTTTCAAACTTGTTTGTTTTTTTTAAGTCTACGTGGGAGGATAGAGGTGTGGAAACAGATTAAGTGAGAGACACCCAACTATAAAACATAATTATGAGAAAAGTCTTTACTTGTTAGAAGCAACACTGAAATGTTGAGTAAAGTCCAGGAATCATTATTAGCAAATTGTGGAAAGGTGTTTCACTATTACTCTCATTGTTTAAGTGGGTTTTCTTGAGGTACTTGAGATTCCTCTTACAGAAATGTGAAAATTTGTTTACTAGCTATGTTGTTTTCCCTGTGTGTGTTTTCAGAAGCACAGTCTGAAGTCAGTCCCTTTCTTCTGTTTTGTGGTGTATGGTTAACAACAAGTCTCTAATGTCTCTGGTGACTGACTGGATTAAAACACATCGCTGAATAAAAGCAATAAAGAATGTAAAGCTTATTTTATTTTAAACAACTGTCCCCATATATCTTAATGGTTAGTACAATGCTGAAACCTTTATCCATGGGATATGCATGCATTTTGATTCTGCTGCAGATGTTAGTTTTCATAAGTTGTGTAAGTGTGTGTTGGAGTGTGAGTGTCCTTCACCAGCCCTCTTTGACAGTCTGATCTAATATATTTTATTAACGTTTGAATTCCTAATTCTTTCAAAGAGGACTAAAATCACCGATGTGAAACATGAAAGGACGAGACAGACAAAACACCAAATGAGGAACAGGGAAACGTCAAACTGGCTGTGTGAACAGAAATTTGAGGGTAACATTACATGTTTTATTTCAGCATTTTGTCAGATTTGCACATTTGTCAGAATGCAAAGCATCATTGTTAAATTTAAGTCTATTTGAAGGTGTTTCATGTTATCACATTGTCCACATATACATGCAACATTACTGAAATCATTTGGACTACAACGTACCTGCTGAGAAGCACAATTTTTTTTTGATTGCTCACAATTTTTCTGTAATTTTGACATATATTATTTTAATAAGGTGTTGTACAATGTGTAAATTCCTCTGTGTCTTCCTGTGCTATTGTTATCTTATAATGGTCATTATTGAGCGAAAGTACATTATTTTATTATGCACTTGCTTTTAAAAAGTGTAAAAATATCTTCATATTGATGATGTTAATGTAATTCTTGGTATTGAGGAATTTAATTGCATGATTTGATACTAGTTTTATTATCTATTGATTGTGATGTTTATATTGTGTAAAGAAGGTATGGCTTAAAAATGAGACTGCTTCTCAATTAGACTAACCGTTATAAATAAAGAAATAAGAAAAACTATGACTATAACTCTATTCAATGTTACTATACAGTTTAATAACATAATCAGCTAGTGCAAAATGATAACTGTCACAAGGCAAGATTTTTTTTTGCACATTTATTTATCATTGCATTGGTTTGCTTCAGCGTTGTTCATTGAATAAACAGGTAACATTTGTTATGTACTGACATCAGAAGCTGTTGATTAGATTGAGTCATGGTCGCCTGTTGCAAGTGTGAGTCCACAGAGGTGTAGAGAAGAAGTGAGCTCTCTTCCGGTCCTCATTCTGGACTAAATAATTTGCAATAATAAATACAGTAGTAAATATAAAGTACCTGTTGTCACAGTAGATTCAGTCTTAATGCACTGTGGTTTTATATTTAGGATTTGCTTTGCCTCAGTAATTCTGTGGAAGATCCCTGTGACTCCTGTGGGTTTTTTGTGGTGTGCTGTGGTTTGGTTTGGTATTTACTGGAACAGCCTGCCAGTCATGCAGTAAGAACTGTTGGTGATTCAAGTGTCAGGTATGATGGAGTGGCTCCCTACAATACCAGTTTATGCTTGCCATGGTTGAGCAGCTGAGCTGCTGATTTAGTGTATAGCGTTGCTTCCCTTTACACGCAAGTCAAAATATTTAATCAATTCCAACCCGTGCAGATGGGCTAGTTCAGCCAGATTTTTAAATGGACAAAAAAAGGACCTTCAAGACCACAGGGTCATAAGTGCAGATAACTTTATTTTGAAACATGTGCTGTTTCAGCAGCTGATGAGTGTGTAAAAACATCTGTGTCAAGTGGTCAAGGATCATCTGGTGTTTAAGCATGGTGGGATCATCCATCAGGGTCTGTAGCACAGGAGGGAGGGTGGAGACATGATGGCTGTAGAGGATTTTTTAAAGAAGAGCTGCAGCATTGAAGCGGGCCACCCACCAGGACGGAGGGTCAGAGGAATGCTTTTTGCTGGATTGCTTTTCCACCCCACCCCTTTTATGTCATCATCCTCCTGGGAGCTACACCATTTCTGTGTGTGTGTGTGTGTGTGTGTCAGAAGTGTTGTTACATATGTTACCTGGACAAAAATGGGGGGAAGGAGTGTGTGAATGTAATCTATGTGTGGACATAAGAGCGTTATGGTTCAAGTCATGCATTTTTTTTCTTCTAATCTTGCTTTCCAACACACTGGTGCTGATATGATTACCACGTTTTATTGAAAATCATGGATCAATCATTTTGATGCAGTTTGGTTGCCTCAATCGTCTGAAACAACATCTCAGCGTTGTCTTTGACACGACTGCCAGAAATCTGCTAAACTGCCTCTAATAAGTCTGCCTGAGGATGTGTTGGTTGGAAATTAAATCTAAAAGTTTAAACAAAAATGACATGATGTCTGTCCATGTGAAGAAAGAGGTGGAGCATCTTTTGTGCACCTCCCTGTGCATATAATTTTTTTTTTTTTTTTTATGAAGGCAGATTGTGCAGTTAGGATGTACTACTTATATTTGCCAGATCATGCTGGTTTTCAGCCTCCTCCACTTCTGTGCCCTTACATCGAGCATGGCACCCCTGCTTGTGACGTTCCTCTATTTCCGTCTTTCTCTCACTGGCCTCGTTCCTTCGCTCCTTCTTTGGGATCATGAGGTCAAGCAGGAGCACTTGCTTTGTTGTTTCTGAGCTCAGCATAATTTCAGGTCTCGCTGTGCTTCCCTAGATCCACCCTCATCTGCCAACTGTGACTCTCAAAGACTTGAAACAAAACAACTAGACTTCCTTTTCTTTTGTTCTTGAAAGAAAAATTATGGAGGTTATGTGATATTCGGGGGTCACATGAATACAGTTGTATGTTTTAAGTCTCCCCCTAATACTCAATTTTCTCTTATTTTCTCTTATTTTTTAATGTTTTTTGCTTTACCTTAAGTTTTGGGATCTTTTTTTTTCTCTGCATAAGCTTAGTCTTATCTTAACTTTTTTTTTGGCAAATTATAATTATCTTTCACCCTGTCTGGATCCCCGTGGTCATTTATTCTGCACTCATCAATCTGTTCCACCTTAGAGTGAACACATTTATATTTGTATATAACAAATTTACAATCATCACAAATATTCTAATGCAATAGGTTAAACCTTGCACCCCTAAGTGATGAGTTTTGTTTGTTTAGAATAAACTCAAGGAAAGTATTTATTCTGCTGCTCCACTGTTTTTGAGTGTTTCTGCATTTATTAATAAAAATGTCAACTACAGTCAAGTGAGGCAAGACGTTTGAACTGTCTAAAAACAAGATTTCTTTCTAAAAAAGCTTCCTGCAGAGCAGCTGAAGCTGACCACCAGTAGATGCTGGTTTTTATAGTTGAAGCTTAATTTCATGCAGGTAAGACTCAAACAGATCCATTTACTTGCTTCATAAACTCAAGCGATTAGGAAACGCCCTGTATCCACACCATCCACCTGTACACATATCACAGAGCCAGTTACTGTATCGTTTGGTTTGCATAGGGGTTTGTGAACTCACCTCACATGCACCACCTCAAACAAACTGAAGGCTATGTCCATATTTGCTGTGATCAGGGTGTGTGACAGTGAGGGCGACATGCTCTGATGCTGATCCAAAGAAGTGGCTGAATAAGTCTGCAGCAGGACGTTAATTGAGGTTACCCTGCACAGGATAAATATCAATGCTACAAACCGGCGTGTTTGTGTGTGTGTGTGTGTGTGTAGGGGTTAAACTGAGTGCATGGAGAGAGGGTGTAGCCAGTGGTGAAAGATTGAGGGTGGAGACCTAAAAGCTTCACTGATCATAACTGTCATACAGTTATGACATCTGTCTATTTATAATGTACATTAAAGGACGTTTGCTTAAGCTGAATATTTATTATTAGACCTAAATTCAGTTTATTAATATAGGACCACTTGATTGTATTGGTATTCTCCAAGCTCCAAATGTCCACAGGGCATGTTTTGTTGTTGTTTTTGTAAATGCACAACTTTCTTCAAACTATCCCTTAAAATTGCATCACATGTCACATCCACTTTCTGTGGTTTGTTTTGCATTTTGCACAGGTCACATTATCACTGTGTGTTTGTCATCTGCATTATTTCTGTGGCGGACGAGGTGCTCAAAATCTTAAGCCAAAGTCGCAATTCAACAATTAAAGTAAACAGACATAAGTATGATAATGATGATGAGCTTAAAATGCTCATTGAGCTCAGCGGAGAGGTCAACCATGTTCACGTTTACATCCAAGTTAATATTAGTTTTATTGGTTATTAAGAAGCATTTTGATAGCTGTGTCATTGCTGCTTATGTGTTTAAAAGTTCAGATATTGTGCAAGTGGAAGCGCACACTTTATTAAAGTGCAATAGGTGTAGCGCTCTAGAAAGGACAAAGAGCCTCGAAATTACACTGGAAAACATTTTAAAGTTATTAGAAATGGAAATACTTGTACTTAAATCCAAAGCTTGAGCATATTTACTTACTTTTGCTGTGTGCTTAAAACAACTGCTTCATCATGTTTACAGCAGCCCCAGCATAATTCTTTGTTTGTGCAGATTGCAAACGTTTGTTCTGGATATCCATGGTTACACATGCACAGTGTGTGTTTAACATGTTTTGAAGTCTTGAAGATATTTAAAGCTTAAGTTTTGATTTTTAGAATCTTGCATTAAAAAAGATTATTGAGACACCTTGCTCCGTTTGGAGATTCAGAAGATTTTTTTTTTTTTTGTCTGTTTTCACATAAAAGAATCCATCATAAGTATTGATAATGATCTTCAGGTTCCTCCTGGGATTCCACCACCCACTGTAGTTGTAATGTTGACACTTCGTCTCTTTCTCATTGATAAAAATACTTGTTCTGGTTCCTTTGGATTTAACTTGGATTGCAGAAGAAACTGCATCTGAATTGTAATATAACCAGAGAAACGTAATTCTGCATCCATCTTGGTTGTTTTCAATAGTAAATGCTCATCTGTGAGTCATCACATAAAGTCCGTCTCCACCCTTTTGCGTTTGGTTCACTGGCTTTTGTATTGGTGGAAGTGGCTGTGAATGGGAGGAGTACCAGGCCCATTTCACAAGAGAGAATATTTGTGGATTTCTGTACTAAATCCACATGTGCCACTGTATGTGGGTAGGAATCAATTCACGGCTTCTATTTTCCACAGTGCAGGGTGAAACCTGATTTGTTGACAACACCTTGATACCAAAAACTAAAAAAAAATATGATTAAAGTCCTCACACCAAGAAAAAAAGCTTGAAGTGTTGCAAATTGCTATGTCTAATATCAAATTTCCACTTGTGGGACTCCAGATTTGTGTTTGTGCATGCAAAGTCATTAAGCAATAATCACTTACTGGTATTTATTTGAATAAATTACACTGACTTATCGCATTATTTTCTTTACATCAAGCATACAGTTTTTAGAATTCAGTGCAAGAACAGAATAAAACAGAAACAAAACAAAACACAAAAAACATCCCAAAGACAATCATGTGCAGCACAGAGAATCCATCCTGTAATATCACTTCTGGGTAACATTGTATATATATATTTATATGGATATATATACATCTAATCTGTATGTGTATACTTTTGTCACAGTTACAAAAATATGATACGTTACTATAGATGCATGACTATACACACAAGGTGAAAACAAAACACAAAAAGCTGTACAGTCCTCATTGAGGGCAAAGATACACAACATTCTTAAAAAAAAGTGAAAGAAGGAAGGATTTGTTTTGCCTTAGAAAATAAACTGACACATGACCTTTTCAACCTGTATCACTATTCTTCTTCAGCCAACAAAGCATACTTGTTAGTTGTGCTTCCCTTTGGAAAAAAAAGTAACACTTAATTTGTTATCTGTTAGTTTTGCATCACTTATTGCAGCTCCGCTCGAAACAATGAATTGATCTTCGATGCTCGATGTAATGTGGAACACTGTCAGAGACAGTATATTTTAATTACCTCAGCAGCAGAGGTCCTCTGTAACCCCGTCCCCTTGCATAACATTATTAGTATGCAAACCCAAGTACACACCCACTCCCCTTAAATACACACACAACATTACTACAACATGTGCTTAAAAAAGAAAACAAACAAACAAAAAAAAACAGTGTTGCTGTTGAGCAGCAGACAGGTTAATACATCATCAAAGCTGCAGAAAATAAAGCCTCAGGAGTGATGTGTGCATCGACTGTGCACATGTAGTCCGCATTTACTTGAGTTTTATGTCTTCAGTCAGACTGGAAAAGCAATTCCACACAATGCTGCGGATAGCAGGTCAGGGTAAATTAATTTATGCATGATAGATTTTTTTTTTCTTTGTCTCAGGTCCAATATTTTAAGGGGAAAACAGAACTAATTGTCTGCAAACATAAGGGATGTTTTAGTGTCAGTTGCATAATTTCAGATGTTAAAAAAGTTTCCATCAAGTCAAAAAAATGTCTGCTCTGTGCACTTGTTTGTCCTCCTGGTGGTATTCACCTCTAACACCCTCTTAGTTCACAGCTACGTTACAGAATACTAACAAGACCAGAGGGGATGCAGCGAGCAGAACTACACCTGCAGCTGCAGAAGAAATGATTGCTCCGATAAGCAGTTAAGTCCTTTAAGATACGTCATCACAATACACCAACCATGCTTCGTGTTGCTTATAAAGTACATGTCAGAGGACTAAAACTTATTCACCATAGTTTTCTCACATCACTTCAAACAGTTTAAACTTTACATATTGTAGTTTTGTAAATCACTGACTCAGAGGGAGCTTTGCTCCCGCCTGGTAAAAGTACCAGAGAACGAAAAGATGGCAAGCTTCATCCTGATTAATCAAACAGATCTGCTGACACTGACCTGACTTTGGTTATCCAAATCTTTTATATTATGACCAATCACTTGCACTTGTTGAATGGGTAAACAGTAAACTCACTCAGTCTGATCGTGTCAGTTTGATAATTCTGTCCTCGACTTTGATCAAAACCTCACAGAATCCAGGGCAGGATAGGGCATCATTGCTTCAGAAGATGCCCCGCCCATCAAGAGACAACCGTAGTTAAAGTGAGGAATACTTAAAACAAAACCACTCAGTTCAATTATTATTTTTATAAGAAAAAAAAACTTTGAAAAACATGCTCGGCCTAGCTTCTTACAAACATAAAGCACGTGGACAAGTTGTACTGTGTTCTGTGGCATGTGGGAGAAAAGCATCTATCTACTGTAGAGAGTTGTGGAAAGCATAAAGATTGAGAGAAAGTGTGAATTTCGAAAGCTGCTACACAAGATAAAAACAAACAAACAAAAAAGAAAACTCAAGACGGACTGACAGCCAACTTAAATTAAGACAAAAACCAGGACAGGAATGGCTGACTTGGTTACAGAAGCCCGAAGGTACCTTCTGGGATAAAGAAAACCATCATATCACTCCTATTTTTTCCCCCTTCATGATTACATATATTTTTGCACTCATTTGGTGCATGCTTACACATCATCACTCTTACTCACGTTTTGATTTTGTTACGGTTAAGTTGTGGTTTTGACCTACTGAAAGAGGAGCGAAGCTGGTTAGAAGGAAAGAAATTTCAGAAAAGGTTAGTGGGAATATTGGAACTGGAGGCCAGGACATGTTGCAGACACAGATGGTAATCTGGACTTCTTAGTGAGGCAACGGCACCAGGATGTCCACGTAGTTGATGGGAAAAAAGCCTGAGTTCCCGTGCAGCATCCCCTCGTACCAGTTCTCATCGATCTTATTGGTAAGGGTGATGATGTCGCCTTCTTTGAAGCCTAGCTCACCCTGATTCTCGGGATCGAAATCGTACAGTGCGCGACAGCAGGGCTGGTCCAAGGGAGCTGCAGGGTTGGGAAGATGAGGACACAAAATCACAGTTAGAGGAGTGTTGAGAAGGAGATCAGACGCTGCATATAGATTATAATAGTGGGATTAAACCCTCACCTGGAGATCGGGCTACAAGGAGGGAAGAGGAGAAGAAAAAGAACAAAAACAGACACAAAATGTGACCATCAGTGACCAGGAATTATGAAGGGATGCAGAGTTTGAAGAAGATGCTCAATATTTTGGGTAATGTACTTTCGTTTTGTCATTCTGATGGAGAGTTAAATGAGAGGATCAGCATCAGCCTCATTTCTTTTGTGTCACAGTTTTTCCACCACAACCAGCTGAGAAGAATTCACAGATTATTTTCTCGATCCCGTTCGATGACAGTGGAGATCTGAATGAAATTCATTACAGTTACACCTCTGGCTTTGGTAGAGGACTGCGCTCTGAGTCACGCTCTAATTGAAGTGTGTTTTCGAGAACAGAATCCGCTTTCTACTTATTATGTAAATCAAATTGTGAAAATAGTCTTCCAGCATTAATTTAAAGGATTAGACATTTTAATAAGAATCATTTTAAAACTTGATTACAAATCCTTTGAAGACAATAGCTACCTGAAGTCATGAGCAAATGAACACCAATTACTAAGTTTCCTACTTTGGAATACTTTGTGAACCCTTTTAGTGTCACATGCTGCCTCCAGTTTTTGTGTTCAATAAGCTCAGCTGGATTAATATCCTTTGAATTAATCACGTCTGGGCTTTAAGCAGCTCTTTCGTTTCTTTCTTGGATTTTTTTTCTTTTCTCAGAGCCCGGCAGTAACAGAAATATCAGTAATAATATAAACTTATGCAGTAAGGAGTAGCAAAATTATTAATGGAATGTCACTAATAATAATATGGTTACTGAGAAATCAAATGACTGCTTGTACTTGTTTTACTTGGACTGATTTTTCTAGGAAGTTCGCAAAATGAGTCATGAATGTTCAACAAAGTACGCAGGCTCATAGTAGGATGGGATGTTGAATTATTTGCTTGGAAACCATCCCTCCACTCGTTGGAAATATTAGTGTGCTCCATTTTTCCTCAGAAATCAGAATTTCCAAGTTACTAGTTGGAAGTTTAACTGGAATGACTCCTGAGCTCAGAAATACAACGGTGGACATTCTCACCTACCCTGAATCAGTGTAACTCAGGTGTGCGAGGACACCACATGCCCACCAACTGAAGCTGTAAATGTGAGTGACTTGTCCAAATAATAAACACCAGACCAGTGTGAGTACATACCATTAACTGTACTGTGTTTGGATTGGGCTGTAGGCAGTTTCAAAAGCCAAAAACAGTGGATAACTTGGATAAACCACACAAATACAACGGGAACATAAATGGAAATATATTTTTCTGGAACTAAATAAAACTATCCAGGCTTGAAAAGATACAGGAAAAGGAGTACCCTGACCGGGTAAAAAATGAAATAAGAGAAAATAATGAAATAAGTGGAACTGGAAAACACAACACCTTTTCCTGTAATTCCCACTTTTGCCCTGTCTGGTCTGCATCCCATTAATCAGACTCTGCAGCCAGTGAATTTAAGTCACCTTTGACCAGACATGAATGCTTCTATCTTGGATGAGAGTCCTTTATTCATCCACCACATCTCGCTCACTGCGGGGACTTTGTAGGTCTTTATATTACCTCACCTGAGCTGGTCTGAAAACTACTGTGACAGGTTCGTGTAACAGGCCAAATTTTCTAAAGCTGGAAAATAGAAGCAAGAGGACACGCAGAGGTCTCGTTTCCTCCAGGAAACATAACAGTATGATTTTAACTATATATTGAAAAGGTAAAAAGGTGCCAAAACACTTACCACCTTCCCTATTCGAGAAAATTTTTTCTCACTCCTTTTTTTAAATCTGCCAAAACATGTACGTTTGTGTTTGTGTGTGTGTGTGTGTGTGTGTGTGTGTTTCCCAGGGGGTTGCGGTAGGAAAGACATCTGGCATAAATATGTACCAAATTGATGTGCCTACTATGGCCTGCTGCTATGAACTTTCATTGTTATGCAGATGATACTCTGTTATACATTTACATGAAGCCAGACCAGGCCTGTTGGACTACGTACATGTTTGATGGCTTTTTTTTTTTTGGCATCTTGTACAACTGTGAAATGAAGGTTTGATACAATCTAATGTAATGAAATAGCATTACATGAATGTTTAATTTAGACTCAGTTGGAATAAATTAGATTATAAATGAATTTGTTAACAAATCCAGCTCAATTTAAATATAACTGGATGGCAATGAATTTGTTTGCTTTCTTTGTAAAAGTGTCTTAAGTTGACGTTTGTTGTGAACTGTCAATATACAAATCGTGTTAATTGAATTCAAATGAATAAAAACAAATTGGGGAATTTTTAAATTGCTTGTAGGTGGAATCTGTTAACTTGAACAGAAAAAGACTTGTATTTTTATCTGGCTGATATGTAATATATCGTAAGTCGTATCCTCTCATTTAACTGAAAATAAAGACCTTACACAAAACACCATATTATTCCTTTAACAATGAAACAAAGATGGGTAAAGAAGAAGAAAGGGTTAGAAAGAGCACTGTACTGCAAACAAAAAAATGCAGACAAAAGACGCTTATAAACGCCATTAAAAGAGGGACAAAAATAAGAGTGACGTCCTCCCAAGTCACTCTTGCTCACCTGGAGATCTTGCTGCAAAAGGGGAAAGGAAAAAAGATTTGTGAAACAAAAGTTTAAGCAATTGAACTTTTAAAGTGACCAACAATGAAGCGATGGAGGAAGTCGCAGCAATGACGAGGTCAATAAAAATGATGAAAGATGGGAAGAAACTCATGTGAGACGGACAAAGAAATGAGCAGATAAAAAAGTGACAACAGAACAAAGACAGAAAGAGCAAATGCTCATCCACTGGTGAGTTTTTGTGTCATTGTCGATCAGATGTTCTTTGCAAGGCGAGCGGATGGCACTTGATCTTCTGTTGTTTGTTTGGAACACTTAAGAGTAAGAATTTTCTTAGGGAAAAAAATTATAAATTTACACTCAGTTTTGTTGTATATGTTACAATGACAAAGTGATTCTGATTCTGAAAATAAAAATCACTTTTGTCTCACCTGGAGACCTTGCTGCAAAGGGGGAGTAGGAAAACAACACGAGGGAGGGAAGGAGGAATGGAGGGAGGAAAGGAAAAGGGTAAAAATAGTGGTGAGTTGTCAGCATGAATGAAAAGGATCTTATAGAAAAGATGGACTGATGAGTACACAGATGGGCAAAGTTTGACCGAGCTCACCTGGAGACCTCGCACCTACAGATCAAACAAAAATCAAAAGTGGGGAAAAAGAAGAGTTCAGAGTTGTATTTATTGGTTCTGAGTTGTTGGATAACTGTTAATGAATGGTGGACAAATGCTGTAAAAAAAGAACAAAATTAGCAAACATTTTCTGCACTGTAAATTTTCAAGTAAAATTTATAATTTTTATGTGGAAAGATTTCCTCTTTTAGAGCTAGAATGTTTATACTTTCTTTAATGTGCAAGATTTTAATCTTTGTGGATTTTTTTCAAGCTAGATCTACATTTATGCTCATTTTTCATCTCAAGAAAAAAAGAAAACCATCTTAAATTTGTTATTATTCATCAATTCAATTAACTCTTTCAATGCAAAGAGAACTTAATCTATATATTAGCATTTATTTTAGCTATGACTTATTATTTTGTTTTCCCACTTGTGTTGGTATTAGTTTCTACTTGAAAATTTACAGGTAAAATCTAATAAAATTCTGACAAAAAGGGAAAAAAATGGCATACATGAATAGAAACTACTCCTGATGTGTTGACTGTTCTTTGATTTCCCAATGAGAGCCAGCAGTGTGTGAACGGTACCAGGACTAGTTTCTGGAAGTGTTTCTGAACAGTTTGCTTTGTATTTTGGGTCTCACCTGGAGAACGAGCACCGTGGATGCCTCCATTGTGGTTCTCACTGATGGAGAAGTCCAAAGACGTACGTGGTTTTGGGACAAACTCTTTCCTCGGTTTGTTAGAGGTATCTCTTATGCTGCAAAGAGGAAGAACAGCAGTCACTCAGGGCACAAAGAAGCTGTTTTCTTCTTCTGTTGCTCTGGCAACATAGATAAGTGCTCACTGTTCTAAAAAGCAAAACAAACAAACAAAACCAACAAAAAAAACAACAAAAAACAAAACTGACAAATACTTCCTTCACAAAACATGGAAGCCAATCAGTACTGACCGTTCGTCGATTTTGCTGGAGAGCTGTGTGAGGATCTCAGCAGACCGGGTGTGATACTCCACCTGAGCATGGACCAGCGCAGCCAGCTGGCTCACCTGTTCAATCTACAAGATGAAAAGGCTCCACTAAGTCCCAACATCGCTCTGAGATGATTCGCTGCTTAAATTCCTATGATTCAGTCATTGAAATTTCAATTAAAGCATTCAAATGCAGAATGGATTAAACTCATTTACTGATGACTTATGTGCCCTATGGCTGATTTGCTTCGTATCAGGATGTACAGGACGCTGTTTGTTTATGGGAATGAATACTCTATTGAACCAACAGCTTCAAATTTTATGACTAATATTATTAATAATTTATCCCAATTCTGTATTACCTAAGCTCACATATTGTTAAATGTGTATTTTTAATATGGTCCTTGAAATATTTTACTACGAAAGCAAGGGTTATTATTGTGAAACAATATGATCATTAATGATTCAAGTTTATTCTCATTGTTTGAAGCACACAAAAGAGTAATACAAACATACTAAGTCTACAGTTTGGCGTTTTGAACAATAAAGTTAATTCATGTGAAAAACCAAGTCAAAAGTGACCATAATTCCTGAGACGTGTGGCAGGTGTACATGTGTTATTCTTACATCACTCTCCAGCAGGTTGAACATGCTCTGCTCAGCAATCTCCTTGGAGTCATCAAATTTCTCAAGTGCTTGCTTGATCTCATCTTCTGTCACTTTGCCCTGACGTTTCTTCTTGTAATCAAAGTCCAGACGACGGCCCTCCAGTTTCTTCAGGTGATGCTGTAAAAGACAACTAGATGCTGAACAGAAATCCTTGACCCGATGATGATCTGAGCAGGTTTTTATTTTATTTTTTTTTAATTTTTGCTCACCTTCTGTGTGGATAAAAGTTCAGTACATGTACCTGAATCTCCTTGAGATCTTTTTCATGGAGGTTCTGCATCGGATCAATGAAATTCTGCTTCACCTCCATGTCCAGAGCATCCTTGACCTCCCCAAGCTCATGCATGGCTTCTCCAACTTCAATCAGAGCAAGACCTGGAAGAAAAGAAAGACACATTTAGCCACTGAAAAGCACACGGAGAATAGAGCAGTCGATCATTTGTGTCGGCTGCTTATTCAAATCTGCATACAGAAGGCAGGTGGTTCTCTTTAAATAACAGCTTAAAACCACCATTTGTAAATGGGATGACATACAGCTGGCACAGAAGCTCATACACGAAGGAAGAAAAATATGTTTCTGTGCTCGTAAGCAGCTTGT
>JAOWBL010000001.1:8220087-8239004 GCA_028564865.1 Zenarchopterus dispar
TGGGATGACATACAGCTGGCACAGAAGCTCATACACGAAGGAAGAAAAATATGTTTCTGTGCTCGTAAGCAGCTTGTAAAAAAAAAAAAAAAAGTACTCGCGTTTGTCAGCGTTTTTTTTTCTGGAAAGTTTAAATGTATTTCAGCTTACCAAAGTTAGACTCCTCTCCAAGCTCCCTGCCAAACTTCTGCATGGACTCCCCCAGGATGGTCTCGGTCTGTGTGTAGCCCGGCCCCTTCTCCTGGCCGCGGATGCGTGACATGGAGCTCATCATGCTCATCTTGGCTCTGGTGGCTGTAAAGTAAGTAAGTAACTTTATTGTTAAAACTGCCATATGTACAGAAAAAATCTCAAATGAAATAAAACACCTTGAGATCAAATATATAACCAGGACTAGCATAATAATCAAGCAGTTGTAGTGCTTATAAATACATTTGTGGTAGTTATAATTACCGACAGTATTATATTTTTTCTGATCCCAAAACAGATTATGGAAACTAATTTATCTCCACAAAACAAATGATGTTATCAAGTCATTACAATATGACTGATCTCAAATTCTCTAAATAATAAAAAGAAAATTATCACCAAAGCCTCATTTAAAATGTAAATGTAGTACAGCTGTTGGCAAAAGTTTGGGTATCCCCCAACAAGTCACATCTAAAGAAACAAAAATCAATTACATGATATTTCATTAATTAGAAACCTTCAGGTGTAATCATGACATCTGTAAGAGTTTGGGTTCCTTTCTGCATGTAACGTTTCAGATTTTTAAGTCAATATGTATTCTTGGTAAAGCACTGTAATCACACTGAGAATATATATATATTTTTACCTCTTGAAATGAAAAACAACAATCAATCATTCTCAGTTGTTGAACACAGATGGTTTCGATACCTGGGTTTGGCTGCAGGTACTCGGTGGTCTTGGTCATGATGTCCAGCACCGCTCGACTGGTGGAGTCCACCTTCTGTGAGCCCCAACACCAAACAACATGGAGATGTGGACAGATAAAGATTGTACAGGAGCAACAGGTAAGAGAGCATGATATACCAACACACACTTTAACATGTACTGAAAAACAGTAAAATGTGACTGTTGTCATGGATACTACCAATACAAGTAATAAAAAAAACAGTTGACGGAAAATATCCGTGAATGCTCAGAGTGAAATCTCAAAGATGCTAGAATTTTCTGGAAAATACTATTAAAAAAAATGAATGCAAATCCTGCATATCACAAAGCCTTACACTGTAAAACATATTGGGGACTTGATCTTCAAAAATGCAGCTCAAACACATGGTGCAACCTTTGAATATGTTTAGTAAAGGAAAGAACTAAATATTCAACTTTTTTAACTTCATGTTTGTGGATGGAAGCACTATTAATTCTCTATAATCTAAGGTTCAAACTGCACCATCTTTACATAAAATAAATTTAAGAAGTTTAAAATTTTCCTGAATTTGGGTTTTGGGATGTCATTAAGGGGTGATGGTGGGTCCAAAAGCAAGACCGTTCAAGAACCACTGCTCTATAAGATTAAAATAATAACAATAATAATAATAGATTGTCCACACTTGCCTTTTCCATTTCAGTGAAGTCATCATCGAGCTTTGTTCCTTCTGCTCCTCCAACCTTTTCACTCACCCTCTGCAAAATGAAAGGAAAAAAAAAACCATCAGCTTCATAGATTCCAAAAATACAAAATTACCTCAATAATTCTCAGTCCTGGAATGAAACATTTGTTTTAAGAAAACAGAAAAATTCTTTGTCAAATTCTCCCTTGACCTACCAGAAGAGAGACCTGCTAATGAAAACAAAAGATAATTGATTTAATGCCTGTACAGAAAAAGACCATTTCCTAGCTCCTCCTTTTAAAATTTTAGTGCCAGGTTGACAGTGTAGTAATGCCAAGGTCAACACATGAGATCAAATAAATGCACATTTAACAAACTGGAAGTGATCCATAGCTGCAGTGATGGTGTGACTGTCTCCTAATAATACCTCCACATTTCCCATCATCCACACCATATCACCATGTGATATTCTTAGAGACCTCTAGGGGGCAGCAATCAGACACAATGAGGCCAAACATAGGCTCTTAGAAGAAATGAGGAAAGCCAAGTTCAGTGAGTAAAAATATGACAGAAATAAATAATATCAAAATACTTTGCCTGAAAACACTTTGATACACAGACTTCCAGGAATCAAACTATCAATTTTCATTTTGGGAGATGACTACTCCACCTCCTGAGCCCCAGTAGCCCCACAGTTGTAATAGAAGTCAGGTCAGAGGTTGACTTTTATTATTTGGTGTTTTATTTCAAGTAACTGTGACAATCCTGAATTGAGCGAGTAAAGTGAGGCACATTTTTTTAAGGTGATAAAACACGGAGGGATGATCTGTGACAGACAGAGCAGCAGGGTTTATAAAGCTAAGCCTGTGGCAGAGGTTTGTGCAGTGTCAGACTTTCTGAGGATTGCTGCTCTATGAGTCATCATAGCAAAGTCTCTTCCGAACACACTTGTGAAACAGCCCAGTTTCCTGTGAGCAATGCAAAGACAACACAGGTACATACATATCGTACAAATCCACGTTTCTTCTTAATAATTTCACCTACACGTCATTACAATGCCTTCAGGTAGTTCCCATGGAAACAGGCAGAGGTGTAGCGTGCAAGTCTCTCTCACACTGAATAATTCCTTCTGTCACACCTGATAATCAACGACCAATAATGAGCTGTAATGTGTGGATGTAAAAAGAAGAAAAGCGTAGTGTGCATGTGTCACATATGTGCTCAAGGGCCACAGCTGGAGTATCTAAATATAGACTGAACTATTTTACATATATTATTTGAGAGCAGATGCATGTAATAGTTATCTGGTTACAGATATACAAATTATGTCCATGGACAAGGGCCATGTTTCATACACAAACCAGGATTGTGAATCATCTGAACTGTCAGTGCTGATAAACTGACAAAGAGAAGGACGACATCAAAAAGAAAATAAGTGAAGTCTAATCTTGTGAATTTGAAGGCCCGTAATACTTAGCGCTTACCCGATGACAGCTGGGATAGAGTTGCTCCCCACCACGACCTTGAACAGTATGAAGCGGGCACAGAAAATGGATTTATGGATTCATGAAAGCCACAGAACAAATTTGGGTTTGTTATTTCCTCAAATAAATAGCTGAATACCAACTCAGACAGACAGCATCTGTGGCTTTCTGCATATACTCTGGGTTTTCAGGGATGAGAGCAACTGAGCGAAAAAAAAAACTGTTGGTGGAACAGAGTCTTTGCGCATGTGGCTGCCCACGGCTGCTGTCAGTGCACGTTCAAATGCCAGACCACTCCAAAGGAGAGAGCAAAGTCAGTGGCTGTAATTCTTTGATGACTGCGAGCTGAGGATGCTGCAGTTTAGCACAGTGATGGAGGGAAGATGCATGGCAGGATGCCCTCACTATATCTAGCATGTCACAGCCAATGAGCAAGGCAGTGATGATAGATTCTGCTACACCCAGAGACTTACTAGACACACTTGTGACACCAGCCAATAACCTCAGTTAATGCCCAGGAAGCCAGTGATGTAAAACCTCCCCCAGAACTGGAAGTTTCACTGTGTTTTTACAAACAATGATCTATTTTTGTTCCTCTAATCTGACTCATTCAGCGACCTCACCCATCTCATTCTCCACCCTTGCTCTCCCTTGGCACCTCCAACTCCTTCCCCCTCCATCTCCCCGCAGGGGAAGGACATAGCAAGGTGAACAGCAGTGGTGGCAGTGTGAAGCGAACCTTACAGAGATCTGTAAAATGCTCTACCGGCTGCTAGGAAGTAAAATCAGTGACGTAGATGGCATGCGAGCTGTGACGTCACTGCTTGTAGCAGTGAAAACTGTCACGAACAGTGTCTGTTCAGAGAGTGCATGCACATAATGATGCTTCATAATCTCTACAAAGAAGATACAACTTCAATTTATGGCCAGGTTTTCTTTCTTTTTTTTTTTAATGATTGTTGTTTCTCATATATAAAATAGCAACAGACTCAGTGATCACAGGTCCCAGGGCAACTACACCAGTTCTTGTATCGGCTCTGGCAGCAGTATTACCTTATTCACATCAGAAGTCCACACACTCCACATACAGGTGTCCCTGAAAGAACACCATGAACACAAGAACTCCTATATTTATTCATGGTTCACCTGTACACCATCAGAATTTACTTCTCAGTGCCCACAGAGATTAATGGAAACACTGTTGCCAAACACTGAAGAAGTGTTTAAACAGCAGGGACCTCACACCTGTGGAAGACATGCTCAGCTAATACTGTTTAAAGGCTGAGACACACTCTGACACAGATAGCATGTTGTTGCTTTTAAGCACAAGTCCAGGATTAGATTACGCCTTAACACACTGTGTATGACAACATCATATCTGTACCATTCATGTATGATAGAACCTGAGCTTACAATGTCACCTTATGTAATCTCATATGTGGACATCTGCTTATGTGCTTTTATCAATCCAAAATCCATTTGATAAACTCTTGTTAAGGACAAGTGCACCCTCATGACTTAGATGCTTAAAAAACAGCTGTCAGAGAGGATTTTCTGGTTTTATCTGCTTTAAATCACCTTGGATGACACATAAAAAATAAACAAAACAACGATTTTACACTAGTATTACAAGAACATATGTGGTCATAGATATGTTCATGTCAAAAATGTAGTTTCCAATTATTGTATTACAATAACTGTGGGTTGCTGCAGCACTCATACCACATCACACTTACTCCCAGAACTCCAGAAGCTGATATTTACTTAGTAGATATCTGTTCAGAGTGTACTCCTCCATCAAGGATGAGGTCCAAACATGGACTATTAAATAAAGTGATAATAGGGTCTTCCACTGCTCATTTCCCACCTCTCTGGTGAGTTTACAAACGTCAACACTAATGTAAAAGCAAAGCTTAGGCTTATGGAAAGATTTTAAATCGGAAGAATAAATTTCAACATTTAAATGGCTAAAAGGCAGCATAATATGGACAATAATGTCTGTAAACCATTCACAGCAGTTTATATCCCTGTCTGAAGAGATGCTCACATGGCAGAAAGTACAATTGTTTTCCTGAGGCCTGAATGAAATATCTGTGACATGATTTGGTCAAAATACCAAAGGCAGACCACACCGCAGCATTCAGTATCTGGGCGGAGGTAAACATGTCGAAGTTGGGTAATACTCGAAATTACTGACTCTATGATGTCACCCAAGCCTAAAAATTAAACACATTTCCAGAGTCAGGGTGCAAAAAACAAGTGACTTTCCCCCACCACTGTATGCTCCCTTTAAAAGCAGTACTTTCAGCATTAGCACGGGTCACATGGTGCACAATGTGAGGTGCACAAGGAGCGTGCTGCCTCTGTTGGCGCCTCCCACACCTCCCCTCCTCGTTTCCTGCTCACCGGTCTAATCCCTGCCGGGCACACGGAGGTCCCTGCTTTAAATACGCCCGGGGTGGAAGAGAGAGATTAAAAACGACAAGAGTGATTAGTGAGGCTGTCAGGAGGACAGCCCCGATACTCTACAATAACAGGGCGCTCTGACTCTTCCTGAGAGCATTAAATACACCCTCCCTCCAGCCCTACCTGCCTACCCTGGGTCTGACTCGCTTCTGCATTTTACGGGAAAATAGAACCGTAAATTTTAAAAAAATTGTGTTATTCTCTTAATATTATGACTCTAGTCTTGTAGCCATTCATTTGTTTCTTGTTAAACTTTTGCTTTCTTCTCCTATTGCTATGACATGTAAGGTTACAACTTTATTCTTATCTTAACTTTATCATTTCCCCATCGCAGTTCTGATTGTAGTCGTTGTCATGTGACATTACTACAAAATAAATTTACTGCTGGGTTGTTACTCAACAATATGCACAACTGGATATGCACAACTTAACTGAAATCCCGTCTGCCACGGTTAAACCCTGACCTCAGTTGACCAGGATTTTTAACAGCATAACACCAGGAAGCTCACACCGTGGCTAAATATTAATGCCTTAATTAGCAACAAACCCCGTAATCGTACTGGCTGTTCCGAGAATAGACCTGTTCTCTGGTGGAATCAAGGAAAATCCCTACGTTACTCCTAAATCACAGTATTCAGAGTCACCGTGGGGGTGGTTGCTCCCTAAATCTGCAGCTGCTTTAGCATGATGGTAATCCTGCAGATCATTCAGGCCAGGGGCGACATTAGTGAGGAGAAAATACAACAGAGCAGCTGGTGGAGAGGTTAACAGAACCACAAAAGGGAAAAAATTAAAAAAAAGATCTCACACGAGCGACTGAGACGTGCCTTAGACTAGCTGCTCATTTCTGTTCCTTCAGTGGCTGTAAGACAGGTAGGCACCAGAGCAGACTGATGCGACAAATACCTTGAGTGCTAGATCCCTCTCTGTCCAAACTCAAGCCAGCATCAGTCGAATGCGAGGCCAAGTTGCTTCACTAACCTCTATCCTCTCTGAGTGTGCGGCCTGTGGCAATTATAATCTGATTTGTAAGCTTGTGCTCGGCTCTTATGTAACAGGGATGAGTCTGTAGCTGGGGAGAGGTGTGCACTCACTCCCATCCTTCCATGTCGTGCTCAGTAGATGAACGATGGAGGGGGAGGAAGGGTGGCGATGGTAGGGAACCAGCTGGTGTGTGTGTGTGTGTGTATGTGTGAGGAAAGCGTGCCAGAGTCAGTGAGCATCGCGATACGAGACGCTGAGACAAAGATGGAACATGATTTGTGGCTCACATGACAGAAATTATGGCAAGAACTGCATGACTGGACTCAGTGTATTAAAATCCATATTGAAATGTTGTTTTTTTTCTATGTGTGTGTGTGTGTGTGTGTGTATGACTTCAAAGAGCCGTGTATTTTCTCAGTCAGCTTCTCTGTGCTCCACTTTCAAGACCACCAATGGATCTACCCAGCAATAATGAGAGGGTGTGAAAGACTGTGTCGTTTTCTTTTTTTTAATCTACTTATGCAATCATTTTCCAAAAACTCCTTTCACTTGTTTTTGTAATCCCACGTCCTCACTCAAACTATAAGTATTCTTATTATCATTATTGTTTATTGTCCTTTTGTCCTCATCCAGCATCTTTCCCCCTGAGCTCTTCTCTGTGTGTGGAGCCTTTTATCGGGTGTATTTGGTGATCATTAAAATGTTTTGCTTTGCTGGTGTTTTTTATAAATATGTAGGGATGATCAGTAAAATATGATGCCAAGAATTACCCTGAGACATGACTGGACTCTCAGTTCATAGTTCACAAAAGCTTTTTAGTACGTTCTTAAAAATCCCTAAGTAAAGTCGGAATAATTTAAAGAAATGTGTTTAAATGTTTGATGTTTTATGAGCTTGTAATATTTTTCTAATATTTGTAATGTATTTGTAATGTTTTGGTAAGTCAAAATACGAAGGAGCTGCAGAGGGTTCCAATTTTTTTTTTCTTTGTCGAAGATGAGCCATATTCAATTTTTTTTTAATGCAGAAAGGGCCAACAACGCGTGCTGACATTATGTGAAACACTATAAGTCAAAATGGATGTTATGTAATTGGTAAAAAAAACCCTGTTTTAAGACAGAAGCAGTGGGCTGTATAAAATCCAAACGAGCACCTAAATGGTTAATACGCAGAACCTGTTAATATTCCTCACTGTTAACACAAATCTGGTTGGAACCAGACAGTTACACTACAGGAGAGCACTTCACAAGTTGGAGTGGGTTAATCTGGCACATGATCTGCTTTCCAAAGCAATCCAACAGAATCCATCGCCTCATTCAATTAATAAATGAAGTGCCACCCAAACGTTCCTTCATCCTGGTTTTATATCCAGTTATAAAGTGGGACACCTGAGCATGTTTATCTCCGAAACTGAGTCATATTATTTTCAGCTTTTGTTTTGACATGCACAAAGCAGACAGCAGATGGGCTGGAGTGGAGACAGTGGACTCAGGTTAAAGATGAGATTTTTTTTTTTACTGCTGATAACCACTGGGAATATTATTTTATTTGCAATAAAACCCCTGAATGTAGGACACCGATAAGAGTCCTTAATCACACGATCTGTTCAAGAAGCTTACACATGTAGTGATATGTGAAATATTTAAGTTAAAAAAATGTTGTTTTTGTTTAAAATAATGTGTTAATATGTTCTTTTTAAATGTGCCATTAACAAGAACTTCTTACATACATTCTTAGCACAGTGTTTTTAATTCTCCTTCTTTTCAGCTTCAGATAAATCAGACTGATAGTGAAATTTAAGTTAACAGATAACTTTCTTTCTTTTAGCATATACCATGATAAAAGTAAATATTATCAGTCACTTTCATCCCTGGAAGGTTGTTGCTACAGTAGAATCAAGCACCTGGTGAGGAAAACGACACTGGGTCTATTCAACGGGACAACTTTCAGTTTTCCAATTTGAAGCCAATGTGTGGGTGCAGTTCCTTTATTGACCACTAGGGCCTGGCTCTAATGGTAAGCCAATCTACAATGACCCCATGTTAAAATATTCAACTGTACAGCAGAAATAAACATATTTACAGCCTGGTACAAAAAATGAGCCAGTCTCTATGGCTGGATTTCCATGTCAATTAACCCTGGTGAATTTACCCTAATGGGGTACCTAAAGTACCCCATTAGGTAAAATCATCCATCCAGCCAATATGTAAACACTTTGTGTTTGTGGTGAACTTGACCTTGACCTTGATCTGTGAATAAATACCTAACAGAGTATAATCATTCTTATTTTAAATATAATATTGCTTGTTGTCCAGTTAATTGTGCTAACTACCTGGTATCGCTCAGTTGGAGCTTCGGCAGGCTTAGTTTCAGCTTTAATAGTCCTTGTTTCAAGTTTTGTTTAGGTAGCAACTCCCCAGCTCCTGCTTACATCCTGAAGTTAAAAGTTCATACTTGCCATGTTCTGGCATCATAATACAACAGTTCAATGATAATGAATGTTTCAATGAAATATCACTTGTGAGGATGTTCAGTTTAAAAATATGAATATATAATGAAGCAAATGTTGTCTGTATTCCAGACAGGGAATAGAGCGCAGGTTAGAAACATTTATTTTAAAACAGATACTTCACCCTCAGGTGCAACGACTCACCACTCATTCTCAAACACACTCCAGGAACGCTTACACAGACACGACAGTTTCCAGTTCAGATGCAAGTGCATCTCTCACAGGAGACAATTGCAGGTTTTACAACCTGCTGACAGCTTGATTCTTTTTTTTTTACCTGAAACATAACCAAATGGAAGAGCATGCTACGTTGTGTGTGTCATTTTAATGGTTACCCAGCAGTGCTGGGAGATTGAGCTGCGTGGGTGTAATGATAGTGTCGGTGATAATTATTGAAGCTCAGTTTCAGACTGGTGCACCCTGTGTGTATTTGCGTGGGTTTATCTGTAATCCATAGCTTAATAAACACATCATTCCTCCTAAAAATCACCGCTGGTTGTCAGGTTAAGGTGCTGCATTACTGCCAGTTTATTAGGAATACAGACCCACGATTAACTTTAATTAAAGCTGGGTTTGTCACTCAAGAGATGTGAGCCAGATTATGGTATTAACCATGTTAACTGTGGGGGAAGTGGCCATTTTTACTCTGTGTCTGTGGCTTCCTTCATCTGTTGTGGTAAGCTGTCTATCATTTGAATCTTGGGGGAAAACCAAGAGGCAGTCATTTCCTAGTGGGAGGGATGCTCGCTGGTTTCTGTTTTGGAGCCGTCATCTGGTCCGTTACTCAAACGGCTCTCAGTAGGTGCACTTCTTTTACCCTTAATGCCACACGAATTTGAATAGAAAATCCATCTAATAAAAACATAGCAGTTTCACAAAAGCCCCATTCATCACAAAAAAGGGTTTACACTCATGTGAGGTGGTTTTACGGGTTTAAAAAGAGAATGTTTTACAAAGCTGCAATGAAACCCCTTTTTTCACATCCATAGGTCACGTGACATTCAAAAAAGGATTAAATTCTTTTTTTTTTCTGAACTAGTTCTCTAAGATATGATGCAGAAGATGAACAGGAGGAGTTTTGACCTCAAATAACTGATCCAAAGATGCACAAGTCATCCTTAAGTTTTGAATCCAATACATCTCCATGAAATTGTGGGCGGCAAGATGGTGGGAAGCAAGATGGAAACCTAAAAAATAATACAAATATCCAAAACTGTGGCAAAGAAAGTTGCAGGCTGTTTGGACTCGGAAAACAAGGCTGGTAAAACCACCAGTGCCTCTTTGAGGTTCCCAGAATGTAACGGACTCAAGAGAGAGGACAACAACAACAAATTTAGTAAAACAGACTCATTCCTCAGAAGCTATTTGTGTGATAGCCTAATGTCAGCAATGAGAAACAGAAACGTCCAGAATTCCTAACTAGCAGAAAAGCATAGTTCCACCTCAAGAAAGAAAAAGAAAGAAAAAAAGAAAGAAGAAGAAAAGAAAGAAAGAAAGACATCAGATGCATTTAAAATACTCCCACTTTAAACTTTGATCATGGTAGCTGAGCTGCAGTGAGTTACTCCCCAGAATAATCTAAACTCAACGCTCCTTGACTAAACATTTAAAATGAAAATAAATAGGTGAAATGAGAGTATATAGAGATTATTGAAGTGAAAGTCAAATTAATTTACAGCAGCATTGATGAGCATTCATAAGGTATTGTAAAATACGTTTCTATTTCTTTAGAATTCAAATTTTACAGACATTGTAGTTTTAAAGAAAAAATAGCTGAAGTCTGCACCAGTGTGAAGTTTTTTGTCAGTTTATGTTACTCGGATCAAGATATAAAACTACATCTATAAAAATGCATGGATTTGTTTTTGTAAGTAATATATCAGCATGATAGGCTGTACTGTTGCAGAACAAAAGAAAACCCTGATCACAGAAAGGATTAATGGTATTTGACAGCTGAAGACATGTCACAAAGGAGAGAAGATGTCAAAAGACGCTGGTGACAAAAGAGAAGAAATAAAAGTGAAAGGGCAACGTGTCAGAGTGTACACGCCGTGACAACACGCCTGCAGAAAAACAACACGCTCCCATTATCTACCAGAAGCAGAGTCTTAAGTTAGGTGCCTTAACTCAGCGAGAGTCATGTATCAGTCTGCCTGCCATGAAAGCAGATCCATTATCACTGTTTATGAAGATAAACGCCTTTTATGTCAAACTCCGAGCTACACTGTGATCAACAGGAAAAGGACTGTAATGAATCCTGGAAGGAAGCGGCAGGGCTGCACTTAAGACTAAAATCAATAAACCTGCTAAAAACACATATTTCACACTATTAACGGTATTGCAAACATTCAATCAGTCTGCACAAATCCTCCCTCAAAAAGAAAAACAAATGAATGCATCCAGAAGCTGAAAAGACACAATAAAAGATGGAGGAATTGAAAAGCCGCAGCACACAGCCACCCTGTGTATTTGATATTGACTATCTGCTACTCTGCACTGGTCTGGTTTGATGAGATTTCCTTCTCATAAAGGATATCACGACAAGAGGGGACAGAGAGACATATAAATGAACCAAAGAATAACAATGGAATCTGGAGCGGCTATATATTCTGTTATTGTGACAGTAAATTTTTACTTCGCCTGCTGTTTTGTGGGGCAGGATCAAACCTGTAATCCTGTATTCATTTAAATTTTAACCCAGTCACACATTTTTTTTTTAAATCCCCAACCTGCTGCTACTGACAGCAAAGTTGACAAATGAAAACTCTTTGGATAAAATCGGGGCTTGAACTTTGTTTTTCGGCGTGACAGCGTGGAGTTAAACACAATTTCCCTCCATTTAAAAAAAACAAAACAACAAAAACCCATCCATCCATTTCCTATACCCACTTAATCCTCTATAGGGTTATGGGGGTCTGCTGGAGTTCATTACAACCTAAAGGCAGGGCTAAACCCTAGACAGGTATCTTTTAAAAAACAAAAACAAAAAAAAATTATCCTCATTTATCATCATGAGACCCTTCATATCCTGCCATCACCTGTTTGACCTGCTGACCTCTGGCAGCCACCTGAAGTCAATCACGTGTCACACCTCCAGACTCACAAACAGCTGTCCCCCTCGGGACCATTTGGACTGCAAATAGACATGGGACCAGCCCCCCTTTTTGACTGTAAATAGCCAGAAGATGCTTTCCCACACCCTCTTCCGCACTCACACACACTCTGAGCCAGGGAAGTGATGGACAGCCCACTTTGCACAATGGACAAAACTCTTCCACTCTTTTGCACAATGTCCCAGGGCCAGTCCCAGCTCTTTCTGTTTTTATTGTTTTTGTACTGTTTTTTTTACACCTTATATAAATGTCTTATATAAGGTGTTCATTTGCTTATAACATCTATGGTCATCATTTGTATACACTTAATTTTTTTGAGTAAACCCAGACAGGGTTTAATGGTTTAAAACACCAATGTGAAATAAATCCTCGCTTCATTGAGGTTGTGAGGTTCAGCTTTTGTTGAGCTTGTTTTAGAGAGACTGTCAGTGGTTGTGTTTGTGCTCCTGCAGATAAAGTAGGTCAAATCAATAATTTACAGACTGGAACCCAGATGTGCCGCCAGGAGTGTCTTTACACGACTCATACATTTAACATCTCTTGGATGGGTTAAATTTACTTTTCGGTGCTTTGCTGAGGTAAAAACCAAAACCAAAAATCCATCAGTGGCTGCTTACACTTTGTTACCAGGAAAGACTGAAACTCTATTAGCAATTATTTCACTTTACTTTACTTACTTACACACATCTACTTTATCACACTGCAAAGGAAATAACATTTGATTAGACTGAAATGAAGAGAACTCACAACATATTTATGCTTAATTTTGGTATTGTATTTAAAATTAAACTCTTGATTAAGCTTTGAATTGATGTATGTAACTTCCTTTTATTTGAGAACATTGCTTGTTTATTATTATTATTATTATTATTAATATTATTATTAATAACAACAACAACAACAACAACAATAATAATAATAATAATAATAAAACTACAAAAGGTGTCACCAGTTTCCTATTTTTATTGAATTATATTCTTCATTGTGAGTGTAGAGGTTATGTTGGTGGGTAGTAACTTTGTTACACAGCTCATAAATATGTAGTATATTACAGTACATAGTATCATCCTCTCTCATCAAAATGAAATAAAGAGGGACAGTGAATGAATGAGAAAATCACACAGGCTACAATATGAGCACTAAAATCCCCACATAAAATCAACTGAAAATAGAGCCCTGATTTAAAAAGAAAAAAAAAATCTCTCCCCCGTCACATGGCACATCTGGTGGTCTCATCCTGCACATGCAGCACGTTTTCTGAGTCACACAGCTCCAACATGATGCGAAGTCACTGCAGTCTGATTAAACAGCATATAATCCCTGACAAGCCATTCAGCTTCAGCTCTGCAGCTGCTGGCAGAACAATGTCTGTGCACAAGTGCAAGCGAGTCCAAGGTTGAAATCAAACAAGATGGGCTCTCTACTTAGGGAACTTCATAAGGCTAAAATACAAATATCATCCTCTCAGTACAATGCTAAAAAAACTGCTTTCATGGACAGATACGAAGCATGTCCTGCTCCTTCATGATCCATGTTAAACATTAGACTGAAGACGAGATGCTTTCCAGGTCTTCTATGCTTTTCTTCTTCCTCTCAACTTGTGCTTCTTTCTTTCAACTTTGCTAGTTACTACATTTTATTTCCCTTTTCTTTATATCATTGTTTTTAATCATAATTTTGATAGCATCTCAAATATTCTAAATAATTAGCTTTAAATTGGAAATATTCAGGTAAAGTAGAAGTGCCTGAAAACCAAAGTTAATTGACTACTTTCTTCCACTGGTAGCCAAAGTGACAGTATTTATTATTATTGTTATTATGTGTTTTCTTTAAATCTCTATTATTATTATTTTTTTTTTTTGCAGGAAAGCATAATTATTTTCATGATCTCAGTTTGTACAAAGAACACATCACAGATGTCCTCCTTATGCAAGGTCTCTGGAGCGGTAAATTCATGCATATCTGCGTTCACTACATTGCTCTTCATCACACCCTCATCTCTTTGGCAGTTAAACAAAACACTAATCCAAACGCACATGCGAAATGGAATTGTGGAGAATATAAAGCAGCTTTCTAGATTATAAATCCACCTCATGACGATGTAACCTGAATGTCCCTGAGGTGAAATGTGTTTGTGAGGGCAAGTGTTATAATTCAATTTTCTCTTATCATGTTTGGTGCTATACTCACCTAATAAAGGAAACTGCTCTGTCCTTGGCAAGACGAGCAACATATTAATTATCATGCAAAAAAAACCCTAAACAAACAACAACAACAAAAACCACAAACATATCAAAATGGTGGGTAATATTACTGAACTTAATGGCTCACATTATTTAATATTCAGTAAAGAAGTGATTGTTTTCTGCTGATTACATCTGGTGTGGAAGATCTCATTCCTAAAAACAGGTCCTAAGAATTTCACTTTTGCAGGAACAAGTCACCGTTCATCTCTCCTGCAGCGGCTGATGCCCAGAATGTGAAATATTCAAGCCCTGAATAAAACATCAACCCTGGCCTGAATACTGATGCTAACAGAGAGGAAGGATGAGGAGGAAACAAGAGGAAGAGGAGAGAGGAAGCTGCAGTGGCTTGGTATAAAAATGAATGAAAGCAGAATTGAAAGGAACCGTTTTTCAAATGACAGTTGTTAAATACTGCTCGCTGGAGGAGGACATTAAATTAGTTTTTAAAAAAGTAATCTGGTATGACATGTTTGACATGCAGTGAAAGATTTTTTTTCCTATTTGAAAAGCTCAGAAATGAGGTTTATTCAGTTGATGAGATAAAAAATTTGAGAAAAAAAAAAACATTTGCACTTGTTGGAAAGCTAATGAAGATCCAAATGACAGCAGAAGACCAAAGAAAAAGTCTCCTGATGGACACGTTTCAGGACCAGAGCTCTTGTGCT
This sequence comes from Zenarchopterus dispar, assembly GCA_028564865.1. Taxonomy (NCBI): domain Eukaryota; kingdom Metazoa; phylum Chordata; class Actinopteri; order Beloniformes; family Zenarchopteridae; genus Zenarchopterus; species Zenarchopterus dispar. Next base: position 8,235,132 of record JAOWBL010000001.1, read on the forward strand.
TCAACCAACAACTTTTCTAAAGCTGGAACGCGAGTGACAAGCAAAGATGATGAGCGTTAGAAGCATCAGTAGGAGAGGAAGTAAACTGGGGTGAAAGGATGGTGGGGGTGCACTGCTTCAGGTGCGGCTCAGCTGGATTCCATCCAGCGCAGCAGCAGTTTCACTGCACTGCTGCACTCACACAAATCTGGATAAGTTGAATCACAAGTTTTTGATGTTTAACATTAAAAGATCATGGATGCAGCTGAGATGTGGAGGACCCTTTATGCATGATTTACTATTAGTGGCTATGTTGAAGAAGTGTGGTATATACTTTTACATAGTGCTGTGTCTTTGATTTTGTGTGTTTTTTTCTTACAAATCTTACAAAAAAAAGACTGCCTTTGCACTTAGACTGATAAAAGTCTCTGCATGGAGTAAATCCCCACAGATGTACTGACATACTCTTCAGTTTGACTTTGAATCCTCCCTCTGTGCATCTCCTGCGTGTTACCTGCTGGCTTTCCATCGCTCTCTTTCCTTTCTCTAATCTCTCTTCCCTTGCTTCACTCTTTTCTGTCCTTCCTACCCCATCTGTTATCTCCCAGCTGAATCTGTTTTACGCTGCACTGCAGTAGCCCTACCAATGATCCAGGCTGGATGAGTCACCCCCTCACAATCTGCTGCCCCGAAGCTCCGCAGGCGTCAACCACATTCAAAGACCCCACTGCTGCACCCTAAGTCGCATGGACATACATCCGTGCACTCTCATATGCACCTGATCGTTGATATGAGTCAGTGTGGAAAAATCTACACATTAAATAAAGAAATAAACATAACTGAGTGCTATTTTTGCCTGTGAGCTACAAACTAAAATGTCAAGTGATCTAAGGAAAGAAAAAGCTTTCATAAATTAGTATTCGGTGCACATACTGGAAAAGCTTCTGTCAACCCAAGGCTGACTAGAAAATAAAAGATTACTGCTGCAATATCCAGCGAAAGGAGCATATCTCATTCCAATCTGCTTATCTCTTCTTGTTTTCTTAACACCTAAAAACACATAGACAGGTATAGATAACAGTCACACGCGCTAACAGGTAGCTACAGAGTCTTGACAGATAATTTGGTTTCCACAGAGAACAGAGTTGACCCCTCATGCCACTCATACATCTGCTCCGCTGTGTGCTGGCTTTGCCCGACCTCCTCCTGCAGTTTTCTCTGTCAAATTTAAACAGCTGAAGGGGTCGTTTCTAAAGCTTAAGATGAGCCACAATAACAAGAGTTAATTTCAAACAGTGGTGTCAGAGAATGAGCATGAAATATAGCGTGTAGTGATATAAACTACAGCATATCAGTGGAGCTGTCGCTCTCAGCAAATCAGTTTCAGAAATACTACCGAAGGGTAAAGCATAGAGCCATATGGTGTTGATCTGCAGCTGTAAACATGATAAATATGAGTGTGTTGATTACAGATAAGATCATTTCTTATTTTATGAAATTTAGCTTAAGTGTGGGAAGTGTGCTTTTCACTTGGTTTCATAGTGATGAAGTGTGACCAGATGAAGATCACTTACATAAAGATAGGATTTTAACGATAGCGTTAATGTAGTGAAAACTGAACTGACTAACCTAACATAAAGGGTGCATGCCAATTCCCCATAAAAATGTGGGAATTGGCTTATTTTTCTTTAGATTCTCTGCGCATCCAGAAACCCAGTCTGATAAAACACCCGCTATCCAAGCTTAGTATAGTGGTCTAAAATGGAATGCTACACCCACCTTAAATGACAAACTAAAACCTCCGAGCAACTCAAAAATATTCTTATTTAAATGTTGTGTATATACTGTATATGTATATATACACATCCATTTTCTAAACCCGTTGTTCCATTTCTGGGTCACGGGGGTTTGCTGGAGCCTATCCCAGCCCGTCTCAGGCGAGAGGCAGGGTACACCCTGGACAGGTCGCCAGTCCATCGCTATATATATATATATATATATATATATATATATATTTATCAGCCAGCTAGCACATAGTTTACCACCGGCTTCACAAATCAAAAAGATGAGGGTCTGAATCATGTGGCCCAAAAGTAATCAACTTCATCTGATAGCTGCATGCAAACAAAATCAGTCGCAGTCAGTCTTACAATCAATCAATCTTACAATCACGTTAGCTGCTGCCTAGCCACACTGTTGATGGATGCTACGATAGCGTTTTTCGGGGTGCTGCGTTTATCACTACACACTCGTTGTAGTACTTTGCCAAACTAGGAACATGTTTCTGCTTGTTGTGTCTAATCTTACACAGTTAATTTTACACAAGGTAGGTGAACAAGTACTATAAGAACATTTTGGAGTTTTAATAAACATATTTTGTTACTTATGCTGTGTAGCAATCCATTTCCAGGGATATTGGTTAAACAGATAAAATAGTGACATTTGCTCTCATATCAAACTTTGGGATTCATGGTAAATCAGCCAACTCCCAAAATGTTAGCATATCTCTTCAAGAGACACATAAACTGCCCTTTTCCTAAAACACTGACACAAAGTTCTGAGATCTAAAAGAAGCGTCTATGGCGCCCTTTTCATGTTTTTACAGCTCTGTGCGTAGCAGCAGGTTTTATGTGCATGAGTCAGACACTTGACTTGACTTCATCCCCTTCCTCTATAGTGTTTGCATCCTTTGAAATTCGTCTTAAAGCTTTGCGCCACCATCTTCAGAGAAACAGTGAATGATGCATGATGGGAAGTCGTGAGGATGAAAAATGAGGAAGGCCAATCCTCCTTCTCTGGTCTGGGTCTGTGACATCAACGAACCCTGCGTGGCTCCAATTCATTTACATATCACCAGGCTGCTCAAAATTCAATGACAGAATTGTGTTATATTGGAGTTTTTGAATTATTAGTCATGTCAAACACTCAAATATACACGCTGAAATACAGCAAAATACATATATTTTTCATAATAAAAATCTCTTTATCTCTTTAAATTCAAAATTCGTTGCCTTCATAGTCAGTTTTATTGTGTATGCTGTATAGATGGGGAGGAACTATGAGGGAACTTGTCAGTTTCTTTCTGACACTGACGAGAAGAAGAGGCATCATTAAATGTGGAAAGTCTGCAAGAGCCAAACCCTCAGAGACCGTTCTTTTTGTTTTTCTCACTCATTCGCTCTGGCACACTTTCACACACATTTTTATCTTCCCACTTGCAGACAATGCTCCCTCCTTTCAGATAAAATATGCTCTTTGTAGCCTAAGCTCGTGATTAAAATGTACCAGGGGACAGTTCTTAAAAGAAAACATGACGTCGATGTCATGCTGTGTTGATCTTTGGTTAAATAGTGCCTACACCGACGCTGTCTGTGTTTGCAAGAACCCAACATATTATCCTTCAAGATCATGTTTTTATGCACATACTGCAATACTAATCTCTGATATCATATGTAACTACATGTCTCTTTGACATTGATCATTTTCTCTCCTTTCTCCATCTCTTCTTTTCTCCACTAGGCTGGACTATTTTCATAAACTTGTTTGTCAAAATAAACAAAAGATATCCAGGTTATGCACGTGGCAAAGGCAAATAAATAGCATTTCCTGTCAAGATGGTGCTCTTGTCCCAGCATGCAATCCTGTGTGTTGTACCTTCCTATTTTTTCTACAGAGCCTCGTCACACGAGCATGTTCATCACATGTTTGCATGTGCACGGGGTCTGCTGCAGGACCCAAGTCTGTTGTTATAAGGTTAGTATCTGCTCTGAGCATTACTCATTTGACTCTGAGGAAAGTTGACTCGTGACGTAGTAAGCAGCAGTTTTTAGATCATCTATATATATATATATATATATATATATATATATATATATATATATATAAACCAAAAAA
>JAOWBL010000001.1:8247395-8325853 GCA_028564865.1 Zenarchopterus dispar
ATATATATATATATATATATATATATATATATATATATATATATATATATATGAACCAAAAAAGGCAGTTTCTTAATTTAGACATACATGCAGACTCAGCATGTGTTTATGTTTGTACGTACTAAAAATTAAATACAAATTGCTACCAGAAATATTAATCTATTACAGTGAATGTTTAGTTACATGTACTTATTGCATGGCCCAGGATGAGAAACGTCTTCATAAACAATAATAAAATAATAATTCCTGATGAAGCTGCAGCATGTCCGCATTTCTGCTTAGTGGTTCCCCTCTTTTTAAAATATTCTTGGATATTAAACCCCCACTCTGAGCTTCAGTGTCCTTGAGTGAATATGAGAGAGGTGTCTCGTGTCACAGAGAAGTGAGACCATGGATCTGTGAAATTAATGACTATCTAAAAGGGTCAAAGAGAGGTTGTGCACAAGTGTGAGAATCTCGTAAAATCCCAGTAACTTGGCAGCATTCTGCCTTTTATTGGTCATTTTTTACCATCAAAGTCCATAAATCTATGATGAAGAAATGCTGCGGGTCTCCTTCATAAGAATAAAGATTTTCTTTAGCTCATGAAGCATAAATTAAACACTGTTCTTAATCTGTGGTTCATATAAATTAGCTACTTTATCCACTGTATGTTTCATGGGTGATTTTGGGTCCAATGCCGTCATAATCATATTGTGTAGTGTACTTTAAAATCTTACTTAGGTTGGAAGAAAACATGAACTGTGACACCTCCCATTACTGATTAATCTGAACATTCAAAAATTTTATTAAATATGTTAACAATTAAACATCAAAATTTACAAAAAAAAGCCCTGCACAGTACTTATATGTGATCAATTCCAGATATAATATTTTTCAAATGAGGAAAATACAATGATCCTCACAAAAAAAGAAGCTGCAACCAACCAGAGTACACAGCTTCTTCCTCAGCAAGAATTTTGATTGAAGACATCTTAAATAATTAATTGGAAGATAGCTGCATTTTTCTGTCGTTTTATCTGTATTGCCTCCTCCTGGATGAACTGAGTCTTTAGAGTGACATCCAGGTTTCAAAGTAAGAACCATAAACACAAATATAAATTTCTTGAAACCCATACTGATTATTTGCTATCACCCGGCCCAATCCCTTAATCTCTTGACTCCCCCTCCTTGACCTGGAGTGGGTGTCCTCCTAAAGAAGGTTTGGACGACATGAGTGGATATATCAGTGAGCAAGTGGCCAGATTGCAGATAAATCTGGATTACAAGGTTGAGGCATGAGAACAGAGGAGTTGAAGGGAGCCTTCTGCTACAGGGGGTGTGGGGAATGAAGCTGTGTGTGTGTCTGTTTTTGTGTGCATATGTGTTGGGGGTATGTAATGTTGAGGAGCAGACTGCAGAAGACCACTGAGACAACTCGAGGTGAGCCTGCAGCTGAGAGAACCACACAGGGGGAAAGAGCTGTGCTGCAGACCGAGCTGTGGAAAGTCTAGACATTTTATACTCGGTACATATTTACACACTCAATAACAGTTCTTTATGCTTGCAGTCTGAGAATAATCTAATTGAAAGTAGCTAATCCGAAGTAAAGATATAAATGATCACAGGCGCCCTCATGTTCATGTCTCACAAAAGCACACAGATGCACTTGAAGCTGAAGTAGAAAGTATGCAGGGACGGAGAGGAGATTCTGCTAATTGGTGACAATAGAGTCATCACAGAAAAGCAACACAGTCTGTGCAGCTATCTAATGCCTCATCTGGTGTGTTGTTTATTTCTAAACTGATAAATGAGCACTTGATTAAATGTGATAAATGGATTGACAGCAGATCACTGGTGTTTTCTGTTATTTCTGTTCCTACTTAATCCTGGAAAATTATGTGCTTTTTGTGCTTTAAGATTTGGTCCATGAGAGCTGCTGGGCTGCAATATCAGATTCTTAAATGTTAGCATGGCATTATAATAGGTTACTAATGACGGTAACTAAAAATAGAGGTCTATATTTAGCAGCATCTCACAGCAGACAAATGCCCGAAGAAAAGATAGGAATTTTGACTTCCTACAATGCAGCGTGATTTAAAGATATGTGGAGATAAAGATGGGGAGGCTGGAGAATTCTACTCTGAGATGGCTCTGTGATGCAACAGGACTGTAACTCTGAATAGCTCAGCAGGAATATTTTCAAACTGACATGATGTCCAAGTGACAGGGCTGGGTACTTTTTAGAGTTTTGGGATGGTAATCACTTTTTGCGCATCCATACTTAAGCTCCAAAAGAGTGGTTAAAGGCAGAAGCCTTCAACAGATAAGTCATTAGTGTCACAATTAAGACTCACATGTTTCAATGGAGGGCAACTGGACTCTTTAAACTGATTTTATTTCAATGACAACATAATCAAGAACCAAAAATGAAGTGCATTTGCTATCTACTTATGCAGTGAAGATGACCATGAGCTGAATGAAAAAGAATCAACATGGTCAAGTCACAACTGAGTCATCATTTCTCTCCATCTCAGTAACAATAGCTGATATAGATAAATAATTCCAACAAATAACTTCAGCCGTTTGAACATTTGTTGAACCAGTGGGAGCCAGAAACTTGTTTGTGTGACTCAGCCTCCAGATACTTTGTTTGAGTGGGGCCTGAAGCCGACTGTCAGTGCCACCATGACCCACCCTGTCAAACTCACAACCTCGCCTGAGACCCCTGCGCTCCCAGCCAACACTGGAAATAACACTGGTGAGGAGCTGCAGGCACGGATCTGTCACTGCCTCTGACCACAGACGTCCTACCACAGAGGAGGACCTTTGACTACTGACCACCACTTTGATGAGCTTTAAGGGTAATACAAGTTAAACTTGTAGAAAAAGGTAATGGAATTACTAGGCCCTACTAATATGATAAAAGGGATGAGATTGACTGTGGCAGCCACTGAACAACCTGGACCGAAAAGCTCGAGATGTACTCTGCAATCTAATAATCACAGGCCTCAGACATAGATGAGCAAGATGTGATTTAATTTATCTCTAGTGTAAGCAACACGGTGTGTTTAGAGGGCACAGAGGTCATGGCGTGGCCATAGAGGATTTCGTCAAGGCCCACTTAATGATTGCATAACATACATGTCGGAGTTCCCCACTGTGGTTGCTGATAGGAAGGCTGATTTAAACCGCCTTTGTTCAGGGAGGCAACGTGAGCAATACAAATGTGAGCAGCTGCAGCTCCAGTGGGTCTGTGCGCGGAATGTCATCTGAAGGGTACCGAGAGGAACCCCGCGTCCCTGAAAACACCATCTCCCCGACGGAGTCCCATCCGCCTCCCACACGACCACACAAAATGTGGAAATGAGTAATCGTCGTGTTTCCTCGACCTGAGCAAAGTGAAGCCGAGGCGACAGACCTAAACACGAGTAACGCATCTGTTGGTGCAATGCTGCACCATATCAGTCTTTAACGCAGCACTTCTCCTACAGGAGCAGATGGAGAACATGCTACGTCTATAGTAGAGTGGGCTACATGAACAGTCTCTACCAACTGGACTCCACCACTCCCCACCGACACTGCCACAATAACATCAGGTGATGCACAGAACGCGGTGTCCTCTTACCTGGGTAGCTTTGTGGAATTGCTTCTTGAGTCCCGCCACAGACATGACTGCTACACGCTGGTTCTAGTCGGGAGGATGAAGAGATGCTGCAGGTGTGACGTGCAAATCTCGGTCTAACCGAATCTAGCGACTATCCTGTGGCCTCCGTTAACCTCCAATCTACGCTGGTCTTCTCCAGAGGGATCTCCTGTGTGAGAGAGGCTGAGTAAAGCCCTGATCAGGCTGTTGGATGGCGAGCCCACATGTCTTAAACGGCGCTGACGTAGGCGCCTGCTCGTTTTAAAGCGGTCGCGTCGTCATCGCGGATAAACTCGGTGCTCCCAGAAGAAGCAGTATTTCGGATCTAAGCTTGTTTGGGAACAAGGGCCTGGGACGGTAACATTTATTTTTCACCGAATGCAGCTTCAATTAGTCACACATTAACGTGATGACGTTGTGGCTAAAGTCGGGGACAGCTTCAGCACCCTGGACAGCGCTCATGGTAGCAGGAGAAGTTCAACACTTCCAACTAACTAACTTAGACACCATTTAGAGGAATGCATCCATATTAAATTCACAAATAAAAAAAAATGCATTTAAAATACTTAAAAAAAAGAAAAGAAAAAAAGAATAAAGCAAGATCTCCAAACATCACGAGTGTACCTACAACGCTTCACAAAAAGTCTAATGCAGTGTGATATATCGGCATTTTTAAAGGGAACTTTTAGGTCCTCTTATGCCAGAACCAGGTAACTATTTTACACAAACTCTATCTGGCTGAATTAGGATTTCTGACAGAGCTGTCGCTTTCCTTTCAAAACTAATGTGCACGCAAGGTCTCATGACATTTTGTAAAACGTTTTTTGACAGTGCAGCAAGGAAACAGATCAGAAATGAAAAGTACAGTGGGGAAAATAAACAGTGTCATGGTGCACTAAAGCGCAAAGATTGAGATGCAATAAACAATATGAAGACTACATCTGATGCTCAACATGCACAAGTAACACTCAACCAAATGACTCGCACCCACTGCTGCAGTACTATCCATGTACTGTAAAGCATTTCAGCCAATCCGGGAAAAAACACACAGTAAATTATAACAAAATGCAAAAAAAGTGAGGGGATACTGTTATTAATAGAAAAAACTTGGGAAGTTTTCCTCTCCACTGTCACCTCATGCTTGCTTTGACTGAAGGATTGTATAAAGAAAACATGATTCAGTGTAATTTTTGGGGGTTCACAAACTGTATTTCTCTTTTAAACAAATTGCTCGCACGAGTTTGGGACTTGATTGGAATTAAATTGATTATAAATAGATGACAAGTTGGAGTATATTTATTTGGATAGCACTGAACATGTTTGTCTCTTTGTAAAGTGGCTCGAGATGACTTTTGTTGGGAAATGGTACTAAAAAAGCTATCTCAAGTGAAGTTGATCAAAGATAATAAATCAACCTTGCCTCAGCATTTAGATGATAATGATGGTAATGTTGATTTATTAGTTTCACATGATTCATTATATATGGTGACATTGAGTATAGCAAGTTACACTTTTATTAAATCTAAACCATAGAAATTTAACAGATAATCACATTTAGGTACATTTTCATACACAAAAAAATCCTCCATCCCCTCTGCAATAACAATCTTGAACATATATACCATCAATCCATTCTGGTTTGATGGTATATATAATTTTATGTTGTTTATTGTTAGTGTTATCTTTACTCCTATCAATTGTATTTGAGTTTGAATATGCCTGGAGAATGCTGTGTGTTGTACATGGCCATGCCAAAGAAGAATTTCTATCACCTTTTTGGAACAGACAATAAAGTTTATCTATCTATTTTATTCTTCTGAAGGTCCTACTAAGTGATTTTACTGTGTTTCTTATTCTTCCATTCACACACACACAAAGAGCACTTCTTATTACATACAAGCTACATACAGTACGCAGTGCTTTTTTATTTCTTGATACACATACTGATGAGAATGTAGAGGTTCAATCATTTTCCCAATAAGACTTTGACACTTAAAGGGGATCCAACCACCAATCTTTCAGTCTGAAGCCAAACACTCGACCACCTGGGCCAAATTAACATGAAAAAAAAAAAAAAAACTGCATGGAGGATAAAAGAAAAAAAAAGAGGAACAAGTCAACCATAAAAGACTTGAGAAACATGAAACAAACTACCAGGAATCCATTATCCTGCAGTGCCAATGCTGCAACCTACCTGGAGTGTCCAGATGTGCTCAGAGACATGGTCACTGTGAAGCCAAGACATTCTCATTATTAAATTCATGAAGTACATAACGAGGTTGGCAGCGTTCAAGGGTCCACTGCTTAAAACAAAGACAGTTAATATGACCGAGTAAATACCTGGCTCTCTTTCTCACCTGACCCAAGTTCTGCTGAAGACTTGAGAGTCTTTCTCATGTGAGAACAGGAGCGCTGGATAACAATGCACTTCTTTGAACATGATTTAGGAGGCCGTGGTTCCTGCTGAGGCAAAAGTTGATCACAAACAAATCACAAAAGTGAGAATGTCCTTTAATGGAAAGTTCATGACATTTAATTAAAGGAAGCTTGTTTTATAGTCTTATAAGAAGACCACACCTTCTATCTCACATTCATTTGATATTATTTATTTGTTACATTTATTCAAATTGTAAGAATTAGCAAGCAGTGCACTAATAAAAATTACAGGCACATATATTCTGATGGGAGAGACAAAGCATCATATGTGAGGTAATGGGTGATAAATGTGTAGTATTTCTTCACAACTATCTACATTCTGGGGAATACCGCAGATGTTTTTCAAAATAAAAAAAGTATCTCCAAACTGTTTATTATTCTAAGTAGTTAAATATTTTCCAGATATAGCTAAAATCAGGAAATAGAAGATAGGACCCTCCTGTTATGTTCATTTGTCAGGAACAGCAATGGTGTTCCCGGGTCATTTTGACCCAGTGCATGTTTAATTATCCAAAAGATGTCCAAAATTATATGTTGATTACACTAATTAAGGCAAGCAGAAGAAGTTTCATACTGAAAAAAACAAATTTAACTCTTTTCCCTAGATCTTTAAACTTTAAAATGGTCAATTTGACCTGGAACATAACAAGAGGATTAACCTTTTGAGCACTTGAAGAGAATACACCAGAGGAACTTCTGGGTTCTTTTTCAAGTTGTCAGCCATGGCCACAAGTTTTGATGGTTTTTGTTGTTGTTGTTGTTTTCTTTTCTTTTTTGAGTGGGTGTGGGTTTCTCTAGGTACTCTGTTTTTCTTCCACAGTCTAAAGTTTTGGTTTACCAGTAATTCTAAACTGGTAGCAGTTGTAGTTTGCCTGTGAGTGTTTAGTTTGTTCACCGCCATGAGCTGTCCATAGTGTTCTCCATCTTTCCTCCAGTGATGGACAAACTGTAGAACCTCCACAACCATGAAGAAGTGGGTACAGAAACTGGGTAGTTGAATAAGTCTTTTTTTTTTTTTTTTTTTTTTTTACATTTTAGCAGCTAGTAATAAGAATAGCACATATCAAATCATAAACTGAACCAACAAATACCAAACAGTTTGCTAATATTTGAGTCTAATTCTGTCATGCGTGAGGGCACCGATCAATCTGCTCTACCATAAAACTATATGACGAAGAAAGAATAGTGGTTCACATCTGTACAAAATTACATGCAATCCATACAAAATCAAGGGTCAAAACAAGAACATTCACCATGACAGATATATTGTTCGTAAGTTAATATGGCACACACTGAATGTAATACTGAGAAATGTGAGCGTGAAAAAAAAACAAAACAAACAAACCTCAGTCCAGGTATCATATCATTAATTTACTGAATCAGTTACAAGTCAATAATAAAAAAAATATTGTAAAACAGAAACTGAACATTAGAAAAAGTGTCACAGTGATACTGACAAAGTAGACAAATCCATATTTTCTGCTCTGAAGTGTTTTTAATCAAGGTCTAGAGTTTTAAATCTACTGTGTTTTAGGCTTTTATTTTTTCTTCTGTGTAAATTTTAAAGAGTCAACTGCAACAAAGACTGACTTGGAAAACCATGTCAGTCTTAAATCATTAAAATCTTAAAGTGTTTGTTTCCAAAGATAAAATTGGAAAAAATAACAATTTGCTCTGAGAAGTAGCTGCATGCAATGCCAAGTAAAAGAAAGCAATATATGTATGTTTTTCAGAGGAGTTTCATCAGTATATCTGTGGTGGGAGGTGTGTTTCCACCAGCAGAAAATGTCTTGGTGTCAGCTTTATTATATTAATAAATGAAACAAAAAGCATTTCGGACACAAATGAATTTATTTTGTTTCATCAGTTGTTCACAGTTGTTTGATCTTTGCCATTTTTGTTCTCTTCCTTTAGTTAATATCAAGTTGTGTACACATTTCACCCCGCTAGAGCGTTTGCTTGACAAAAACAAAACATTTGTTATGCTCTTGGCGCCATCTTGTGGAGACTTTATGAACATTGGAAGATGAGAAAAATCTTTTAATTTATTCATAGCACTTTAATACAAAGAGCAATTTTTTCAGTTAAAACAATTTCTAAAAATGGGCTCTTGAAATATCATAGCGCATTTATAACAGAATCACAATGTTGTTTTTATTACAACTCAGATCGTTGTAAACTATGATTTTGTCAAAAGAATTTTAAGGATGTCAAAATCATACATTTTTTTAATTATTAAAAATCTATAAAATTGCTGTTTTAATATAATTACTCTTTTTTTGTTCGCATTCATAAAGTGTACAGAACATACTTATAAATTATAACGCTTTGGCGCCATCTAGTGGTAGAAATGATGCAACGAAGATTGCGTTTATAAAAAGCCAAATAAAAGCTTTCCTTAACTATTTTAAAACAAGGTGACTAAACACCTGATGAACCACAAAATACTTATATATTTATACAATAGTCTGTGAGTGTCCATTATAGTTGTTAACTGAGGTGATATATATATATATATATATATATATATATATATATATATATATATATATATATATATGGCCTAATTACACTGATGTCTCATTTTATTTGTGAAAGCTGGAATGAACCTGTCCCAAGAAGGTAAAAGAAAATGTGTGGAGGATTTTAGATGCTGCTACAAATCCATAGTGTTGAACACTTTTAGATTTGTTTTTGAGGAAGAATGAGACAAAGATAACCCCTGAAACGGTTCCTCTGTACTTTCAGATCAACATCAATGCCAGATTGTCTTTCAAATGCAGTAAATAAAAATATTAGTGTTAGGTGGTGTACTGTTCAAACAATTTTTTTTTTTTTTGGGTGGTGGTAGAGGGTGTTCAGATCTGAAACATAAAATTGATCAATATTAAATAAAATAAAGTTAATGAGACAAAATATGATGTAAATGTAACAGTTTAATTTTTTTTTTTACATTCTCATTTGAAGAGGAGAATTATCGTGTAGCAACTTATAACGGTTTCGGGCCAGATCAACAACTCCAAATTGGAAAACAAAATTCAGAATGGGATTTTCCATTTGATGTACTGTTTTATGCCAGTATTCGGTCCTTCAGTTTTTATGTCTTTCATCTTTTCAGCAATTCAGTGGGACTAAAATCCCATGTATGACTAAACCAAATGAGGACATTCCTCCTGCTTGTCCTGATAAACTATTTTACATCTGTCTGTCTGTGACTGTTAACCAGATGAAACAAATACTGTGAATGAATGAATGAACTTTGATAAATGTGAGTGATTCTGAGCATCCAGTGTTCCTATATGCTTTTGCATTCATTCTGTCACACCTTGTCAGTAATGAAATAATCACTAAGTATGGCATACCTGGCAGAAATATTACAAACACCACACTGGGCAGATGAGGTGGTGTTTTAGGTTGTAAGGTGTTCCTTGTTTCCACCACCTAACTTCTCCATTTCAGTCTGACAGAGGCTGATATTTGACCACAAGACTTTTACTGAATTTGTTTTATATTTGTATTTTTTATTGAAGTTCACCAGCTTTTTCTGCACCTGACAGTTGCTGCTTCAGTGTGCCTTCGGTTGATGACTCCAGTGCTGGCTGTCAATCAGAAGAATGACTAAGACTTTAATGAGATAAGCAGAAGTATATCATTTATCAAAAGAAAAAAAACCCCCAAGTTTATCTAATTGGGTTCTATTCATTCTTTAGCTTTAGGCAAAGACACATTTGAATTCTATCTCAAACAATTTCTAACAAGGAGTTCATCAACAGGTGTGCTTTGCCTGCACTGAAATTCAGCCTAAAGAAAAAATATAGTATGCATTATTTGGAATATTCTTCATCCTAGTGGAAACACACTTATGATATAAATCAATATACAATTCTTTGTGTTGTTTGAAACTAGAGCGTTGACTTTTTGACCTTATTAAAAAAATTGCAAAAATTAGTCCCACACCAGCACAAATGCACTTAGAGCAAAGATGGATGGAATTTTTATTCCACACTACTTCAACCACATTGTGATAAGGGTTATTAAATTAAAACAAAAAAAGAACCCCCACACAAGCAAACAAAATACAGTGTATACAACAACATGCTTGAACTTCCATGAATTAAAAAAAAAATGAATAGAAATGCCCTTTTTCATTCTTCATGAGGTAATTTCCCTGCATTTGCCTGCATCAGTGCTTCTCGACCTCCGAGCACAGCAGCACTCAATGTCTCAGCTTGCTCAACTGGTTTTTTTAGCAAGCTGATAATCTTTTTTTACCTACTCAGTTAACTCTATCGGAGTCAAATGTTTCCTCTCTCTTCACAAGAGGGTGAGTTGTGCCGATCTCTTAAAAAGCTCCAACACACACAGACACCCAAGTTTTCCTCGACCGCTTATAAGAAACCTGAGCAAGGCCCAACATCCTTTTCCTGGCACACGAAAGACTTAATCTGCGATCTGAACTTTTTCAACACCAGAAGGGGCCCTGCATCATGTCTAGAAAATGACAGCAAAATCATATGATCCCTTTGCAGGATGCCTGTGTTCTCCATCAGGGTTTATTTAAGGTCTTAAAATTAAATTCTGTTCTTCACCCTGAGAGGAACCAACAAAGGGAGATCTGGACTCCTGATCAAGAACCCCCTTCTGTAGCATTTTTGTACCTGCATTAAAAGGCTTGAAATGAGAATTTATTAGGATCCTTAATAAGTACTCAGAATAATTCATGGCTTAATTTTACCACAACTTTTTTTTTCTAAGAATAATTATCTTAATTTAGTGAAACAGCTTGTTCATGGATTTGCTGTCTCTACTTATATAATCTTCCATCCAAGAGAGGCATCCTAACCAGTTAGGAAGCATCTTCACCAGATACACAAACAACCTCACATGGTTCTTGATGTGGAGGAACATAGATTGAACTCTAAGTGGAGAGTCTTGCTTTTTAGGGTGTCCTTAAGCAGGGAAACATCTAAAACCTAGGGAACAGGGAGTCCTGAGAAACAGGGTTGAAGACCACTGCTCTACAACATCCAAACCCTTGAGAAACTCAGTTTCACCTCTGCGACCTCAGCTTCAGAAGCCCGTCCCAGAGTCCTGAGACTCGGTGTCCTCTGTGGAAGTTGTGTTGGTGAGATTGAGAAGAACCCCTGTATTGCACAGGACGAGGTAAACAGCAACCCACTCTCACTTTAATCTTATATTGTTAATGGGAGTACCTGTTTTATTTACTACTCCCTTCACCTTTGAGCTACCAATGAAAAAATTAACTTCACTTTTTTCATATTAATCCTTAAAACTCCAGCTGACGCTTGTGTTTATTTTTTCTTCTTATTAAAGCCTTTAACAGTCTGCACCTCAAGGAAAAATTAATCTATATCCTCTGTGTCCCTTTTCAAGGTGTGTGAAGGTGCAGACACGGAGGAGGCTTTTTTTTTTCCAAAAAAAGAAAAGAAAAAAAAAAAAAAAGAAAAGGATCGGCTCTGACAGCAGACCAGGGGTCATTTGTCACACATATGCTGATGGTGTCACTGGAGACTCACAGCTAACACATGCCAGGCTGTGATCATGTGTTTCTGTGCGTTTCAGAAGGTCCACCAATCCCCATGCCAACCCACTCCACTCAAACATGCTAATGTACCTGTGCTCTGCTCTAATTGGTCCCAGTGATGCTCGCCCTGCTCCACCTGTGTTCACGGGAAGCCTCCAGTCAGTCCTGCAGTTAGGCCCCCGCCACTGCGCGCAAGCATGCAGTGCTAATGTTATGCAAACAAACACTTTGTTGTCTGGCACTTCGTGCACCGTCTTGCCACTGTGGAAGAAAGATAGATAGCAAGTAAAGGGAACTGGAGAGAGGAACAAGGAGGGAATGAGTTGAGAGCGCTTGAATTTATCTGCGTGATTACCTGAGGTGTGCTACTTTACAGGGGGGTAATCTGCCAACCAGCTTCATACCCTCAAAACTTCAGCCGGTCCGCTAATGAGCGCATGGAAAAGTTAGTCAAGGTGGAGAGGTGCTTAGAGGGGCTACACACCTAAGACCATTGTGTTATTTTGCATACTGAAGCAGAAAACAAAGGATGGTTGCGTATTTTGTAACATACTGTGGGACAAACGAAAAACAATACCATTTGGCCCTGTTTTGACTCTGAAGGCGCAAAACAAAATGGTATTATGGTTTGATGAAGTTGGAAATACAGAGAAAAGAAAATACAAGCATATTTCATGGTATGAAACCCTTAACAATACAATACAGTGCACCCATGCCAAGACACTCTGATTTGGGTTATTGAGGAGCCATATTCCCTACATCATTTGATGATTTCACTTGGATTGATCATGCAGGTACGAGAAGAGTTGCTTCTATTTGAGGTAATTTTGAGGATTGCATATTCTCTTCTATGTTTTAAGAAGATGTGGATTAAAGATCAAATCAAGAAACTCCCTCATTCTCCCTTTTTTCTCCACTTTCGAGGAGCTGAGGCCATGGCTTTAGAGAGACAGCAAGCTTAGGACAGTCCGTGGGGATGTGATCGTGTCAAAGTACCATAAAAGTGCAGGAAGTAATTGGTTACGTTGGATAAAATAAGTGAGAAGGAGCAAAATCCAAAAAGGATATATACAGTGCATATATAGATATATACTGTAACGTTGCCCTGCCTCTTGACCCGTGCCTGTACTTTATCACACCGCATCAAAACATAGCTTTTTTTCCCTTGAGTGGCTTTCCTTTTTATCTGCTCCCTAGCTTCCCACGGCAGGCCGCATCCACCCATAATCTGCTGCCGTTTCATGTCTGGAGCACTGTAGAGGAGGATAAAGGACTTGTTTGAGTGAAGATCAATGAGGATGTGTACATAGCATATGTACATCAGGACAGTCAGGTTCCCTTTTCTCTTTTCAAGGTGCCATCTGTTCTAATATTAAAACATATTATACAAAAACATACCGAGAAGCCAAGCAGGGTGCCCAAGAGTTTTAAATATTGACATTGGACTGAAATATGGTATGTGCAGTGAGATTTCTGTCATCTGCAGCATAAACAACATCTACCTTTTGTTACTGAACCACCTCTCTGTGGATCAAACACAGACACAATGAAAACAGTAAACATGTTGCATTATACATTTGTCAAAAACACATTTGGCTGTACGTCACAAGTACCTTGTTATTTAAGTCAGTGCCAAGTGCCTCGTGCCTGCAGAAATCAAAGCAGATTGATGTATTGGCAGGAATAGCTGGGGTGTGAAACTGTGTCAGTGAAGTAAGGAAACCCACCAGTGGCTGTTTGCTATTCACACCACAGCTGGCTGTAATCTGCAAGGACTAATTGTGCAGCAGTTGGAAGCTTAAGAAATTCTCAGATTGCGCTCTGAGTGTTCTTTGTACTCTCTACCCGCCTTCCCACCCAAGTGGCATCCACTCATACCAGACAAAGGGAATGCAAAAGTGAAAGAGGGAAGCCTTGGGACACACGTAACACAAACAGAAGTACAGAAATCATCGATGGACCCTGAAGTTCGAACCTGACCTCCTCTAATTCCTGCAAGAATCTGTGGAATGAAGAATTATAAGAAAGTACGATTGAAAAAGAAAAAAGTTGCGACGAGAGTGTGATACAGATGGAGGAGAGAAATGACACCGAGTTGATTTTGTTGGAATGAATTAAAGCGGAAGGGAGAAAAACTTTGCATTTGATCAAAGTAGCTCCCACAGGAAATCTGTCTTAATGAGAGCTATACAAGAAAAGAAGGGAGGAAGACAAGGAGAATGAAAGAGAGGAAAAGGAGGGTACGGCATGCCATTCCTACATAGAAAAGAATGAGACGAATCATGTACGGCGCCTAGTGGAAGAAATGTATGTGTGTGTGGATTGGGTGGGGTGGGGGTCTGGTTGAAGGGTGTTTTCAAGATCGTTTTAACGTCTTCACTGTGGGAGCATCAGAGGCAAGGCCAGGTTAATTAAACCCAAGGGAGAACCAGCTGAGGGGGCCCACATTTGAATATGTCACAGAAATAGCGCAAGTGTGTCAGCCAAGGCCGGATGGCGGAGCTTGGCGAGCAAATATGTTGACTATGCACTACACGCTAAAAGGAAAAGACAGAAATAAAAACTGTCAGACAGCGAGGGGCGGGGCTCAGGGATCATTTGCGTGGCAGTAATGTTTTGCGCTTTCTTTTTTTTCTTACCCAGTGTGCCACCAGATTTCTGAGTTGTTAATGTTTGTCATTAGCCACATTTTGCTGGAGGACAGTGACTGGAAAAAAAAAAAAAGAAAAAGACTGAAGAAATTTATATGGGACAAATATTGACAATAGCGGGCCCCTGGGTATTGCAGAAGAAGAAAAGATGCAAACTATGTTAATGAATGGTAATTAACCACTAGGGTTTGTCTCTCCTGAATCCCAGCTAAATTGGTCCCCGAGTTGCAGCTAGAGACAGTCCTGGTCTAATCCTTTATTATAAAAAGATAAAGGAAAACGACATCATTAGCATATATTTTAGAAGGGAGGGGGGGATTAAAAAGTGGAATTATTTCTTTTTAATTCCTGAATGAAGGGTTCCTTACAACACTGTTAATTATACATAATAAAAAGAAACTGGGAAAGTAGTGAAGAGCAAAAAAAAAAAAAAAAAAAGCCAAGAAAGGTAAGGAAATTAAAAAAAAAAAAAATTAGTATGGGGTCTCTGGTGTAGGATGCAAAGTCAAGGATAGAGGAGACGGTGATCTTTTATTATTCAAAATGAATAATAAGAGAGGTTGGAAAAAGGAAACGGATAAAAGGGAAGTAGCTGTCCTCTAACACACCACTGCTCTGTATGTGTGCCCATCCAGACTCTTATTAATGATGTCAACAGCAGGGGTCACTTGTTACAGACAGGAACCATGCCAACAGGCAGCTGTCAATCAGGAGATAGGTGGAAGAACCCTGCAGTCCAGCAGAGCCCCCTCAGTCACCATCACACACCGACAGTCCTTTGAACTGCTGCAGCAGGCAAAAAGAAAAAAAAATACAAACCCCAAAAAACAGAAGAACATTGAGACAAGTGATAATAATAAATCAAGCCTTGGACAAGTGGAGTATAGATAGGAACAGAGTTTTATTTACAAATTAGGGCAAGGTTTACAGAAGCAAAGTATTTACTGATATTTAACATAATTAATTGATAAATTATCTAGAGAAACAATGAAAAATAGATGTATCCATAAACAAAGATAATATCCATTTAAAATACATCCTTACATTGAATTTGATGAATGACTCAAAGCGGGCTTTAAAAGATAAACTCTGAGGTTTGCTAAGTGGATTTAATGTCTTTAAATATTTTTTCTGGGCGCCATTTTACACACTCCAAGTATTGACCTGACCTGATAAGTCTAGTCCCTGGACCTGCAGACTCTTGAAAGTGTCAAAAAATTAGGGGGAGAAGTAAAAGAAAGTTAAAAAAGAAAAAGTGTAACTTAAGCTTCAGTGTAAGCATTTGCCTCATCATCGCGGGGCTGCATTGAGAATGGCAGAGAGGGCTGCACTGTGAATTAGTTTGGCACTAAGGGCCCCTGTCTGATAGACATAGTGGAGTGAGCACTAACACAGATGTCGAGGGCTCATTTACAAAAGCTGGGGTGCTGTGTTGAGCCAGTGGCCCAGAGTGAGTCGACAGTGCTTTTCTCACAAATATTGGTTCTGCTGCCCTGGCTCAGCTTGGCTCAGCCCAGCTCCCACTGAGTAGGAACTAGGTAGGGAAAGAAGAGGGGAAGAGGGGGGGAGAAGAGGATGACAGTTTTCCCAGCCTCAGCCCAGGGAGTCAGGTTTTTTCGCTGACTGGTGTTGCGAGCGCGGCCAGCTCTTCTGTCAGCACTTTCCTCTCCTTCATCTTCACGCGCACAGCCTCCATTAGTTGGCCGGCAGAGGGAATCTGCAGGGGAGGGGAAAGATGGAAAAAGGGTGTGTGTGGGGGGGTGGTTTTATATGGCGGTTGGAGAAAATGAGGAAAACAAATGCACCACCATTTAAAAAAAAAAAACTTCTAATTTTTGACACCTGGCTTCTTTTCAGAAAGCCTGTTTGCTGTTTTGTAAAACAAGAGGAACCCAGATAGGGCCTGAGGACTTGTGAAGTTTCTCAGGGACTATCAGTTGAATGTTTTGACAAAGTCACTTACAATGTAAACTACAGAACAGCAGTTTCAGCACCAAATTGTACACCTTAATATTTCTAAGCCTACATGTTCGATTAGGTATAATACATGTTTCCTGAGTATTAATCAAAAATGCACATTTTGTACTTGCACCACATACCCATTTGTATAGCTGAACTCTTCTGTCCAAACTGGAAGTGGAAAGTTCCCATTTGTCTTCAATTTTACATATGAATTGTATTAGAAATAGAGGAAACAGAAGGAAAAATGGCAGCAACAAAAAACTGTTTCAATATCCTGAAGAACATGCGAACAGTGCCTTGAGATAGAGTTGGAAAAGAAATTGTATCTATTGTTTAACGACAGAAAAATGGAAACCATTAACTTTTTTTTTTTTTGGAGCCGAGGACACACAGTGCTTTCCATGGAAGCTTAAGCCGATCACTTTTTAGCAGAAGCGCCTAAAGGCATAATTTGCATCACTGGAAACACTTTACATGGTTGTATGTTTTGTGAATCACTAGATGGTTTCGAAACTGGGAAGAAAGAAAAGCTACAACTCATGTACACTCAATCATGCATGATTACAACGGTCACATATCAAAGAATTTCCTGTGTGTGTACTTGGTTGTTATGGAAACAGTGGAGAGTTGTAAATAAAAAGGGTGCAGGTCTTTATTCAGAACTCTAACTAATTTTTTTTCTTCTTGAAATTCATACAAGGACTTAGTGGTCATTAATTCACTTGATCAAAGGCCACCATTCATACTCTATCACTTATAAATATTTCCTTAAAATTATGCGTTACCTTTTGAAAATGCTTTTCTGGAGCAAGGGATACACATTTACCAAATGATCCCCGAGTTATGTTGCATCTAGTACTGCATGTGACACGTTTAAGGCAACATACTATTTTAAAGAATAATTGATGATTTTCTGTTACGTCTTTAGAGTGAAAACCTGAGAAACCAACACTTTACTCCCACAGACACGCACATGCAGCTCCCCTGTCCCCTGACACCTTCTCTTCTTCATTAAAGGTAACAGGCGCGAGGAACAAGGCTGTGTGTCCTGGGAAGTATGTGTGAAAGTGTGTGTGAATGTGCGCCGGCACATGTTTGCAGTCGGGAGTCGGCTCCAGCAGCACCGGATGCATCAAAAGCACGGTGCTATTCCTCAGAGTACCACTACAGTGAAGTAACTGCTGAGACATCTCCCTCTGCCTCCGTCCTCCAGGGAGGATTCACTCTCTTGTCTCTCATACACACTCATATAGGCACACACACACATACACACATTTATTAATCAGCTAATTGCATTTAGAGCCACTAACTACGCAAACAAACCCACTAAAATAGAGACGCAGCCACAACATGGGGCTCTGTGGGACAGCAAAGTGGGAGACTGGATCATTAAAAGTCCTGATAAGGGAATGCCGGTAAACAAGAGTAACAGGTAAACATGGTCTAGATAAACCTAACATGTTAAAATTTTCAACAAAAACTAATGTTAACGTGATAAGAGAAATTCAGTATGAATATGTATTTTTTATATACTTCCGGTGTTTTAATTAGGACAAGTGGAAAGATGGAGAAAAGAGCCTCGATTAGACTCAAACCAGAAGCTTAGCTTCATAGTTACTAGTTTAACCCCTAAAAATGAAGAGGGCCCCTTCAATCCCTTCATAAAAGACTAAACAAAAAATAAAAAAAGCACATGTATCAAGAAAATATTTAATATGCAGGATCATTATTGGTCCTTTTAGGTATTTTGTTATATTTGATTTGATATTTGATTTTACTTGTATGATCTGGTATTATATGTGATCAACCACATGCTCACAAACAGGACAAGCATGACTACCATCCCTTTCATCTGGCTGCTACATTGGCTGAGGTCTGATACCCTGTAGGAGGGTTGGAGGTAAGCTCTGATGCAGCTGCTCTTTGGGATCCCTTGGGCTGCTTAAGGCAGTGTTAAGAACTGGCACTAATGTTATGCTACAGTTGATTTAGCTGGGCTCCTGTCCCCTTTGGCTGAACTATCACCAGAACCAGTGCTAAGCAACAGAACCACTGTTTTGCAGGAGACCCTGTCCCCCTTGGCAACACGAAAATAGCTACTGTAGCATTAGGCCATGCTAACTCACATCCATTACTATTCAGCAGGCCCTGCAGAGCCGACCTTTTTCTCTAGGTATGATTTCATAAGCATCTTTCAGAAGTGAACTGATGTGTAAAGTCACAGACACTGACAAGTGTATATGTGTACGTGCGTATGTGTGTGCAGACAAGAAGAGAGCTTGCAAGCAAAAGGTGTTTTTAGGAGCCAATTAAATGACACTGCCATTCTTTAGCCTGGGGCACACCTGAAGGCAAGGAGCAGCTCAAAGTTGCAGCACTCCAGTGACCATTGTGTGATAGTGGCATTACACACAAGACATTTTCTTTTTTTTTTTTTCCTTCTTTAAACATAAAAGATCGATCATTCCAGCTCTTTTGTCCTAACCCTCTGAATAGGTTGGCACAATTATTTCCAAGGGCCCAATTTGTAAATCACTGTTGACCTTCTGTCAGGCTGCTGGATATCTAAACGAGGAGGGAGGGGAAATCACAGAGCATCAAAGAGATATAAGAGGGCACATCTGTTTCTAATCATCAAATAGTGTCTTTCTGCAGTTGTTCTCTAGTTGTGTACAAATATGCGAACATTTAAGTCCTGTAGAAATCCAACAGGATTGTATGTATGTAACTTTTACAACAGAACTTTGAAACAGTTTGTATTGATGCAGTAATAAAGCAGGAGGTGCACTGTTGCTCCATAATGACCATAAAAAAGAACTAACTTGTATGATGAGAGGGGTTTAGTGTTTAGTGCCAATGGATACGTGCAATAAATCTTTGTCCCTTGATAGTGAGTGCTCCTCAATCTAGGCCACTAGTCAAGGTGAGGAAGGAGAAGTTATGGTAGTTTATCACAGAGGGAGAAAACCAGTTCTTTGATCTCTGATCCTCTCACTTTTGTTTGAAAATCAAATTTATTAAACAGGGGAATAACAACAACAACATGATAAGTAGATTTAAAAAAAGCACAAAGGCACCACACTAAAAAATCTTGCATTTGATTATCTCCAATAATTAATATGTCACATTAGCAAAGAGGGGCTCAGGTAAGAAATTCACGAAAGCACTGAGAAGCCTATTCTCTTGCTCTTCTTTGTAATTACCTTCCCCTGCAGCAAAGACGATCCCTCTGTTTCTTTCCCCTTTAGGCCACTGGGGACTGATATGAAAGGGAATTGGACACCTGGGGCCACAAATACCGTAATTAAAAACCTCTCGTTTTCTTGATACGTTGTTTGGAAACATCATTTCAATGTGCAACATGCATTTGTTAGGGATCTGACCTAAATACACTCAAGATTAAACAGAAAAGCACCGGGTCTTTGTTTCAGGTTCCTAGTCATTAGGTGAGAAAATGAGGTGATTCAGGCATGATAAGAGTATAAATATAGAAAGGTGCTATCCATATAAAAGAGATTCAACCTCTGGGTAGAACTCAGTGATGAAGAGCATCAAAACTTAGTAGCCTGGCTCACTGGTCAAGTTAAGCACTGGGACGTGCACAACAAAAGTGTTAGTGCTAGCAGAAAACTCACAAAACAATAAGTCAAATTTTAATCCTTGTTCAGTGACATTAATAGATCTAGCTTTGTATTTAAAGGGGAAATATCTGTCATTTTTTTTCTTTCTGTGTTTTTTGAGGGGTCTGTGGTGTTCCAGTCACTACATTTGAGTTCAATAATATCCAACTGTTAAAGTTCAATAATGACTGATGACAAAAAAAAGTTCACCTGGTGTTTTATCCACAAGCAACATCATTTTATGAAATGAGGTTATGTGCTGTGCTGCAGTCATCCCAACACTGGCAATGAGAAAAGAACACTTGCTCTTTGAATTTACTTGAAACGGAAGCTGCACAAGCCAAAAAATTACAATGCACTCTGATATTATTAAAAACTTAACCCGCTTTTCTCAAGGGAACTCCTCCCAGTCCCCATTACTGATCTAGTGACATATTTATAAAACAAAGGCTCAGCTCAAGTCCCCTCCACATACATACAAACATACTTAGAGATAAAAAAAGAGTGGCTGATTTAATTAGCTCAATCATTAAGTGAGGCTTAATTAGTCACTTTACTTCAGAGAGAAGTGTGCGACTCAGAGCTGTTCCTTGTCATTACGGGGGCATAATGAGCAACACAGCACAATACAGTAATCCTAACCCCCATAGCACCAACAACACAGAAGTTTCTCAGCACGTTTGAACTGTAAGGAAACACAGTTGCTGAGCTGTTGAAAACCAAGAAGTGGCAAGAATACAATCTACTATGTAACTGTTTACCATTGTAGAAATGAAACACATCAACCCCTCCCTAAAGTCTGAAATTACCGGAATAATTCAGCCTCGGAGAGCATCCATAAATGCCTTTGAAGTTTTATAACACATACGGTCCAGACTGGTCCAAGCCTGTCTCTACCACTCTTAATGTAAGGTTTACCTGCTTGTTACAGCTCGGAGGCTGATAAGAAGTGATGCTTGTACGTCTCCCCGGGGTGTGATTGTGAGGTAAATATTAGCAGGCCCTCAGCGCCACCCAACACCAGTAAACCAAACCACTGTCCTCTCATAAAGAAATCGACACAGTCAATGACTTTTTAAATGTTATTATGCTGTCATGAGGCTGCAGATAGGTATGTGTGTACAAAATGAGTGTGAAAAATTATCTTGTGGGAACGCGTGTTTGTGTGCATGTACACATACTCGCCCTGCTCATTATTGGCCAGCAGCAGAAGCCAGTCATTTCCCTGTCTTCATAAAGACTTGGCCCATTAAATTCTACCTCCAGTCAATAATTAGGACTCCACAAATAAACCAAAGGCAATTAAATCAATGCTTCCCCGGGCTGGTACTTGGATCCCATTGCCCACATGGACACTCCATCTTCACTGCTGGCCTTATTCATGGTAGGTTGCGGTGGAGCCAAACAGTGCACCCCCTTGCCAGCTCATGATTATTAGGTAGCACTGTCCCTCGATCGCGGCTATGGAGTGCTCCTTATCGCAGCCCTCTCCTGAGAGGCATAGGGTTTGATTTCATTAACTCACAGGTGGAGTTGAGGGTAAAGGAAATGAATGCAATGTTTCATTTCATTTTGAGTGGACATGTGGGGAAGTGGTAGGGGGCTTCACAAATCTACGGCACTTCTTTGACAATAAAGGAGCAGTAAAGCAGCAAATAAGCAGTTACATACAGTACTTCTACATCTGTAATGGCGAGCAATGTTGACATCTCTTTTTCTTGTTATGTTGACATGGAGCAGCATGTGACAGTGATTGCGAACAATAGTTTGGACAATGAGCCGGGCACGCACATAGATACCTCTTTGGAGGCCTTTCATATCAGCAACCACACACACACATACACACGCCCACACCCACACACACACTTAGGAACTGATGGGCTTTGCTATTGACAGGGCCACTGAGATAATAAAGTGCTGTCCCACTGGCAGCTCCATTAGACACTGACAGTGACAGGATGAGGCTGTCGCGAGTACGGACATGCACACAAAAATATGTACACATACCCAGACATATACACACACGCGCACACAGATGGACATATCCTCATCCCCTTTCAGTGACAGCCCAGTCAGTTAAGGACATGGATCTCTCTCATCTTCCCTTTCACAGTATCTATTTCTGTCTCTGTGTCTTTTTATCTGAGAAGTGTGTGTGAGTGCAGCTCTCGGTGTGATCATATCACTATCAAGAAAGTGTGTCATTAGTGTCACGGGCAGGGTGACAGGCTGGACCATTAAACTTCACAGATGTTCTGCTTGGTGAGCCATTCATAAGCTGTGACAGAGATCTGAGAAACTATGGGGTATTATGTGAGAGTCCTTGAATGTTACGCTTTAAATAAATTGTGGCTTCTAAGGATCATCGTGAACAAGAAATAGGAACAATTCCTGAGCAGTTTAAAAAAAACAACAAGAAAAAAAAAAAGAACTTTGGAGATATACTTAATTCACGAGCAAACAGTAAAATTATTTTCAAAGGGATTTCTTCTGGTCAGCCAAATACACCAAATACAAATATTCTGTAAGAAGACAAGCGCAGAGAGAGCTTGGCATCCATTTGATATGACAATATAATTCTAAAAACTAGAATGTGTAAAGAGTGGAAGAAAACTGCAAAACAGAGAGGAGAAAATATAAATAAATATATAAACAAAAAACAGAACAAGATGGACTTGAAAGGGGATAGAAAAACTCTGATTCAGTGAAGGGGGGGTGGAGGAGGGTGACTGCGGTGGTCCCAGCGGTCCCCACAGGGACCTGGGGGCAAGTCTCAGCCTTGTCATACTTGGCTCTTCTCCTCCTTCACTCTGTACTCCAGCTCCAGCCCCCCTCTCCACCACCCCTGTTCTGCCCACGGAAAACGTCGATAGCAGGCTGCCGGTGCCGAGGTCTCTGGTGGACACTAGCTCATTCTCCCGGCATCGACAGGCCCGCCAAATCAATATTTAGTTCCCCACTAACAAGCTGCCTTGGGGTCTGAGCCAGAGAAGGAGGGAGAGAAAGACAGGAATGCGGGACAGTGGAGGATGGCAGAGAGAGACAGAGCAGGGACTGAGAGCTGTCCAGCTAGAAGGGAAAAACATGGATTCAGTGGAGTGCTGTGTGTGCGTGTGTGTGTGCACGCTAGTGTGGGAGGGGGAGAGGAAGGTGGAAAGGTCAGAAGAAGATCTGGGGAACAAGAGAACAGCGTCTGGTGTGTGTCGTGGTGCGGAGGCGACGCATGAGTGCCTGCAGCAGCTGCTGACATGAACACAGACAAGACACACATACACACTCAACACTCTCAATCATACGTGTATCACAGCAAGCAGACGTTGACAGTGCTCGAGTAAAGCTCCAGCAGAGTCCTCACAGATGAGTGGCTGAGTGCACACAAAGGCTCCAACAGAGCAAATGCACTTGCTTTTCTTTGTTATATCTTTTGCATCATTTCTGAACACGAAGCAGAATCAATGGGGTGGGAACTGAAATTCCTCTCGATTTACTGTATTTGCGTGTGCCTGTTGTCCGAATTTTCTTCTGCACTCAAGACAAAGCAGTAGACCTGCTTAAAAGTTCAAGGCAGCCTTCATTTAAACAAACAATAAAATGGAAAAAAGCATGTAATAACAATCCTACCATTGTTGATAGGTGGCATAAGGAAACCTAAAACTGAGGTGAAATTTTAAATAAATTAATAAATCTGTCATTCATTAATAAATCTGAACAATGATGTGTTTTTAACAAATACAAAAAACAGTTTCCCCTGCTTGTAATAACTCTATGTTAATTTAAGGTTAAAAAAACCCAGTTTTGCTGGAAATTTCCATTTTCTTTGTGATAAACAACTTAATCTGTCATCAGATTAAAAGAGGACATTAATAAGCCTTAGTGAACCTTAATTCCTTTTCTTTGTTTGTTTTTTTTTTTTTTTGTGGACCTTAATTCCTGAAATATGTCCTCAGGAATTAAGGCAGCAAATAATATTTGCTCTATTAGCCAAAAGTTGTAAAGTACTGACACACATAAAGATGAGAATATCAATATCCGCCCAACACTGCTACAGCCTGACCTTCTGCTTGAGGATGAGGTGCAGGTGTTCAAGCCACTCCTGGTCTCCTGTACTCTCAATGGAGGCACCTGTCCTCTGCAAGAACAACATAAAATATACATCAATATGGTTCAAGAAAGAGACCAAAAAAAAAAAAAAAATTACAATGGCAAGAAAAATCATAATGACATTTTGAGAGAATATCTTTTCATAGGAATATTAGCATCTTGTGTGTTTGCAGAGGAAACATTAGTTTATCTTACATGAAACTCTGTGGGTCTGCTGCTTAAGGGCAGAAATGCAGCATCACACCAGGTAGGACCTTGAAGAAGCTCTCTAGAGTGTCAGTGGCAAGGTATGTCAGTCTGGTTTTGCATACTACTCTTCTATAAAGACCTTAAAGAGAAGCAGCCTTGTTGCTGCTAATGAACAGGGTGAAGATAAATCGCATGACCATGCACACCTCAGCACTTATATATTACCTCTTCACTTCAAACCCCATGTACTGCCACAGGAAATTAAGTGACGAGCCTCTTACTGCTTCAAACTGACACAAGATGGCCAGGAGGGGAGAAGTGTGGAAGTGGGTGAGCTTTAAAATATGCATGATGCAACTGTTATTCAGTTGTTCAACTTTCATATGTTTGAACTTTGTTGTGGTTTTCAAGGTGTCAGTGGCTGGGAACAGTGTTAACTTTCACAAACAATGGACAACCATGGTTGTAGGGTTGTCACTTGTTAGAAACACTGAGGTACTATGTCAGTGGGTTAGGAGTAATTTCTATTGAGGCCTTGACTTTTATAAATTTAGTGTTGTCCATTCATTTTGGCATTGAGATGACCAGTGTGTTTTGAAAAGATGAGATTTTTTTTTTTGTTTTCTTTTTTTTTAGTTAGACTGTTTAAATTAGGAGAACTGCTTAAAACACTATTTAATGGTGTAATTGTTGGACTGCATTAACACAGCTACTTACCTTATGACATGTTGTTTGCATCTTTGATTAAAGTGTCTGCGATGCGTGGGTTTCTGTTTGAGGCAATATTTTGGTCTGCTTTTGCTGTTTTACTCTAGAATACTTTGTGGTGACCCCTGACCACATAAGCTGTGTAGTACAACACATACTCTAAAGGTCACTGTAGTGGACTTTATTTATAGTCATCATCTTTAAACTTCTGACCATGCGTCTTATTCTCTTTATCTACCAAAGAAAAAGTTACTATCACCATATAATTTGGGCCTTGATTATTTTATGTATGGATTTGTCAAATGTTGTGAAAGATTTTAGACCATTCTTCAATTCAATTCACTTTCAAAAATACTTTCTTTATCCCCAAAGGCAAATTAATTAATTAATATGTTGTTGCCTTAACAGTGCAAAAACATTATTACACTATTCTTGTTTACAGTGTAGTTTCATTTCTTTGAGATTTGCAGGCATTTGTGTATACACACTCCTCTGAAACTCCTGCTGGAGTCAGGATAAAGTCTGGACTTGTAGTCCTTTGAAACACATTGATTCTTTTCTTTTTTTGTCCATTTGTTTTTTGATTTAAAAGTGGTCTGGCATCATTGTTGTCAACTCCGTGTCTGCAAGATGCCCAGACCTTGCGGTTGCAAAATAAGTCCAAATCATTAGTTCTCCACCACCATGCTTGACACTAAGTGAGAAACATCTTGAGTTAGTTTTTTTTTTTTTTTTTTTTGGTCATACATGTGTTTATCTAATTCTAAGCTTTAATACAGATCAAATTAATAATGTTTTTTCTACACCCTGATATGTAAACCCTTACCCATGCTCCCAGTGGTTGAGGTATTCTATATAATTTTTGTGATTGTTACGAGCATTCAGTTGGTGAATGATTCAAAGAAAGAAAGAGTAAAGTTAGAGCAAAGCGTATGGTTAAAAAGTAAACTGAGACAGTTTCATTTTTGTGGCTGCTGCATTGAAATTCCTTGTAAAATGAGAAACGATGGTTCGTCAAACACTGTATGTGCATATGAGATAGCATGCCTGTCCACCCAGGGTAGATATATAACAAATAAATGACCCTCCATTTAACATTAGGATGCAAAACAAACTGGTCTGGCAATTATAGCCTTATTACATCTGGATCATTAACTCCACAACAAGTCACCCAGGGAATCTGGAGCTGCTTAAACCTTTTGGGTACTCTGTTGCACACTTTACAAATGTAGAGGCAAATAACAAGAATGCAGCATGATACAAAGTGAGTATTACGCTGAAGAAGGGTGGAGTAGGTATTTTCAACAAATTTACAAAATTTTATTCGATTTGTGTAGCTTCATATCACTCATTTTGTGTGCTGTGAATGGTGGTGCAGCTGTAAGTGTATGTGCATGATTTTAAAATGTTTTAAATATCAATGAGTCTTCAGTGTTTTCATTCGCTTTTTGGACTAAGAACGGTCAATATCTAAACAAACAGTAGCACAAATAGTCATGTCATGACTACATTTCTGTGTAATACAATGCCTTTTAAGAAAGGCTTTTTTTTCCCTTTGGATGCAAAGACCAACAAACTAAAACCTTTGATTTTGAGCAAAGAAAATATGTAGCCTTTGGAAAACATGGTGGTGGTCATTACATGAAGGTCATCTATTCCCCATATAAAACCACTACGGGAATAATTCTAATTTTAATAAGTCTGAAATTCAAAAATTCATTGATTTCAGAACCATTTGGCAATGCCTGAACATGCTGACAACATCTGCAAATATTTCTGATAGGAAAGATCTGGCAATTTAAAGAAAAGTACAGATGTTGGCAAAATAATCTTCTTGATGGAAAACAAGAAAGTAAAATATGTGAACCCTGAATAGATCACACTGGTATCAAACAACCATGTTAATTCATTGATAAACTTGCTATGTTTTGCCATTGTGGAGGACGTTTTAGAGACCCTGTAGCTTATTGTTCACATTTCAAGTCCCATGACATATATAAAATGTGAAGTGACATATAAGTTGAGCTACAAGCTCTTTGTGTTGTAAATCCTAGTCCTGCTCCTTCAACAAATGTTTAGACTGCAGCTAAGCAGAAAGGCACTTTTAAAAAAATGCGCAAGTAAAGCTTTTGTTTTTGGTTAAATTTATTTTGACTCCTATGACACCTCAAAGTGACACATATTTATATCTAAGATAACATCTTTGTGTGTGTGTGTGTGTGTGTGTGTGTGTGTGTGAGGGGGGGGGGGTTTGCCATTTTATACACAATACCTTCTGTAAAAGGAATTCAGCCTTAGAATTTATTTGTTTCATATTGTTTTTACCTCTGGTTCAAGCTGCTTGATGGCTTTCTTTCAAAATTCGAACTTATAATATAAAAATACTTTATTGATTCCCAAAGGCAAAAGGCAAATTAATTGTTACAGTAGTCATGATTTGAATGTAGTGCATTTTAATTCCCACTCCTATTATTAAACAATTTCTGACACTGTTTAGAAAAGTGCTACAAATATAGGTTTGTCATAATCATTATTATTATTATTTAAAATGTCAAGAGTGAGTATTGATTAGTATTACATGTAGTTTTCTGAACCTGTTGCACTACCACACATACACAAGCTTGTTGACTTTTGTGGAGCTCTTTAACTTAATGGATTAATATTTTCTTTACATACTGTTAACCATCAAATCAATTCCATAACCCACGTTCACCCTAAATTAATTAAAAAAAAACAAAACACTTCTTACCCAAAGAAGTTTCATTTCTGTTAAGAGAGACTTTTTTTTTCAAATGAGAAACTGTTCCCTGTCATCTTCTGGGTGGAGCTGAGCAGCAGAGGGCTAGAATTGGTTTCAAGTGTGAGTAAGTGCCTGGTGTGCCCTCTCTCATCTTGTGATAGATGGTGGGAAGTCCCCGGGGATCAGAGGCTGATTGTAACATGGTTGCTAATTGATGACATGGCTGGGAATGATATATGGTTTAGAGAGAGCCCACCAAATTGGAAAAAGAGTTTGAACCACTTTTGCAAAAGTGCAATACCAAACATTTTCAATTTAATGACTGTCTTTGTCTGAAAAGAAAATATTTTACTCAACCAGTGTCATGACCCGTGCCATATTAAATACTGTATTACGCTGACGGGCACTGCAGGTGTTAAAAATGTTTAATCAACTATGGACTGAAAAACCCTGGCTTCAACAAGTTACAATAAATCCTTTTCTACAGGACTGTAACTTCCCAACTTATTAGTGACATACCTTTGTGTGTATTTCACTTTTTACAAAAGATGGTATCCAACTTTGCTTATTAGTCAACATATATCTAGCTATCAATAAATGGTCAGTGAAAATCAGAAATTTCAAGCAAGGATAAATACTGCGAAGTACAGGTGAAATGACCTGAGGATAAAAAGCTCACATTTCTTCTCCCTTCCTGTCTTAAACTGTAACAACACTAACCTACAGTATCTGCTCCATGAGGCCTGAGCAAAGCCAATGATTTAGTTTTAATTGACACAGAAGATACCCAAAGCTATGAGATAATATTGATGTTACAACTCCTCTTCCACCCCTAGATGCATTCGCCTATCAAAAACTTTTAAGTTGCTTAGAAATTTTAGAACACAGAAAATCTTCTCCAGGTACATTAAGCGCTCTGAGGGTAATCTGTGAGGGTAACAAGACATAAGTCCTCAAGTTTGCATTTCTATGAAGTGTTGAACCACTGTGCTTTGGCCTTACCTGATCCGTCATTATGTCTTCAAGATCATTTTCTGACATATTGAGAATGGAGGCAGCAATCGACTTGGCTTTGATCATTGACTTGGCTGAGAAGCTGCTTTTTGCTGCCACAGCGCTGGCCTGCCTCAACCTCCTCCTGTTCATCAACTGCTGCTTGACCTCTTGAATGTCTAAAAGGATTTCACTGGCCAGAGTCTAAAGGGGGAGGAGAAAAGAAATAAAATAAAGAAGGGGATGATGAAATGGATATAGAAAAACAAGAGGGATAGCTATGCCTGGCAGATGAATAAATGAAATTGATCAAGCATGCGCCTGAGAGGCCTAGTACATTATGGAGGAATATTGAGTTTGACACACTCAGATTCTCTTCGGTTTTGCCTTGCACTCCCCTGTAGGAATGTGGACCCGAGGGTTTCTTGCCCCGTCGATTGAAAGCTGAGGGAATGCAGCTTTGATATTAAACACACCTCGAGTTTTGCAAAATTCTCCACAGACGGAGAATCATGCATAAGAGAGAGACAGAGAACTACTGATGCATAAAATACAGCCATTCATTTATTTATTTGCTTTCTGAATGTCTTCACAGTACAACAGGGCAGCATAACACTGTTAATAATTAAGCTGTAAGGGGCCGTTTCAAATGGTACCCGAGTGGATGGTGAAGGAAGAACAGGAAGGCCCTGGATGGCACAATTGTCAGGCACTAAATGGGAGTTTGCTCTAAATACAGACAGACAATTAAATGTTAAAACTGCCACTGTACATGAGTAAGACAATAAAGTAACTCCCCTTTGCTTCATTTTGAGCTTATTGATCGAGGCAATATTCTTCAGTATCATTCCCTTGTAAACCTACTGAAAAGCTGACCTAGGATAGATGATAAGATGAGGGAAAGTTGGAGACAGGAGAACTTTCAGTAAACAAAAACAAACAAACAAATAAAAATGTAATTTTTTTTTGTAGAACAGTAGAAAAAAGTCCTTTGATGTGTTGATATACATACACGCATTTCTAAATGTAAACATCAGATACCCACAATAGAACTAGGGAACTAAAGTAACAAAGATAATCACACATCACAATAAATAGTGACAAAAATCTCTGTTCCTTTCAGCTTCACAGAGGTGTACCAGGATAGACCTTCTACTGGAGACTGCTGAGTAAATGTACTTACAGTTACATTTACTCATTTAGCAGACAATTTTATCCAAAGGTGAGAAAGAACAATCAAGCTACAGTACAGTTAAGGACTCTGGTAATAAACGCTAAGCAAGTTAAATAAATACAAAAAGAGAATCATGTTTGGTGCCAAAAATAACGTGGGGCAAGGCTGTTCAAAAGGTGAAAGTAGAAAAACGCAGTTAAATGCGAGCTAAATAAGTTAGGATTTTAGAGGGGTTAGGAGAGGAAGTGTTTTGGGAAGTCTTCTTGAAAGTAGAGAGACATGCCCATACTCTGAAAACAACTTATAGCTTGTTCCAAAAGAAAGGAACCACAAATGAGAACCTGGCATTGTGTGTCGGTGTAGCAGTGACAGACAGGATTCAAAAGAAGAATGTAATGATCGGGCAGGAGAATAAGTCTGAAGGATAGAGTTTAAATAACTGGGTGCAGACCCAAAAGTCACATTGTAGCCAACCATTACTCACTTGAGCTTTACTCGAGCAGCCAAGGGTAGCCAGTGGAGCTCAGTGAGTAACGGTGTGATGTTGGCTGGTTGAACACCAGACATGCTGTTGCATTCTAGACCATCTGTGGAGGTTTAACTGTGCTGTGCTCTGACCCACGAGAAGAGAACTGCATTAATTGAGGTGAGAGATACCCATGACCTCAACCAAAAGTTGTGTGGCATCTCGACATAGGTATGGCCTGACTTTTTGATTTTATGAAACCAAAAGTGGCAAGTTTAAGATACAGATGCTACATGGTCAAAAGACCACTGGTCATTGATCGTGACACCCAGGTTTCTCACAACCTTGACAGGACTGAGGGATGAAGAGATGATTTGGACATTGATGTTTTTTCTGGATCGTCTGGTTGGCTGGAATCGACAAGAGTTCAGTCTCAGAGAACTGAAGGTGGTGTTCTTTCATCCATGTGGATATTGGAGACAAGGTGAAGTTTGTCCTGAGACTATGGAGTCACTTGGCGGAAGTATCCGATAGGATAAGTAGTGAGAAGTTGGATGCTTCTTGCCAAAAATATTAGCTTTTTGTCTATTAGGAAGATTAAATACACAAATATAGAAGACATCCCAGGCAATGCCTTTATAGTATAGGCCTATATAGACACAGTCCTGAATGATTAACTGGAATATTTAAAAAAAAAAAAAAAAAAAAAAAAAAGGTGAGTTGAAGAATCAGCATGCTCACTCACCTCCGACTTACTAGATCTAAATAAGATAATGAAATCATGTTTTTGTTCAAATACATTTTAATGTAAAATATTAGGACGTTTTCTTTGGGGTGCTATGGCTTTCAGTTGAGCGTAAATATTTGAGAAGGTAAACAAAAATCTCAAACCACATTCATTTCCTTATACAGAAGGGCAGCTTTAGCTCATAATGGTGATCTGAGAGCTGCGTTTTCCCCAAAGGAATACACAGCTCATTAGCTTGGAGTTGGAGATCCTATTATTCTATTTGCAATCTAATAGATATTCACTGTCACTAGCCACAAGTTAGATTCAATTGCTGTTAACTCTACATGAAGAATAATCTGGAAAAAGATTAAGTGGTGATTCTTTTTGTACTCATTCTTGGCCCTGTAAGGGTGAGATGGGTGAATACAGGCTTCCCACACAAAATAAACACATACACAGAAAATTTTGTGTGTGTGCACGTGGATCTCTGTGTGTGATCTTAGCCTTGCAAGTACCATATAAATACAACAAACACTGTAGCCAGCGGGCCAATTTAGACAGTATGCGGATTAGGAGATGGAGATGAGGATCAAATGAGCAGCTAAAGAATATCCTCCTTAATAACTTGTGACTACTGGAATACTCTTCATACACATGAGTACACAAAGACCAAATCAAAACATAAATAGCAGAGCAGGATTATCTGGATTATCCAGACATCTTTCACAGGTACACAGGTAAAATGTAGCTCATAAGGGCAAATGTCATTAAAACAGTTTATGGTCCTGAATATCCAAGCAGAACAACAATATCAAGTAATTAAGAAGAAAAAGAATAAAATACAAAAAAGCACTCCCCAAAGTACGCGCAATATTGTGTTTATCAGTAGGGAATGACATGCCAAAGTATTATTTGTGAAACAATAATCTCATTGTGTGTATGTGTGTATTGTGGAATAGCCACAACACAGGGCCACTGTTTAGCAGTTCAAGAACAGTGCTTACAGCCTGGGGCATGTTCAGGGGCCAAAAGGGTTTGCTGGCACACAATAAAAAAAAAAAAAAAAAAATGTCCACACAATGCATACACTCGGCACACACAGGCACAGAGAACAAAAAATAAGCTCAAAAAGACACACACACACACACACACTACACGCAGCCCTCCGGTCCTGATCAATACATGACAAGAGTAAATCTCCTCCGGACGTCAGGCAGTCCAATCAAAGGGCTTGGTGTTCTTATAGGGGATCACAAGAGCCAGGGGGAGACAAACAATGATGTGAATCCTCAACAACAACACAAAGGCCTCAACAGCTTAGGGTTATGGGAATGGAGGAGAAGAGTAATACAAGCACAAAGTGTATTTCCATACACATCTTTATGAACAAGCTTTTGCATTTAATGCAGCATTCATTTGAAGGTTACAGAAGGTTTTTTTTTTTTGCTTCACTATTTAAATGTGCATAAATATCCTTGCATCATATTTTCTTATGCTAAGGCCACAGGTTTAGTTACAGACAGAATATCAGACCAAATCCTACACATCCTATAAAGTTCTCACACCTAAAGGAGTGATACAAAGACAAGTGTAATGGAAAGTTATCACAGCACTGTCTCCATAATCTACCACCTGGTTTATTATGGGCGTGCAAAAATTCCTCCATCCTTATCTATCTGCCAAGCACTTTTCTCCTTTAATAGACAGATGTCAGCTGAAGAGAGTTGATGGACATTCTTTATCAGTCTCTAACAGACTCACACAGATTGCCAGAGAAACACAAACACAGCACTAGGTGATGGATTAGTAAATGACAGAAGCTGCTTAACAATAGCTGAACAGTATTCTCACAGTGGTGACTAAAATGCTATAATTCTATCAATCTACATTCTGACAATGAGCAGTTCCTGTTTTTGGTGGATGCAGGGGTGTGTTGCAACTGTGCTGCTGCTATTGTTTTGGCTGAGACATTTTTGCAAAAAGGATTTTTATCCCAAACAGTCTCTCCTAATTGAATTAAGGTTATTAATACAATAAATAAATCAGATTATGCCATTGCCCTTCAGCATGATTACAGTACACCTCCAAGCTACACTGGGGAGATGCAGTAGGGAAGCTTTGTGATATTTTTCTAGTGCATTTGAGATCTGGCTCTTCTTCCAGGTGGACATTTTCAGAATATGTGAACAGGAAAGCTGGCATTGCGTTGACACACCTGAACCCTCATGAGCGAGTCCTTTTAATGTCAACAAGTAACACCTCTCCTCTTAGTTTCGCCTACTAATCATGCAACCTGTTTACGTCAGATTGATGTAGCTGATGCTTTTATCCAAAGTGACTTAGATGTGAAGAATGTATTTGGAGGGAAATGTGGGGCTCCCATTCTCTTCCAAGGAAACTTTTACATATAAATAGGAAACATTGGATATTGAACCAGTCATCTTTACACTGAACTATAACAACTGTATCTTCATTGGCCAAGCTCCTGATCTACAGCCAGGTAAATTGTAGGAAATACTGCAATACAAAAAGTTATTGAAGTTCATGAGATTTTTCAACAGTGAAATCAGAATCTTGTAAATACTACAGTTAAAAGCTCATTCAGAATACTTGAGTTTCTATGTGTAAGTATAAGTATAGGCTTCAAAACAAGTATACATTTTGAAGCACAATGTGTACCTGGGAAGAACTAAAATGACTCCTAAATTTCTTTGAGAATCACCAGGTTTTCAAAGTTCTACATGTTAAAATAAAAGGCAACAGGACTTCTTTTCATGATTCTTTATGATGTTTCACCTCTCATCAGAAAGGCTTTTTTAGGTGCAGTGTACAACATTTTCACCCAGAACTTTTTTTCTGAATTCAAAACCTGGAAGAGAAAAATAAAATGCTCCCTGATGTTGGAATTCCAACTTGTCAACTCAGACCAACTCAGAGGACCCTGATTTCAAAATCAAAAGGATGACCCATAGTATTGCTTGTAGCAAAAGCTGTGATTTAATGCTGCCAGCTTTACTCTTCAACTCTGAGATATGGAAGTGATTTACCAAATATGTGGAAACGTTGACGGGTGAGTGTCTGAGAACGTATTCCATTTGGTTCCTAAATGCTGCCATCTGCTGAAGACCTTGAAGCAGGTGTAAGCTCCACACACACTACAGCCAAATTAAAGCCCAGATAAAAGACATTCTGCGTATAATTAGTTGAGCAGACACCAACTGTTATATCTGGATATTTTTTACTGAAAAGATTAATCTTTTTATAATAAAAATGGTAACCTGATTTTTTTTTTTTTTGAAAAACTGAATAGTTTAGACATTCTAACTGAATGTAACTTTTGAAATTTATTAATGAAAAAGTAGCTACAGTTTTATGGGAAAGAAAATACATGTTTTACAATTTAAAGATTTCCTGTGTCAAAACATAGGAAACTAAATAATCTGGTCTGTACAAGGTCTCAAGATCAGGTGAATATCAGCTCAGATGAACAACTCATGTCACATTTTACAATGTCATTATTTAGCTTCTCTCATTTCCATTTCTAAAGGACTTTGACTTGCGTGCATTTTTCACTGCAATTCCCAAGCTTACATTTACATAGAGCAATTACATTTAACATCAAGAATTAGCTTACTTAAAAGTGCCGAAACACAATAGAAAACTCCATCAAAAAATGATGATGGCTGCAATTGCGAGTCATTGACTTGCTCTTGGAGCCATTCATGTTAAAATGTCTGATTTTAGAGCAGAAAATAAACCTATTTATTGTCTGGTTTACAAATAAATATAAATAAATAAATGTGTTTAGTTATAAACATATTTACAACTGTTTTAGTCTCAATCATTTAATTTCACATCCATGACAACTGTGAGGGGGTGAATTTCTTAGTACCACACCAGGAGAATTTATATGAATCATTACATTTCTTTCTAATATGACTGAGTGACAGTCAGCTCTGCCAATGGCTGGCAACTATTATTTCCTCATCTGGAATTGTCATGCTGCTGCGCTTAGTAAAGCAACCACCTGTTTGTATTAACCCAACATCTGTCATATTTGATTTCCCCGTCGAGTCAACATGTTAAGTTGCATCTCACGCTGTAAATGTCTGACAACAGCTCTGCAGGTATTTCTGCAAGGTTTGGCTGAAGGAGCTGGGAGCAAAGCTAACTTTTATTGGTATACGGTGGGTGTGTTAAAAATGGTCTTCAAAACCGGTCTTCTGAAACCAAAGGATCACGTGGCCTAATGCTTTGTCTGTTGCTTTACACAGTCTATGGTTCTTAAGTTTGTTTTTACCTTCTCCTCCTGGGACTCAAAGTAAGACAAAAGAAACAGATTGTGGTAGTTTTGACAAGAAATGAAATCTCCTGTTATTACAGGGGACCGTCACTTTAGGTGGACAAGGTTATGCACTTTGCAGGTCAAGAGTATTTAAGTGTGTTATAATGCAATGCCACAGGGAAGAGACATCAGTAATTATCTGAGAAAAATAAAAAATAAAAATAAATTCCTGCTTTTCAATCTGGGAAGTATTATGAGGCTATTTTTAAACAATTTGGAGTTAAAGAGTTTTTGATAAGTTAGAATGATTATTTACAAAAAGATGCAATACAGTTATCATAAGACATCCCTGCAAGTTCATCCCAAGGTCAGACCATCCAATGCTGAGAAAAACTATTAAAAAAAAAAAAAAAGAAAAAAAAAAAGAGCTATAGCCCTCGGTTAGTATGTTAAATTTTAAAGTTCATGACAGTAAAATTACAAAAAGACTGAACAACTATGGCTAGGAAGGGATGCCAGGAGAAAGCCTCTGGCTCAGATGAAGTTCACACCTCAACGTGATTGAAATGCTGTGGCAGGGCCTTACAAGTTCTGCACATTAACGGTTTTCAACAAATTAAATCAAAATTCTTCCACAAAATGAGACACTGATAACATCATAAAGACAATTATTAGCACAAGTTACAGGTGGTTGTACGTCTGCATTTTGAGTTTGTTTTTGTTATATTAATATTTTCACAGTGAATGAGTTTTTTTTTTTTAATTTGTTGTTATACTTAACCTAATTTTAAAACCTGCTAATGAACAGATGATGCTTTTTGAATTGTAAGAAGAATGCACTTTATTTATACATCACTGTGTGGGTGGTTATAGTTTTAACTGGGGATGCAAGGCATTGATCTACATTAACATGCAGCTTTATACGCATCAAATCTTTAATAGCGACCTGGATCATAAGGGCAACAACAACTGAAACCCAATCAGTACTTCTGTCAATAAAATGCCTTAACCTCTGTAGGTGGTACTGGATTAATTAGGAACTTGGTTTTCTCAAAATACAGAAGTTAGAAAAAAAAGCCAATAATTGTTTTTCTTAGAAAGACATATAAACTATAGTATCATTCTGTATAGAAATTCCAAAATATTGTTTTTGAACATCCTGTGTGCGTTGTGTGGAATCCCATAATTTCCACTGTAACTCCCATGTTAGAGGGAAGGAGAATGGATACTGATTGTGTGACACCGGTGCAACTTGAGCTTCAGTGTGTAGGCACTACGCTATCAATTAAAAAAAAAATCATGGTTTTTAACAGGATTATATCTTGATACATGACTAGACCTATTACAGTAAAAGAAGAAACCCCATGCAAAATATACAGTATTTATGTCTATATGCTGATTTAACTAAATATCAGAGTTTGGTGTTTCTCACTCCATGTTTGAAAACAGTTTGAATAAGTGGCAGTTATGGTGATGACTAAATTATTTCCATATTTTCACTTTTCAAATCACATTAACCTGATGCACTTCATTTATGGCCATCATCGAATAAAAATGTTTGCTTCGAAATAGTTACCAAACAGCAACGCCAAAAAAGCTGGCGGTAGAAATATGTGAATACAGTAATGATGGTGGAGTCCAGCAATGCTGTTTAAAGAAACTACATTAGATGAAGGAACCAGGAGCTAGAAACCTTGAACTGCAGGCAGATCTACCTCTAAGGCCATTAGTGGAAGTCTAGCAGACTTACACTTTAAACAGTCCTGAAATGATCTGCCATGGCTCCCGGCACCTCCAGCTGCTCAACACTGTATATTTGCAATGAGAAGCCCGGTTTCTAATGTCATTTCAGTGCTAAAATCATAACTAAGGACTTTGTTTAGCCAGCGCTTGGTTAGCTCAAGCTGCCTGCTCTTAGCTAAGCTTCATCCTTTGACCCATCCAGGCCAACATTCAGGTAATTACGATAATCTGTTAGTAAAAATAACACCACAACAAATAGCTTTTTGCTCTGTTAAGTCTTTATTCAGAGCTCTGAAACTATACTCAGAGGTCAATACAGTGCTAAGCGCCAAGTAGTTAAAATGATGACAACTGGCTGTAGACTAAGCTGGTCGCCAGTCAGAAGTCCATGCCTCTAATATGCATTCATTATGTTATTTTTACTGTTTATTTATTTATATAATTTTACCTGATATGGTGCAAAAATATGGTTCTTTCTGCTGCAAAGCTGGACAGTTTAACATGGGTGTCAGTGGCGATTCATTCCCTTTTGAAACCAGACGCCAGTGGTCAGACATAAAAAATGAAATTTTTTCAACTTCCTGGTTTACCTCAACATGGATGTAGGAATGTTGGCAACTGGTGAGAACCAAAAGTTGCTCAACAACAGTAAAACTCAAACCTGGACTGCTAACACATAACCTAAAAGACAGTCACTGCACAATTTCTTCTTTTACAACAGCTCAATGAGAGAATTTATTCAACTAAGTTGGCAAGGGAACTGTTCAAATGCCTAATTTGTCTACTGACGATAAATATTGACAATGACAAATTTTCTATGCCAGTAATAGTTCTCTAATATAAAACTGAATGCAAGATTATCTCATTTCGAAGAGTGAATTTTATTCATTTTCAAAGTAAATTTCAATGTTTCAGTCACCAGAATGACACAAAATGTTGCTTATAATGTGATTGCGATTTATCAAATTTGTTACCGTAGTAACTAAAAATACTGAACTTACAGCAGGCTACTGATGTTCAACTTAAATGTGAAAATGTTCAATTGATAACAATAATGAACATACTTTTTTCAAGTTCATCTTTATCTGAATATGCTGCCAGCAAGAGTGTGTGTTAATATTACAGATAAAGCCATGTTGATAAAAATCTCAATTTCATTCTTAATGGAAAGTCATGCAATCAAAACTTCTGGTGGTACGACCACCTGAGGATTCTCTTAGCACAAGTTCTAAGTAATGAAAAAGTTAGTCGGGATCCCAACATGGAGTAATCCAAATATACGGGGAAGATAGCCAGATATTGGTGACATAGGTTCCATTATCAGTGCATATACACAATTTCCACTTTTGCCCATTATTCCAAACCCTGACTCCTTACCTTTCTACATAACATTATTACAGTGCATAGCAGAAGATGTTCTGAGAAATCACATCCTAGTGGTGTAAGATAACTTTGATTATTACACTAAACAAACTCCGTACTCCTGAACTCACTCCTTCACTACAGTACCTTGATAAAAGTATTAAGCTGTTCCAACTGGGAGTAAGCCAGGCCAAGCTGCCTCTGAAGATTTTCCAAGACATGGGAGCTCTGCTGGGTCAACCCCTCCATTTGCTCAGTGGCAGTCTTTTCCAGGGCAGCCAAAGCCCGCTCACTGGATCCCACTCGAGCCTGTAGGGTATGTATGCGCTGCTCCTGAAAGAATATAACAAGCAGAACTGGTCAGATGAAAACAAACAATTGTCTTTTGAATCAAGGAAAAAAAACAAGACAGAAAATTCACTTAGGTTTGAGGGCAAGTTGTTAAAACCGATTTAAAAGCATCATTTCAATATTCCTAAGTTTTGTAACTGCAGTGGAAGATTACCAGAATTTTTTCTAAACTCTCATACCTGAAGTTTAATTTTATATCATGTTTACATCAATGTTATTGTTAATGTTTTGTCAGCTATTGAAAGATCCTCTATATCTGTATATAGTTTGGGTAGCACCTGTATCTGAGACATTTTTTATCAGCAAAAATCTTAAAAAAAGAAAAAAAAAAAACAAAAGGAAAGAGTAGAATAGAGCTCTTCCTATTGTCTACAATGCTGGTGTACAAGAAAAATACATATCTACTTGTGTACTTTGATGCAATGCTGCAAATAATTTATATCACAGAATTCAAGTGACAACTAGCTCTGTAGTTGTTTTTAACCTTTTTCTCAAGGTCCTCTTTCAGTTTTGTGCAGGAGCTCTCTTGTTGGTTTTTCTCTGATGTTGCAACATTTAACCTTCTCTTCAGAGAGTCAACGAGGGCCTTCCTGTTGGTAGCCTCCTCTGATAAAGACCTCACCTATACAAGAAAGAGTTAGGCCACAGATGATTACCAGAGGGAAGGAAGGGAGGGTGGAAGGGTTGCTCTGTGGATTTCCATATAAAACAATACACATTTTAGGTCCATTTAACACTACTTTAAATACAGTACTTTTAATTTTCCAACCTTCCTCTTACTAAAGAGTGGTTAGGAGTTAATATATATTAAGTTTAGCTACATACATACTTATGATCAGATAAAAATACATTGTATAGATTTACACATTTACTATTCATGGGTTAAAATTCAATCATGTTATTGTAAAACCAAACAACAGCAAAGAAATATGCTGATATAGTAGCATCACAATGTAAATTTTGCTAAGTTTTACAAATGCAGAAAACATTTATGTGTTATTAGCTATCATCACTATTATTCTACCAAAGAGCCTTAAACAAATTGGACTACCTAGGATGGCATACTTTAGTGTCATGTACCTTCTTCTCTAATTCTTCTACCTGACCGCGGTAACTTTTCTCCATCTCCTGCAGGAACTTCAGTCTGGTCTTAAAGTCTTCCACCAGCTGTCTTTTCATGTTAATATCCCGTTCAGTGTGGGCCACCCTACAAGCACACATGAAAAGGAAGGCTAAGTATGAAATCTATCCATGTTATTAATCATATTTTCATATCCTTGCACAGGCACAGCCTCACTT
This sequence comes from Zenarchopterus dispar, assembly GCA_028564865.1. NCBI lineage: Eukaryota > Metazoa > Chordata > Actinopteri > Beloniformes > Zenarchopteridae > Zenarchopterus > Zenarchopterus dispar. The sequence continues at coordinate 8,287,376 of JAOWBL010000001.1, forward strand.
ACAACATCTATCAATACAGTAATCTTAGCATAGACATACCTGGAGACAGAGTCACGAACAAGCACACACAAATACACAAAGCTGGCAGGCACAGTGTCCCCATGCGGTACGTCAGGCGTGACAGCTCATTATGACAACTAAATACACTGGCATGCTGTTTGGGTAAGTGGAGGGGCGTGAAATAGGGATGCATATATAATTCTAACTGGCATATATTAGAACAAGTGCTCTGGCAGGGAATGCCGCTTTAAGTGTGGCTGGGGAGTCCTTTTTGACAAACGGTGTTTCGAATCAGCAGTGACACTACTTGAGAGACTGTAATCAAGCATTTAAATGTTTATTATTTTTAGCTCAGCATTATGGCAGTCATATAAAAACACACCAACGGGGGAATTTTGCTTGGAAGCTACTATTTATAAAAGGAAAGTGCTCTAAAAAAATCCAGCTGAGAGACAACATCTGTCTTGTAAATTCTTGTGTCTTAACTGTTGATACATGCACCATGTGTCACTTCCTATTTCAGTAACCTGCTGTACTAACATGTTTAATATGATTGAATTCTGCAGTGAGGCGTTGCTCTCAGCAGTCTATGTTAGCATGTTTTATTCTGTTTTTTTTTTTTTTTTTTTTTTTTTAAAGGCATATAGAAAGCATATTTCAGGCTTGCCTGTACCTTTGGGAATTGGAACAAATAGAATAAAGATCATACGAGTCCAGTTAATTAAGATATAGTGACTCTTTGCTCACAGGTACATCATGTTGTGTACTTTTATATAGGCAGATGATGCAATAATACAGCAAAAACCTGCTGGATAAGTAAATGTCCCTGCCTCTCCAGGTGGATGGATGCCTGAGGATGGACTCGTTAAATAAGTGTGAGCTTGCCCTATTGGAGTGACATTAAATTAAATGAGAGCGGAGTCTAGCCTGGGGACTTTGGGGGGGCAAGTAGCGCTTGCTGGTTACCCCATGGACTTGGCCATTAATGAGAAAACCCATATTGAACCTTTCAGATGACTGCCTGGTGTTGACTTAAAGACGGAGAGCAGCCATAAGAGTCCCAGCCGCTCCCTCTGCCCCAATGCTAATGGCAATTAGATCGACAACATTTATTTTAGATGTTCTCTTCTTGCACAGCCCAAAAAGAATAGAGGATAAAAAAGAATGAAGGATATATGGAGCTTCTGCTGGAGCGTGTGATCTCTATTTATGAATGTTAGTGGAAAGAAAGACAGAAAGCCTCAAACTATATCCCGATCACTCACCCGTTTGCTCCCTTTGTTCTGTGCTTGTTGGCAATATTGTTCATCAAACATGCGTGTATTGTAATGATAACAGTCAGTGGTCTGAACTATGTGTGCATAAGAGAGAGTGAAAGCACACTTTTCTTTGTATGTTGTTAAGAATGAAGTGCGGGTGGATGTTTCAAGTGGCTGATAGACAACAGGGCTAAAGATGAAAGAAGCAGCTTCATAAATAAGGCAGGGCCATAGTGCCGGATATTGACTGAGGACATGCCGGTGTACTTTGAAATTCATTTCTTTTTTTCACCCTTCTCTTCTTTAAGGCGAAGCAGCCTTGCTCCCTGTGTGTGTGCTGAGATTTATATTTCAGAGACGTCTAGACATGTCTTTCATTCTGAGAAGGGGGTCCCTCCATGGAGGCAAATGGAGTGGTAGTCGAGAAGAAACGGAGAGTTATGTGCATGTCTGTGCATGAGTGAGTGTGTGACAAGTGCTAAAGGAGAGGACAAGGCTGTCTCACAAACAGCTGAGGGACGTTCACTGTGTCATGCTGTGATCCTTGATACTTCGGTCACACACAAACACATATTCACTATGATTGTACATATGCCCTGGATGCATTATTGAGGACAGGCAGGCAGAGGGCTGAGCATGCAACACAAAGACAACAAGAGAGAGGAAAGCCAAGTTGTACTTTATACCTTCCTCTCAGTTCAAATCTCTGCAGTTTTCCTTAGTGAATTCCCTTAGCATTGCTATGTATCAGAAATGTTACAAGGATTGCATTGAGTGAACCATATAACTCACTGGGACTGGTGGCCCACGGGCCAGAGAGCTGCTGTGTGGGTTTTAGTGTCATGAGCCAAAACGGTCCTTTCTGCAGTACAGAAACAATCAATACACTACTTTGATCACCGTTCCTCATCAGCTGCCCACACGCATACACACATCGCCAAGCTGCATGACACAAAAGACACCCACATACACATGTGTGCACACACATTAATTCATTTACTTGTTGTTATTCACTTGCTCATGAGGAAATGCATAATTTCACAAGTGATTCACAGTGAGGGGATGCATGCGTAAGCAGAGTGCAGGACACAGAGTGCTGCCACATGGTGGAATCAAACACTACAGATGAGGGATGCAGATGCAAACAGAGACAAAGACATAGAGAGATCGAGAGACAAAGACAGAGAAGGGGATTCAAAAAGAATAAGCTAAATAGAAAATCTTTTGGAGAGCAACAGTAAGAAAACAACATAACAGGAAAAAGTAGCACTAATTAAGACAAAAGGAATGTAACTAACTTGTCCTGCAGCTGGATAAGCTTGTCCTCCTTCTCTTGGAGCTGGCCCCGCAGGGCTTTGTTAGCAGCCATCTGCTTTGTGACCTCAGCACTTGCACTCTAGGGAGAGGGCACACGGTATGAGTGTTCATTAATGGGTTTGAGCTTGTGTGATGCGGGGCATGGTTGATGGCAGGTTAAGCACAGAATACATCATTACAGCTAAAGTGGGAATGCCAAAGGTGCTAAAAGAGGTGAAGAGAAATTATATATTTTTCAGTTAAAATAATGGTGGCGAGACTTAAATTCATAATTTATAGAACTATAGCGGTGATGATCATCAATAGAGAATGGATTCAAAAAGGATCAGTAACATCTTTATAACAGATGAAGATGGTCTGCTTCTGATTATAAGAATAACTAAAATTTAAACATGAATGTTTACTTTTGTTTAAAGAGTCCATGTCTTTTGGGTATTGTACCAGCATAAACATTTGACAATGCCCACTCTGTCTCGGAGGGAAACCCCTACAGTGCATCCCTCACCTCCTTCTTAAGCTGTCACCTGCCATGACTTCCTCAGATGGGTGTAATGACAGCAGCAATCTGCTCTGTGACACTGATGAGCTGGCTGCTGAGAGGGCGATAATGCTGTGGTGCCACTCACACCTCATTCCTTGTGATGTAGGGCATGTCAGTACTGTTATTTCTCATTTCTCATCTTTCTGACATGTACTCCGAAAGAAGATCAAGTGATAAGAAAGGCTAATTCATGTTGAAATCACATGCAATTTCAGGTTGTACTATGAGTAAATTTATAAGCTCAAGATTTTTTTTTTCTTTTTCTTTTAAAACATGACTGCTTTGAAAGTAAAAACAAAGTTTCTTTTAGATTATTTACTCTGAAAGGTCTGCAAACTGCTCAAACCACTGATTTTATATGTGCTCAAATACGTTTTTTTTTTTCAAACTGAAAACAGAAGTTCACGTGGAACCCACAACTTTTAGACAACATAACAAGTAACAGAAAATAAGTTCAAGAAAAGTACTTAAATAAGAAGAAGACATCAAATGTCTTTCTACAACCCCAAATCAAAGTTGGGTTAATGTGGAAAATTTAAATAAAACATTAATGTGGCATTCTAAAACAGACTTTTTTTTTTAAATCTGCACACTCTTTGAGCTCAATATATTTTGGGTTTTTTCCCCTCATCAACTTAATTTTATTTGTTTTTGGAAAAAAAATTTGCTGTTTCAATATGGTGGTGGTGTTACGGTAATAATGATTTGATACACATCGAATATTCATAAAAGTTGTTATTGTTTACACATAGTGATACATTTTACACCATTTTTTCAGGTGCATATGATTCTCTAATTGTATTATCTACTCAAGCTGCATAAAACACAAAATTGATAATGACCAGACTTTTTAAATCATCAGTCCTATTAATAAGTTTATCTTATGTGATATGCACAAAAATAGCCAGTTATGAGTACATTTCTGTAAGTCTGTGACTACTAACCTTAAGTTTGGCTTGAAGTTGTTTGACCTCAGCCTCCAGGGCCTGCGGGGCAAGGTTAACTGAGGCAGGTGTGGTTCTGCCCTGGCAGGAACACACTGTGTTTACTGGTGCTGTTGGTGCAGTTTGTGGGGGGAAGGTAATCCGCTTCCACTGCTCTAGCTCCATCTCCAAAACTTTTTTCTGCTGCTCCACACCAGCAAGGTCAGAGGTCAGCTTCTGCAGATTGACCGACAGATAGGATAGGTGAGCTGGACCACTGGTGATGATAACACAACTAAAAGAAAAAGTTTTGTCTACCCTTAACAAACCACAGAAACATGTTTTTGTGTTACAGGGTGGTGAGAGTTGAAAAACAGTAGACTGCTATGTGTAGCTGCAAAATCTGGCATACACAATGCATGAACTAATGTGCTAATGATCCACATGTTATATGAGATAAATCAGAGATGCATGTCATATTTGGAAAGATGTCATTTGCTTTGTATATGGATAGTCATAAGATTCTTTGAGTGAGTATAACTAAATCAGAACAAAAAAAAGTCATGTATATTGATATAACTTTGTAAAATGCGTCTTTTCCGATTTTAGAGTGGTTGGGTATAGAAAATTGACTAAGCTTCTTTGGAACCGTAAACATAACATTTTTGAACGTAGCACTAAGCCACAATTCCAAACTCCTTTCATTAATTAGATCCAGGTCTGAAACTACTGAACCTAATTAGCTTTTGTTTTAGTGATTAGTGTTAGAGCTCACATGCCTTTTCCATCCTGCAGTGTGAATTTTTAGTGCGTGCTCAAGAAATATGAGATGTTATAATCTTATAGGGTGAAGCATATTGTTGCTGCACATTATTCCAACCTCGATGAGGACCACTATCCATCTGATGGCAAGTTAATGCAGAAAACACATACTTTTTCTTGCCACTGTAAAATTTGCAGTGTATTAGTGATTCTAAAGATAACATCTCAGATAAACACAGTTAATCACATGCGAGGTGGTTATAAAAAACCTTTTCTCTTTCCATTTTTCTTTTGTTGGTGGTGGGGTGGGTGGGGGGACTTTATCTTTTTTCTTCCTCTTTTTTTTTAGTGACTTTGGCTAAACATTGCAACAATTAGCTGATCTAGTATCACATTAAACATCGAGAATGCTTAATGGTGCAAATAGGAGACATGATACATGGAAATAAATGCTGCACACCGAGTAAATGCAGGAAAACACACAGGGCCTGTGCACACACACCCAAGTGAAACCACAGACTCCCAGGGGTTTGCTCTATGCTCTGCATACATGGAGGTTATTGATATCTGGTTGCTGGCTGACACCTTTTAATAGAATCCCTCTTGTTTTAGGTTTCCTCTGCTCTGCTGAAGACACACATGCCACATCCCCAGGGAGGGCAGAAGAGAGCTAGGAAGGAGTAGACAATGAAGACTGGAGCTATGGCATTAGTGGCAGCACTGCAAGAATTAAGAGAGGCATTGATGACACTTCCTGTAAGACATGCTTTGATTTCACAGGCCACTTTCAGACCTGGTGAGAGACACTGACGCAGACTGAAATACTGGTCATTCCATTAGGAGGGAAGAAAGATCACCTCTTTCTCTTTCTGGCTTCACAGATGCCATCAGAAGCTACCATTAGTAAGACAAATAAGCAAACACAGGCACAAACAAACACTCACAGCACTTTCTAAATGCATGCATTAACCAAACAAGAAATTTACTCAAAAACTACTAAAATGCCTTATTGTGGAAATTCCTCAATGACATTGTAGTAAATCTGTGTACCAGAATTTTTATCTTCTAAATAACAATGTCTGGACCTTTTCTTTAGGATTATGTAAATTCCATCTCTATAATCCTGTGATAATCCCAGCCACTTAAATGTTAAGGGAGGGCAGGACACTCTGCACTTACAGAGAGAAGGCTGGTAAATTTGGGAGGTGATGTCGGAGTGGATGTGGAATTATGACAGAGTGAAGAAGATAATCCACGCTGCCAAATGATCCTGTGTTTGGATGATATGCATGACTAACACATTTTGCCAACAGTTACACTTGACTGGAACAAGAGAGCATGCTTCATCTGCCACCTATTTTTTAAGCTTCTTATGTCACTTTAAGGGATAAATGGCTCGTTACAACCTGGGTCTCATTTTTCTGGTTTTCGTCAGTGTCCATCATAACACTGAATTCACACTGATTAAAAACAAGAAAATCAGCTACATCAAGACAAACTGGCTTAGGTGTAAATAACTGAAGACATATTTTCCTGTTTTAAGGTTCACATGGGAGAAGCTTGTTTTCTTCTTTCAGAAAGGTTTGCATCAGAAAAAGACATGTTTTAAACATTGTGAGATACTCTAAGTGCCATTACAAAAGTAATTAATTGTGCACAATTAATCAAAACAGTAGCAGAAAAGTAACATAAAACAATAAATAAACCAAGTTCATAGAAAATGTTTTCAACTTCAAAAATGTTTTTTTTTTTTTTTTTTAATTCTCTGGTGTAAAAACCTTGAACATAATGAAATTTGAACCAAAGACATTCCTAAAGAAGGAGGGAAAACCTGCAATGGATAAGAATTATTGTTTAAGAGGAAAATAATGAGAAAGAAAGCAAAAACAAAAAATTGAGTATTTATACTTTTTGCTGCAAGAGAAGAAATGTATAGAGTATGAGTAGGGATGTTAAAGGTATATTTGAAGTGTCAGTATGCTGCAAACAGACTTTGGCTGCAAGAAGGAGTCCAGAATCCATCACAACAAAAACATGAAACCACACCATTACAGATCTCTTCTTCTCACTTGTCAGAAATTTGAGGAGGACAAACATACTATTCAAGTAATTACTATTAAAAGCACTTATTCTGATAATTACATACTAAGTTCTAGCTCATACATACAGAAGAGGAAAGGGCAGAAAAGAAATGTAAAAATAAACAACAATGCATGACTTATTGAAGAAGGGGGGAAAAAAGAGAAGGATAGAATGGCTGAAAGATCAGGAGACAGGGCAACACAAACAAGTCTCTGCAAAATTGCCATGCTACCTCTCACATGATGGCCCCTGTGGAGGCTGTCCTAAGCCAATTACAAGCACAGAGTTTTAGTTAGAGAGTTGGCCAGGACCGGCTGGAACAAGTCCAAAGTCCATCACCTCTTGCCCTTTCCAGAGAGGGCAAGCTCTGACCAGCCAGCTCAAACTTTCTCTAGCGGAGTGGCATTAATACTGCAGGAGGAAAGAGGAAACAAAGAGGAAGACAACAATTCCCTCTCTGTCCACCGACTCAATCAACAGTGAGCGTGCTTGTGTGTGTACACATGTGCCTGCTGTGTTCATGTCTAAGGTCTCGTTGGGTTTCAGCAATCAGATGCCTGGTGGGTACACGAGGACAACTTTCTCAGTAGCAACACTATGAAAGATGCACTGTGACCTGTGTGTACAAGCACACAATACTGTATCTGTACTTTTTCGCATAGTAAATATACAAACAAAAGCATGCAGCTAATCATGCGTCCAGTGGGGTTTTTTGCTGGCTACAGCCGTGTCTGGATTCACCAAAAGAAGTCTCCTGCCTATCAGGTTAATGGCAGTATCTGTCAAAATATTGATGTAAGTGCATGCGAATATGTGTGTGCAAATGTTGATGTTTATGGGCAGGTCTTGACAGGAAAGATACAGTTTAGGGACTGGAGCCGCTCCTGTTTTATTCATAATCAGTATCGTGTCCTAGAGTTTCCTACCTGAATGTAGACACTAAATAACTAAATAGGTGTGTGGCAGGATTACCTTGTGTGTCTCTGTGAAAGTCACTGCTGGCGACGCATTGTTATGGACAACAGGCTTGCTGAAGCAAACAATGGGAGTGTCAGGTAGAGAAAGGAAGTGAGAGATTACCTTCCTTTCTTCTGCTCTGTGTTTCAAACCCCCAAAGATGACAGAAAACCTGTCAGCTTACTTATTAAGCATGATAAGGGCATGCAACTGCAGCATTCTCAGCCCCAAGAAAAGACAAAATAAAATCACAAAAAAAGGAAACTTCCTTCCTTTCACTTGTCTACCTGTTATTCCCCAGTTACCTGTGTAAGCTTCTTGCTGCTGCTGAGTTTCTCGGTGAGAGTGTTCAGCTGTGCCGTGATCGTCTCGTTGGCCCTTTGCAGCTCTCTGGCTAAGAGGATAGCATCTTTTTTGGCACTTCGCAGGATGTTGATGTGACGCTGTAGAGACTCAATGCGCTGCTGCAGAGATGTGGAGGAGGAGCAGCGCTGGGTCTTCGTCAGCATCCTCTTCCTCCTCCACCTATTTCGCTCTCCTCTTGTCCCAAGCTCCCAGGACTCATGCTGTTTATCATCTAACGGGAGGAAGTACATACAGCTATCTCAGAGTTGACATGTTATTAAAAAAAAAAAACAACCTCAAAAATCCCTGTTTAGAAGCTCCAGCTGGGAGTTAACCGGCATATGTAAAAATGTCTGTATTCACAAGTGAAAACTGTGATATATTTAACTACTAGGATGATTAACATTTTCCATTTATAACCAATTCAGGAGTGTCAAGCTTTGAAAAGAAAAAAAAAAAAGCTTGTTAACTTCTCAAAAACTTGTTTCTGATCGACAGCATGCAAATACATTGAGTGTTCTATCTGGTTCAATTAACAGTTGATTAGATTTTTGTAGTTTAGCAAGGTTAAGAAAAAGGAAAACGTATGCTACCTTGGGCCAGAACATCAGGTTGTTTTCCGTAACAATCTGCTGACGATGCTTGTAACTTTGAGATTGGTGAACACCTGTAGGACTGACAGAACACAAAAGTCAGACAGTATGATGAGAAACAACTGTTTAATATAACACAACAGTTGGCATGTTGTGCTCCTGGAGACGTGGCTCACAATGACACCATGATCACAGAGGGTGCTCAGCTTAACGTGACATGACAAATAACCCTGTGATTAAATAATTCACCTGAGCATGTTCAGTCGACTCCAACTTGAACAACTTTCGGGGTGAATATTCCTTCTGACAGATGCTTGCAAATGCCGCCTTTGTTCAATCACTGTCTGAGAGCCCTGATTCACTCCTACAGTATGATGAGTGTGAGTCTATAAGTGCATGCAAGTGTGTGACACCTCCCTGCTGCATTATCGTTTGTAGTGACATCAAAGACACCCCTTCCAATCAGACACCCCCCCACCGCTGTTCCTTGCTGCCTAAATCCTTTGTATGGCAGTCAGGTAGGATTTGATCAGTGCCAGGTTTGATCACACATGCAGAGAAGAGAGGGGAGATGAACCCTTTGGTTTGTGACATAACACGTTGTGAGGGGCTTGGGCTGTCACAGTGAGGAGCCCAGGAGGAGATGATGGGCATATTTAGCGGATCTGGAAAGAGGAAACTAAAGCAGGATCTGAGAAGAGTCCTGACAGCTCCCAGGTTACATGCACAACAACAACCCTCTCTTCTTCTTCTTCTCTTTCTACCTTGCTCAACTCATTCTAAATAAAGAGAAGGGAAGAGAAAAAGACCAACCATCTTTAAAAGGTTTCTGTCTTCCCCCTCATCATCTCACATCTTTAAGGACTTTTCTTTCTCGGCTTTGCTGCTGCGAGTCCTGCTGTGAATTGATTGGATGCGGACAGGGGCAGGGGTCCAGGCCTATTGATTTCATACTTACAGAAACCCTTAGAAAGTTATATGCAAACCATTCACATCGCAGCAGCACCTAGCAATTACTTTCAATGTTGATTAATCCTCCTGATGATCAAAACTAGTATATATCCCCTAAAAATGCCCATTCTAATGTAGTAATATATTAGGCAAATTACACTGAAACATAACGTTATACGGTATATCATTTTATATATAGTATTATGGCATTATATTCATAATATTATAAGAAGTGAGGGACACAATAAAGCCTTCAGTTGGTAAAAAAATGGAACAAATATCCTCAAGATTCAGTTCATATGACAATCATGTTTATGTGAATTGTCTTGTATCAGCACAGTATAAATCCTGTATGCATTTTAAAATTATTTAATTCTTTATCATTCCCATAAACTTAAATAATACATTATGTTTGTGTGAATAGTAAGCAGGGAATACATACTACCCCAAACACTTACATCTAACTGGAGAAGCTTTTTCAGCAAAATCAAGCAAAAATCAAATGAGGGCAAACCAACCTTTCTGATGGGGTGTAGCTTGTAACATTTTGTCCCAGACGGCACCCTGTTGAGTTCATCCCGGTACTCCTCACTACTGTCACTGCAGAGAAAGGTGAAGTTTATTACAGACCAGAAGTTGAACCTACAACTCTGGTTGTGAAAGTACCACCCTTGGACAAAAATCCAATTTACCTTTTATGGTTGATTTAGTTGACATCAAGCAAAAATATGTGCATTTCGCCCTCCTCCTTCCAACAGAAAATCAATGTCCCATCCAATTTCTGAGCTGGAAGTGTAAATGTGGGTGTAAATTAAGTGAAAAGCTGCAGTGTCTGATGCTGGTAGTGAATGCATCAACATGTATGAGAGTGGCTGTGGCCTTCATTAGCCTTCTGTGTGTGACAGACATGTGTGAGAGGCACGGCTGAGCAGAGCCACGCAAAGTTGCATCTGATGGACACACGGTAAGGGCTTCTTGAGACACACACACACACATTCACATACACACACAGGTTTATTGACAGTGACCTTTGACGTGAAGGTGGAAGCCAGTGACATTTACGCTGGTGGGTTTATTAAGGTGGGGCCTGGAAGAAGCAGCAGAGGTAAAGACCACAGAGAGAGGATCTAACTGGAACATTACATGACTGGGTTAGGGTTAAAGCCAGTCTGGCTGGGAGCACAGGAACTTGCTGAAGATTACTAATCACCATCACCGAGTCCAAGGATACATTCACTGGATAAAAACTACACACTCTAAGCTAGTGAGGACATACTGAATATACATAATGCTATGAATCCATCTCTGATTTAATTTTGCAATTAATATTTACATACTTGTAATATGCATTACATACATGACTACCCACAAAAACTCTTCTCAGTCTGAGTGTTTTTGTCTGCAGTGAACATGAGGAAGATAAATAAAAAGAGCAACAGTAATCGTACAATAAACTCCTAAAACTCCTCTACAGGTGCTTCAACACACAATATAGTTAATATTGTTGAGGTGGAATGTTAAGGTGAAACTTAAAGACACATGTTCTCATACCAGAGATGTCCCATATCCTATATTCATAATGGCACTGAAATGAAGATTCGATTCAATCTGTTTGGTTCCTTCGGTGGCCTGTTTTTGAATGTATGGGTGTTACATGAATTTTGGATCTCGACTCTACTGGAATGAAGTAGATTGCACTTGATCGAACTTGTTTTCTGTTTAAAGGGCCTTCAGATGATGTTTGCTGTAAATTTGAGCTATACAAGAAAAAAACTGAATCAAGTCAAACACCATGCATTAAGGTGCAGATTTGGAAATCTAAAACAGTGTAAATTGAATAATCTTTGCAGATAAATTTAAGAGCTTCATCACATCTAAACCTCATTAAAATTCATAAGACACATATAAAATGCACTGATGTGGTATAGTTTTGCTTTTTTTTTAGCTTGCATGATTAAAAAAAAAAAATACAGAAAATGCTTAAAGCTGAGGAGCAATGCTAAGTTATTGGCCTGGCTTTTAGCAGTCCAAGATACTTATGCGTTGGGAACAAGGGGAACCAGAAACCAACTACAAATGCTACACTTAAACTTTAGGTCTCCCTAGCTCATAGCTCTCGATTAAATTCAATCATTCTATTAGCAATCCTTGAGTTGAATTTCTCTGAGGGAATTTCAGAAACCTGGAAAATCTATATCAAGACTCATAAATTTCATCTTGTAACTTGAGAGTGCTCTGGACTGTACTAAGAAACTTAAATTTGACTTGTTTTACTGTGTATTTTTTGCCTTCTCATTTGTCACCAAACCATATACAATTTTCTGTCTTCCAGATGTGAACATTTGTGACATATATACAACTTGAAGAAGATAGTCACCTGTTCTCATTCTGTCATACTAAAAAGCAATACTGCTGATGTACTCGAAATGGTAAGATGCCTTCAGCAAAAAAGAAAATAAATAAAAAAAATAAGAGAGGTAGCGAGAAGCAAGAGGCAGCGAGAATAATTAAGGGGAAAAGGTAAGTCTTGTCAGTCGCCTGACATCTTTATTTGGCACTCTTTAGGCCCAAGCTCCTTAGGCAAAAATACTGTATTACTGGGAGCATACAGCAACAAATTTGTGAAGAGGAGCCCTGAAAGATAAGAAACACAGAGGGCTTTACAGTAGCAAATCAGCAGACAGGTGTCTTAAATAAGACAACATCTCAGTTTACACCCCTTCTTCACAAATCCGCTTAGATCCTCCTCTCAGGTAAAGTGTTTATTAGACTGCTGCTTATTAGCCACATAGAGAGGCATTAGGAAAGCAGGGCATCGCTGCACCCAGTCCCTGCTAAATGGCCTCATGCGGATAGAGTTGGGGTGGATTACAGTGTGATGAATTAGTTGGTGAAAGATGGTGAGTAAGCAGGACTGAGGTAAAGAGAGCAGATAGAGGAAGGCATACAGGGAGAGAAAGGAAAGAGGGGAGAAGATATCAACGAGTTTTCGAAATCAACCAACCATCACTCAATAGAAGTTGGCTCAGTGGCTTTTTTGCATAAAACATACATGAAATAATTACTGTCGATGTTTCTTAATTTAGAGTGTGTTAAACAGCTTGTAGACATCTGGTACTAATCTGAGTTGGGTCATTCAAAATTTATCCAACCAAATTAAGGCAAGGAGAGGAGAGAGCAGAGAGGGATGGAAAGGATGTGTATGTGTGTTGGGAGGTGGTTAAGGGGTGGCTGGAGGAAATGCAAAGAGCGCACACAGCGCATTTGTGAATTGACATGCCACAAGATACCCGACATAACTAGACACAAGGTGGGGTAAGATTCCAAGCATATATGGTTGTGTGTGTGTGAATTGGGGGTGGTTAGGCCTTGCAAGGGAATCCTTAGTGCTGTCAGGGGGGGTTAGTAAATATGCAAAGAACCAGTAAATTAAATCAAACTGCCAAACTGTCAATTTCGGGGTAGCGTGACTAGTGCATGAAAATGGCATCACTGGAAGGTATCAAGGCTTTGGTGGACCCCTTATCCCTGGGCTTTTCTGGCACTGGTTCAACTTTGTGTAGAGAGGTGGCTAATTTTGCATGCAAATTTCAGTCAATAAGCTCGAAGCAAAGGCATCCCAGGATATTTCAAAAAGATCTGACAGAAGATTTCCCCCTCCTCTCTATCACTCTTGTTCACATTCTTCCTTTGGCTCCTGAATACCAACTAGACAGACAATGGAATTCAATCATTCATTTGCTTACGTTTTACATATGCACATTGTCCCCTTGATGCTGCATGCCCCCTAAATTTTCGCCAGATCATTCATTCAGCTCTAACAGCCCACCCCTCTCCAAACACACCAAAAATAAATTAATTAATTAATTTTTTTTTAAAAATAACAAGGAGGATGACAAGAGAGAAAGTGTATCTGTGTGTGTGTGCTTGTGCATTATTACCTTTCTACACTCATGTCCTCCCACTCGTCTTTAGTGGGACTGGGGCACCGACCTTGCCAACTGATACCTTTATTGGGGTTGACTGTTCGGTGGCTGCGCTGACAAAGAAGACCTCTGTGCCTAATTGTCTTGAATTTGACCTTGCTGCTGATGTTGTTAGTAATCCCAGCTGCCCATGTTGGTCTTGCTGCATGATTTCTGTAGAAGTCCCTGGCTGCTCTGAGAATTCCCAGTTCCTGTCTCAGTTTGAGCAACTGATGATGAAGCTTGGTAATCTCTTTTTGAGATGAGGCCAGTTGGGCTTTTAGGCCCATGATCTCACTATAATGTTGCTCCTCCTTGGCCAGGGCCTCGGCACGAGCTGCCTCTTCTTGAACAGCTTCCTGTGTTTGCTGACGATCCATGGAGGCTTGGAGTCTGCGGTAGTTGAGGGCCAAGTCTTCCTTGGCCTTGAGTAACTGCTCTTTTTCTTCTCTCAGCCTCTCTGTCTGCTCCTGCAGGGACATCATCTTCTGCTCCAGCTCCTCAATCTGAAGGTATCAAATATGGGGCATCAGTGCTACAAAACAGAACTTCTGAAAATGCTGCTCGAGTGAAAATAGTAAAACATGTCAATTCTGAGTCCCCTCTGTTTTTGTTCTGCTTCAGTATTCCTGAACAATTCCACAAGAAAGGCCAGTTCCCAATTTAACCTGTGAAATAGCATGAACACACTGGTTTCACAGATATTTCCCCAAGTGTGTAATTACACTTTATATGCTGAAGAAGGGTGGGGATAAGGCTGCGGACATTTGACTGGCACCCTCTTACCCTGATCACCTTTAACTAGACAGCAACCAGGAGCACTTAGTCTTTTTGTTAGATCTTTGGTGGAAACTGTTTAAGAGAACAGGGGCTGCCTGCTGGGTTTGTGCCTCCAGGCAATTTTTCCCTTTTATTTGGTTCTCACACTGCCTGCTGGTGAAGCCTGGTACCTTTCAAACAAAATTAGATGGCTATCCCTAGTTCTGATGATTCACGGTCATGAAGTCATTTTTTTAAATTCTTTATTCTGGAGTGGGGGTGTAGTGGGAGATCTGAGTTAAGCACATTAACTCATGCAAGCATGCATTTAACAGAAAGTGCAACCAACTAACAGCATCAATTTACTTAGAGATTTTTTTGTGACTATGACATTACAGTTGATTTGGAAAAAACAAAGAAGTGCAAAATAATATGAATTATTCTTACATTTTTTTCCTCACAAAGAGCACAAAAAAGACATATTGCTTGAGATGACTCCATCTGGTATCTTTTATTGGTAATGACACAGAGCACTTAGTAATGGTATAGTGCGGTACCTTTTTAAATGAGTGCTCCATTCGGCCTAAAGAAAAAGAAGACTTTTTCGGCGTGCTGCTTTTGACCTGGTGTTCCTCTGCCACTTTGTGAAGCAATTCTGCAAAAAGGAACAAAGCTCATTATTGTGACACACTGTGTCAAATTCAGGCTGCTCAATCAATACAATAATGATAAAGAGGGTACATTAAATCAATTAACATTAGTAAGGTCTAATTTCTTTTTAGAGTTCTTGTTTCTTTGTTCTTTCTTTGTCAATCAAACTGCTAATGCTGTTTTCATGTGGCCTGGAATTTCTCACAGTTTAAACCCACCCCAGTTTCTAAACTCTAAGCAAATATAGACCCATTTTATTTTAATTAAGACATAAGTATTTTACTTGGAACTGCAGAAGAAAACAGAAAAACAGTGTTAAAAAGAGCACACTAGTACATCATATGTGCAACCTCTCCCTGGGGATCTTAAACAATCTAAGAGAAGTGCTGGTCTCTCTGGTGCTCACATAGCCCCAGGCTCTGCTGCTTTGTAGTCCACTGCGTTTCCCCAAAGGACATCTAATCTCCACAGACAAACATGCTGCTTTATTCTGGGAAGTTCAATAATGGCATTGTCAAACATATGATTTAGGCTTTATGATAACAACAAAATGTATGCAAGAGCTCAGGGATTTAATGCACACGTTTATGAAAAAGTACAGTTTTACAAGCTTTTGTGTCACTGATGAATGATATCCATCTGCTGAAGTTGAAGTACTTTCTTTTCTCACCTATCTACAAAGGGCAACAAAAAATAATATAACTTCCTGCCTCTCAATCTCTTCTGTTAAACATTCATGACAAGAAGAACAAAATCATTTGTACAATGAGGCTGGAAAAAAAAAAAAATCAAATATTCAGGACCTCGACTCTTGAGGTCAGTTGATCTTATGGAGATTGAGCTGGGGGGAAAAAAAAGAGGCCATAGAAGGAGAAAGTAGAACGACCGAGGGTGGTGCTGTAAAGGGCTGCTGCTCCTTTGCTTTGCATTGACACCTTGCCCAAGGAAGTTTGTTACAATGAATTAGCCTGCCCTTTTGTCTTCCTTACATGTCACATTCAATCACACACAGCACCAAATAGGACAGGAGGGCTGCTGTGTTCACTGGGTACATAACCAGGTTGAGAGACAATTATCCAGCTCCGCTGCTGGTGGCATGGGAGTTGGCACCTCAGCACTACCTTGATAAGAAGACGTGGTGGCTCCCTAGTCACCCTGTGTTGAAGGAGGCTCTGGCACTGGCGCATACATTAACGTCCCTCCCCTGTCTCCTCATAGGATGCAGCTCAAAGGCCCTGTTCCTTTCATCTGCTGCCTTTCGTTAGTGTGATCTTGATGTGAGCTCTTCAACCGTACATCCTTTTGATCGGGTCACAAGGGTACCCAAGGAGTAAATGCTGTGGCCGTTCACAATCTTCTCTTAATAATGTTGACTTTACTACCTACTGGCTCTTCATAGGTTTTAGTTCAAGTCAAATGGTGTGAAAACAGTAGAGCTGATGGACGTTTCATGGCCAAACTTTTAAGATTGTTTTCCAACGTTTTGTTACAGTTGTGATCTTTTCATTGCAGACTTAGTATATGCTCTAAAATCCTATTCTGAATGCATCTTGTACCTTTTCACATTTCACCATAATGATGTTCAAAATTACTGTAACACAGATTATATCTAAAAATTAAAACTAAGGCATACACTGCTTCCGTGAGGCTGAGAATGTACAGTACTTTTTGCCTTTAAGGGAGGCAGATTTATTTTATTTTATTTTATTTTTTTACCCAATGGCATCCAGAAAATTATTTGCATAAGACAAGAAAAAAATATTTGAAAAACTCTGACATAACACTTACACTGCATAATTACTTGTCACACAACAGATGCAATAGTAAGCATCCCCCTTTGTGGGAACTTATTTCCAAGAATTCCTAACAAGGTGTCAATAAGAAGGAATTCAGTATTTCAATTACTGCAGTTCTTCTAAGCACAAGCTAGGTTCTCCAACAGACACCATCAATAAATGTAAAAAAAATTGAACATATTGTGTGACAGAGTTCTTATTGAAGTGCTTTAATTAAAAGCACTGGTTAATATGGTCAGAATGTGAAAATGGTGTAGATTGAGTTAAAAGGGATGTGCTTTTTAACACTGTGAATGATGTATGCAGACAAGATGAAGTCTGTTCGATGGCCCAATCAATCTGCCAGGAGTTGATCATGTCCTAATTGAGTTGTTCTGTTAATTCCACTGGGGGTAGTGTCATTAATTCTGCTCATTAATACACGGATCCCAGAGGGATGAGGTGCTGCCACGAAGAATAGAGCATTACGCATCCTCTTCCACTATTAGAGGAGAACCTTTCGCACATTTTACTTTGCTCTGCTACAAGATCACTGGTTAGCACCGAAGAGAATCAAAAAATAATTGTACAGAATTTAGTAAAGACTAAAAGAAAATGAGGGAAAAAGACAAGTGAATTTTAAACAATAGCAGCAGTTTGGTTATTTTTAAGCCACCCTCTCCTACAAAGACCCTTAATAAAGAAAAGAGCTTCACCTTGGTGTTTATTTTCAAGACACATGTGGAGCTCCTTCACTGTCGCCCGGTCCATCGCGCTCTGGACTCGCAGAACATCCAGCTCCTCTTCCAGGCCAGCTCTGCAGGCACAAACATTGTGAACTTTACCTCACACCCCTGTTGCATCAACTCTATTTTTCTTCATTAATGAAATCATGACTAGTACTTAACAGATGCTGACTGTTTAGAAAGTATAATGACAAACAGCTCATACCAACATAGTGCTTTTTGATTCATTTATTTTCACTGGTAAAATACAATCCCATTTAGAGATAAAATCTTCTGTTTTGGTCAAGTAACAAAGCAAATATAAAATCCTACACTTATAAAACAAATGATCACCAATAAAAACATCCATCCAAAGCTGCTACACTGTGCTCTGTATTCATATTTTGATTAATAGTCTTGTGAACAATGAGTGGTCAAAGCCATGAAACACCCAATTTTCCAGCTGTCCCCCCAAAAAAGATACCAGGCTTACAGATTAAACTGTTCAGACCAGATGTAACATGGGTCACATCCACACCCACATCTGGTAACATCCTTCACATGTGATGCATGTTTGGGGCACATTATTCAGAGGTTCACAAATAAAAGGTTTTTAATAAACAATCTGTATGTTTTAAAGAAAATCCTCAGATTTGGTAGACTGCTTTAAGCATAACATTGGGTCTGCATGGGTTAATCTATAATAGAAAAAAACATGTATTTTTTTTCCTTTAAAAACATTAAGAAATTTAATCTGATTTCCACTGTAGTCTATTTTTGTTGAAACATTTCATTTTTATGAACTGGCTTTCCTATCCAAAAGACAAGATGGGAAAGAAATCAACTCATTAAAATGATTCTTGAAAATTATTCATCTTGAAATCAAAGTGACAAGCAGGATGAAACAGGAAAGTAGGAAAGTAAGCTCTGTGTTTGCGTGTATCTTAAACAAACAGGCCATAAAGTGTGCCCAATTACCCCTCTGCAATTAGCTTGATTCCTGCTAAAGGCTAATTATGTGGATCCATGATCTAGACTTTGCACTTTCAAGTTATTATTAGGACCCCAACTGTAGTCTACTGAGGATACACACAAGCCCACTGAGACATCCACACCTGAAACACACACCTAATTTCCCTCCCCTCTGCTCCACAGATTCGGGGAAAAACACGAGCCTCCAGCTTCAACTACCCCTCAGTTAACTTCATTACAAAAGGTAGGTCTTCCTTTTGACTGAATCTTTGGGCCATGTTCCATTTGGTAGCACTTCAGCTTCAAAAAGTCAGTTGCTTCCATAGATAAATATGATGAGCATAATGGAAATGAGCTTACACTAGAATCTGAATCGGCCAATCTAAACTACTGAATCAACCAAGAAATTTTTTTATATATACTCCCCAAAAAATTACATAAGAGGTGTTATTGCCATAGCATTGGGTAAGGAGGTAATTTGCAATTTCTCCATAGTCCAAAGGCCTGGTCTAATGGCTGACTGCAGCTTAAATAAGCACAAAAATGGCTCTCCCCTGGGGGGTGAGGAAGCAGATGGATATGTGTCGCTTCTCTATAGATTTTCCTACATAAATGAACTCAAGTCGATGAGGCACCAGCACTGCTTTATGTGTCAGGGCTGTTAATGAGACCAATAAGCTGAAATATGCTGTAAGCAGAGGGAGCCTTTTCCATCTCATGTTTCTCCTTCATGCCTTTTATGCTGATAGTATTGATGCTGAACCACAGTTCTTGTGCAAAATATTCAGCTTTGTTGGAGCATAAGCATACTTTCCCAAATGGAAAATATATTGGATTTGAAATGGAGTCCATTCAGCCGAGATTCAGCCCCATTTCATGGACGAACACTGTGGTGACAGAAAACTCTTTAACCCAAATTCAGACCTGAGATGAAAAAAGCCAGAGATATTATCAGAACTTTTATATACTTCTATCTAGTGACTTCTTTTTAAGTTTCACTTGAACTATGAAAAATACACAAAACAAAAATAAGATTTTACCATTGATTGACATTTAGACTAAGCGAGTCACACTGATGTTATACAGGACTTCTATCCTGGGTCAAATCTACAAAAGATACTAAAAATGAGTGGCTATCACTTCTTGTGGTTTACTTATAAAGAAGATGTGATTTTAAAAAAATCACAATGACATATTTCACTCTCTTCCTCTATCTTTTTAGTTTTGTCAAAACAAGACAAAAGATGCAAACACCTGGATGTCCTTATATGGTGCTATTTTCTTGGATGTGGCAGGTGGTTACAGTTTGTTGTCACGTCTTGCTTTCTTACATTAATATGCCATTCAAAAACAATGGCCAAGTGTTTTCGGCCAGATGTGGTCTTAACTGTGAGAAAAGACCTGCTTTGCAAATCTGAAAATAAAAACCCCTGCTCAAATACCCATGGACGTCCCAAGAGAAGCCATTGCTGTGATGATGGCAGGTATCTCTATAAAAGTGAAAAGATAAAAATGAAAAGAAATAAGATGCTGTCTTTTGCATCTTTTTCTAATTATGGTGGACAAACTTTCTCTCATTCTTGATGTGGAGAACCCAGCATCCTTTTTTCATTACAGCACACTAAAACAGGGATTAATCTGACCACTTAACACCTGTCCAGTGTCTGTACATCCTTCTGAGATAAGCACCTACCAAGAGACCTCTGCAATGTTTCTTTAATTTGTTGATTATCCCTTGTGAAAAAGTGTTAGTTACATTTCTGTTTGCAGGGATAGACTGTTAAGTGACAGTAGATTTCTCCAGGTAATCTACAGTATAGCTTTAAAGCTATTCAGATCTTTTTGGTAAACTCTGGATGATAGTGCAAATAAGGCTACCTGGACTATTCTTAATCCCTTTTTCATCTCCGATGTAACTCTGCAGGCATCAAACCAAAAAGAAAATTAGAATGAAGTGGTCTCCAAAGTAAAACTGTCCTATGGCTGTCTTTTCTCCTGTTAAATACACATCTTTGTTCTTATGCTATACTAGAACCTACAGCCCTTAGCCATCCACTTCATGTTATTTGATCTCAACTTTACATTTGTTCCTATGAGCACATCTTAGAGTAAACTGATAGCCTTCATCCATCAGGGTGTACAAAACAGATGTACTCACAGTCTGTCACATCCCGCCATCAACTATGTTTTTTATGTCCATAAAAACAAAGAAGATCAGGGAATAGGATGATAGCGTGAAAAGCACCACTACTACTGAAGTTCATACACTTTGTGGTGTATTTTAGCGGGTGCCGGCACAATGGCAGGAAAGTAGAGAGGGTTTTTAGGGGTCATGTTCTCTAGCTTTAGGCCTGTGATATCAGAGGTAAATTATGATTACCGGTGGAAAGAAATTCAAATTTCAGCCATATTCACTGTTTAAGTGATATCTTGATTCATTTTTTTTATTCCATGAAATAAAACATTAGCATAATAAACAACGTGGATATCATCTGTATATGTGCATTTATTCATTCTTTTTGCTGTAATTTTGTCTCTTTGAGACCACATAAGACTTAATGGCATACTGGTTTAAATCATCATTACTTGCTTAGCGTCAAACTGTTTTCTTTTTTGACACAACTGATTTCCCTAATAATTAATGAGGGAAAGACCTTAGTTATCTGACATGCATAAAACATTCTGTGTGTGAGCTGAAAAAAAATGTCCCTCCCCTAACTAAGCCCTGGTCTAGGGAGCAAAAGACTCTCATTACTTCTAATACCCTTTAGCAAATCAAGATGAAATGAAAAGAAATAGAAGAATATGAGGAACATTAGGGCAAACTTTATTAAACTTAATTAGAGTCAACGTCGCTTATTGGAGGGGGGTTCATGACTGTAATGGTCACTCTCTACAGAGGAGCAGCGCAAATGATCTCAAAGGCTTTTTCCCCAGTAATCGCTATCTAATTTATGCTTTGATGTCGTCCGAGTGTACCATCTCAAGTCTGAGAGTGCACTGAATGTGTTTATTCTGTTTATGGAGCCTAAATAATCCCTGCCTCTTTTTACCAACAGACCTTTAACAACAATTAACAAGTACAGACACGGAGTGCCGCAGACAGATGCATAATGAGGCAGATAAAATGATCCCACTGCGACTTTTCCGGCCCACCCTGTCCACAGTTGCTTGCCAGCTATGTACCACAACTAGAAGGAAATCTTCCTTGGTGTCAATTAGTTTGTTTGTGTCTTTTGCGTTAAAAGTACAGAGAAATCAACTTACAGACTGAATGTCTAGAATGTATAGTCTTTGGTTTCACATTCCAGACTTAATCAGTATATAGTAAAGTTCCTGGTGGGCAGAAATACAATGTCTGAATCACAGGCTGGCCTGCATAAATATAAAGGGAATAAACAAATAAATAAAATTACATAAAAAAACAATATTTTACATATAGACAGACAGGCAGACAGAGATAGATAGATATCCACACACACATATCTAATTGGTTACTAATTCCAGAGTTAGCCATAAATACTTTGAAGTGCTTTGAAGTCTAAGTGGCACAACGTCCTTTACTCTTCATATTTGGCAATGATGCAAATCTTGTATTTTGCAAACTTTGCTGCTCCAATATTCCTAGATTACTTGTTTCCATTGAATAATGAAGAGCACTTATAAGCTTTTCATATTATTATGATTATTTTTTATTTACAGTGTATATTTACCCTCTTCGTCATAATGTTGCCAGTTCACTCAAGTATGACAGATATCAATTTCTGGGGCAGTGGTCTGAGTTCATCACATTTTGTAATTTTCTGCTTGTCTGCCTGCTTCTTGAGGACTGACAACTGGTTGGTAATGGGATTAAGATCTGGGGAGTTTCCTGGCCGTGGATCAAACATTTTGATAATATGATCTCTGAGTCACTTTGGTCACATGGTGCTCCATCAAGCTGGAAAATGTACATATCATCAAATTACTCCTGATTTATTAGGAGAATTTACGCTTGGACTAACTACTAACTTTCCAAATAAATGACAGATTCTGGGTATACATGTACACGAAACCCAAATATAGATGGTCTTTAGCATGCTTCGCTGTTGACAAGACTCAGGACTTGTTGCAACGATCATCTTCTTCTGTGGACAATTATTTTTCCAGATTTTCTAAATTGCTGGAAGGAAGTATTAATGCAATTCAAATTCAAAAAATAATTTATCAAAAACAATAAAGCTGTTTTCACCTTTATTGGTGAAAACAGCTTTGCACCCATCTTTCATTCTAAACTTCAGTCTGTCCTTCAGTCCTGGATGATTTCCTTGTGAATAAGTGGCTTCTTTGCAGCCCTCCTTGACAACAAGCTGTCCAAGTCTCACTGCATGCAGATGCACTTCGATGCACCTGCTGCCACTACTGAGCAAACTCCACACAAGTGATGACATGATTTCACAAGTGAATCTTCACAAACAAATGATCCTGGTGGTTAAATGTGGTCACAATAAATTGTTTTGTAATCACATTTAATTTAGTAATATTATGTGAGACATCCTTCTGGTAGTTTTTTATATTCTACAATTTAAAAGAAAAAGCCATCCAATCACTAATTTTTCTTTTTTTTGTTGCTCAATATATGCTTAAACTGAGCCACAGGATTCCAGTATATCAGCCAAGAGTGGAGCTGGGGGGCACACTGAGATGTTTCACCTTCTTCATCCATGTGTGGTGATCAGGGAGGGGCTGGGATTGATAACCTTCTCTTAACACTGTGGGGATCCACTGTCTAGGAGTTATCACAGCAATATTCATTGTGGGAAATGGTCATCTGAGCCTCAAGACAGTCTTTTACAAGTGCTGTTTTTGGAGAAGGTGAGAGGCAGCATCTGTGAATGATATTATTACAACGAGGAAAGCAAATGAGAGTTTAAAGAGAGCCTCTCCTCTAAAGCCTGCCACTAGGAAATTAAAGCCCAAAATTTTTCAACAGCCATGTCTTAATTAGTCATTAGTGGATCATTGCAAACACTTATCTAACATAACCTTCACAAGCACAATATTCCTGTACGGTCAGTGGAAAAACAAGCTCTAACTGCTTGTCCCAGGAGTTTCCTGTTAGGTACTTCATGCTTACTGGAGTTCCAGTCTTCTTGAACAAGAATAGACCCACTTTTGCACATTTTTGGTTGCCACTCCACAAAAATTAAGAAGGGTTTGCTCATGGTCCCAACAACTCTAACAGTTCACTCCAGCTAACTCTCATAACTGTGAAGGGCGGAATAGAGGTGGGAAGACTTTAAGAACACACTCAGATGTGTGTGTATAAGTACAAAGATACATGCCTTGGAATAGACAGTTCTCAAAAACACAAGTTTAAAGATCTCCGCCAACTTTATTTTGCACCAGTCATCCAGGTTAGGAGAGGTCCCAGGGCCAGCAATGTTGGAAATGAGGTGGAGCTGGTCAGGGGCACATAAAGGGGATCAACACTAACCCTCATGGACAGGCGAGTTACACAGCTAAAAAAAAAAAAAAAAAAAAAAGAAAAAAAAGAGGCCAGCCAAACTCCATCCCTCGTGGTTTTCCTTGCAGGTCAGTTTCAAGGACCCTACATGTTCACAGTGGTCTGTTTACCTCCAGATGCCCCGCCCTCGGATCAGCCAGTGCTCAGTTCTTTTCAGGTCTAGTCATGGCCATGCAGGCAGGCGGATGGACATCCCTTAACAGGCAGTATCAGCGGCACTAGGGCTGCTAGCCTTTAATTAGCTCGGACAGCTCAGGCTTGGAGAGAGGCAGCCGGGCTATATCATAATGAGCTCAGCTGGGATTAGGAGGACAGGGCGGGGGGGGTGAGAGCAGAGGGGAAAGCAGTGGAGGGGGGCAAGTACCAGAATTCTGGCCTCAACCTGCTACAGAATCACAGAGGACCAGAGGGAGGCAAATGGAAAGACAAGCAGGAAGATGGGAAGCAGAGGGTACACAGGCACAGGACAGGGAAAGGAAGAAGCAAGGAAAGGTGAAGGTGGGGGGAAACAGCGGAGAGGTAGACTATAGCTTTAGGCCAAGCTTTATCATAGGGGGTCAGTGTTTGTGATACAGTTAGGGTTTTTTTCTCTAGACAAAGAGAAACAAGTGCTACAGTGCAACTAGAGGCATAGTAGACAAAAGCAAAAGTAAAACTGAAGAAAAACAAAGAAACAAAGAATTGGCAATGAGGACGGGGGTGTGAGTATTACGCACTTACTCGTCTGTGAGAGTTAGTTAAGAGCGTTTCACATAAATATTGTCATGTGAAGATGTCTGCAAGATAATACCTTTCACTCGAGAGTCCATGCAGTCACCCACAGCAAAAAAAGAGAATGCTTCTCAAGTGGAGTCCAAGTTTATACGACAGTAAGAGCAACTACCTGTCTGTGAAAGCTGCAGCTGTCCATGTGCACTTTGATTGGACCTTGACTGCCAACAACACAACTAAACTAAGTTTAGTGAGTCATCATATATAATGTTACTACAACTTGTAGACAAATATCTTATTTGTCTACAATGCAGCATATCAGTATTCCTATAAATGCATTTACTTCATTGCCAGGGATTCTGACATGTGATTTTACTTCCTGCAACTCCATGTGCACATTTTGGGCAGCCAGTTTTACAAATGAGCAGAGTCTAATGATCTTGCCTTTGCCCCTGCTGGCTGGTAATGATGTAGCAGACTAGACAGAAGCTGTGAAGCTAGGAAGGGCAAACTTAAATTTTAACACCTCCGAACATAAAGGGGCTCTTGTGTGTGTGTGTGTCATCCTGCATGTGCACATATCAGAGAATAAACCGTTTTAAACAAATACTGTTATGTGCATGGAAATATCCAGTGCAGATATCCATTTTTTATGTAGGAAATGTTGATCACAGGTAGCTCTTACTTTTCAGTGGAGAGTTTTTTTGTGAGGTTCTTCCAGTATGCCAGCTCGTTCCACACAGCATCGTTGTTCTCCTGTCGTAGCTGCCAAGGCTCTGCACGGCGCATCTTTCCACCTGGCCTGGATGTACAAATCACAAACTCACTCATTTAATATATACAAGAACAAAAGGAAGAATATAGTGGCAAGTAAATTCAGACACACAAAATGCAGCTGTCTACAAATGTTGACAATAAGCAAACACAGATGGAAAGCACATGTACACCAAGGGAAAATTGTTGGTACTGTACATCACCTTGCTGCCTTTAGCCCAGTCACATGGGGGGTCCTTATTCTCACACTGCTTTTGTTATTCAACCATATTTAGCAGTATTTAAATGAGCAGCCTTGACTTTGACACTTCAGTGGCAAATTATGTACAAACGTATGCATGTTTGTTTAAAGCCCAAGGCGCTGCCTGTGTGGCAGGCCAGTGGAGCAACCCGTGTGCCATGCAAATGTAAACAGTCACCAAAACACACTTGCAAACGAGGTCATTCAAATGTCTACACCTCACCTATGAATACTTAATGACACTTTGTGTTCACTAGCTGCTGCCACAATTAACCCCCCACCCCCACCTACCCCCAAAAGCACACATACACACACATATCCCACTGCATCCCTGCACACATCTATCCAACTCATCAATCAGCCTTAGCCCAACACATCCAATTCCAATTAGCCTTTCATTTGCAAACTTAAACAGGATTTAGTGAGAAATCTGCAAATTGCAAAAGCAGCTGATGAGATGAGAACACTGCCCATCTCTCTCTCTCTCCTCTCATACAAACACAAACGCGCAGTAACCTCTCATATTCATTTAATAGCGTGGTTGGGATGGGTTGTGAGGGTCACTGACATTGTGGAAGACACCTTTTCCTGTGGTCGTCCAGAACTGGGTTTTGTAGATGCTTCATTGCTAAGCTAATACTTGATAAACTCTTGTGTGGACTTAGAGGCAACTGAGGAATGGGAAACGTTTCCATTTATTACTGCAACTACCCCTGTGAGCAATCTGAAGCAACTGGAGTACTTCAAAGTGTGTGAGCTTAACTAAAGCACATGTATGCCATATATGAGCTTGTGCCACCAATCAGTTTAAAGTTATTTAATGGATAATCTAACTAAATGGTATAAGAACATAAAATTATTCACTTAATCTATTGCAAATGCACACGGAACATAGCCAACATGAACTTTTCAAAGTAATGCAATGTTCTGTTTTAATATTGGCATCATCAGTCCATACATGTTTGAGACTGATTCTCAAGAAAAGAAACAAAATTCTAAATTACACAAGATAACAAGCAAGTAGAGGTATCAGCATAGTAATGTATTCACCTAATGCCTTGCTTTAAAAGATATTAGAAACCCACTACTCAACAATTATTAATTAGATATATAACAGTGCAGTGTACCGCTAAACTTTCCTCTACAATGGTTTTTACCTAACATAATTGGCTGCAAAATCTAGATTTTTTTTTTTTTTTAAACAGCATCTGGGCCAAAGGAACTGGAAAACAACTATGATTAAAAGTCTTAGATGCTCAGCTGAAGCTCTCGCTCTTTGTCTCAGCTGAACACTGGCTGGGAAGGTAAAGGAAAACAAGTCTTGAAAAGCTTTGATTGTACACAGTGTGGTATCATTTTGATTCACAACTCTACATCAGAAGCTGAGAAAATAAAAATAAAAAAATAAAGCAGTGGTTCATAATAAGCTGTTTGAACCCAAATCATCTTATGTAACAAGTCCAAATTCCAGAATCTTTGATGGTATGGGGTCATTAACATTTCTTTAATGACATCATTAATGCAAGAAAATACACTGAGATTTTAGAGCAACATATGCTGCCTGCATGACAAAGTCTTTTCCAGGGTCAACCATACAATTAACAATAAGAAAATTCTGCACACATTACAAAGGCATAACTGAAGAAGAGATTACAGATACTGGTTTGCCCTGCCGGTACTCCAGTTCTGTTCCCATTAAAGAAGGTTTGGATAATTTTGATGTGGAAAGTCAAAATGACAAATACTCACGTAGAGATGAGCACCTTAAGATGTGTTTGCAGTAACTGAACTGCCAATATTATTACAAAGAGGTAAAAAAAAAATTCATTGTTTCAAAATTTCTGTTTTGTGTTGTGTTGCAGGTTTAAAACGAAAAATTAATGGATACTAATAAATGAAATGAAATTGTGAAGAAAAATATGGAATAGTTTGGATTTATATGGTTAGCAAGGAAATTTTTAAAAAGTAAAGTTAAGAATTACTGCTCTTTAATTTTATTTTCCATATCATCCCAACTTTTCAGATGAGGGGTTGCATTTCCATCTAAAGATTCATTAATTTTTTAGTAACATCCCTTATTTATGAGGAAGAGTCAGACAGCAGCATAAAGTCTTCCCCAGCACGTCCCACACATTTCCAATGGGGTTAAGGTGCTGGCTAGTCCACGTGCAAAAATTATGTTTCATGCTCCCACGTTCATTCTTTCATTGTTTGAGCCCAGTGAATCCTTGCATTGCCATCGTAGGATATGTCCATAGCATCAGCAAAGAAAAACGTATTTGGGTGGAAAAACCTGGTCAACTGGAGGAAATTATCTGACTTAATTTTGGGAAGCATAACGTTGCTGAACCAAGATCAGACCTGTTGTAACCACAGATCATAAAAACTTTTCCCACAGAGCTGCAAAGTAGGCATCAGGCACAGCAGGCGCATTTCTGTATCTGATAAACCCATCACTCTCGAACAGGGACTGTGGACTTAGACCACATGATATTTTTCAGTTGTCTGAAAGTCCAATCTTTATGCTCTGTAGCAAACTGAAGCATCCTCTAACCCCCAATTATTAACCTTACTGATAAGTGATTTCTTGGGGCTTTGGAGTTTAGTTCAGTCTGAGTCCCTCGAATTCTCTTCTAGGTGTGAGCGTGAACATTTTCTTGCTTTCACTAATAAACATCAAACATGAGTTCTACTGTTGATTTCATAAAACGTTTAAGTGATCTTTCATTAGTTCTCTGTCGTGAGGATGACGGTCGCCAGTACTCTTTTGAGTTTTAGTTATGCATTGGCAATTTTTTTTCTCTGTATAAAAAAATTCCAAACAGTACGCTCGCTCTTGGGTGGGGAACACCTGTCCTGACTTGGATAACTTACTTCTGCTGACTTCATTTGGCTTGTGCTGGCATTGGTGTGTAGAATGCACCTGTTCATGTATTCAATGATTCATATATGGGTTTTATATATTTTAGTTGTTGTTTTCAGTGTTTTCTCAAATATTAAAGACTTTGCTTCCTTCATTTCTCCTTTAAGAGAACATGAGGGCCCCAGAGAATGCTCAAGACCTACATGTTTTTTAATGTGGCTTTTAACTAATTTCCCCTTTTTTAAATCCTATTTTAGATTTTGTATCTTAGATTTTGTGTTTAGCCCAGTTTTTTTTTTACTTCATTTTTATTAATTTATTGCTGATAACTTATTTATTTACTTATTTGTCAATTTCTATCATGTTTTATTGTTGTAATTATTATTTATATCTATCTTGGTTTACTTTTTATCTTTATATACTTATTTACTTATTTCATCTTTTGTAAAGACCAGACCTGCAACAGTTCAAGTGGTACAAATGGACCTCACCTTTTCTGAGACCGACTCCATCTTTTTGTGACAATATAGCCCCGTTTCCACTGACCAGTACGGTCTGGGCCGGTACAGTTGGGTATGCTATTTTGGGTGTTTCCATCATAAAATGGTCCCATACAACTGAACCAAACCGCACCATTTCTGGGCCTCCTTCAATTGCAGGTCCATAGGAAAATGGCATGGTACGGTTAGGGCGGAGCTACTGGTGTCACATGATACAATCAGTTGACTGGAGGACAGAAAAACAACACTGCCCATGACAAAAGCAAGTATGAAACAAACACCAAGTTGCTGTTTAGCCAACGTTGGAAACGGTCGGAAAAATAATAGGAAAAGGATGCCTGAAAACAACAGTCGGACGTTGGCGCTGTCTCTGGTAAAGCTAAAGAAGCTAAAAGGACAATATAGAAAAATGAAGTATGACAATTAGCATAAATGACCTCCATTGTTGTTCTTTGTAGCATAATGTTTGTCGTCGCACTACGATGACGCCATGCTAGGTATTTGGTCTAAACCCCACATGCCAAGTGGTGGTCCGACTTGCAGTGGAAAAGCTCACCTGAACTGGCTGGACCATTCCGAACTGTACCGGCCCGCAGAGTACAGCTCAGTGGAAACGGGGCTTAAGTGATGCTCTGCAGGTTCAAAGCAGAAATCCACGGCCACAATTTTGGTGATCAATTTACTCATTAAATATGCTAAGCAAATATACTAACAAAATACGAAGCATATCATTGACAAGTCAACAAGGTTAAAAACTTGATTTTTATAGGAGGGCAAATTAAATACTTGTATGAAGCAGTTAAGTTATTGAAAACATCTTAACTGCTAAGTTACTGAGAAACTATATACATTCTCATTTGTTTACAGTGAGCTAAAAGCTGTTGAACATGGAACCAGGAGAGAGCTATCTTCTTCAGGCCTCGGTGCATGTTCCCCTATGGTATACTAGTTTCCATTATTAAGCAGGAGGAGATAGAGAAAACATTTCCGCGCTGCTGCAGCTAATTGCTCTGAATCGGGGGGAATCTGTTTATGGGCGCAACTTTGATCAGTGTACGGATGCTTTAATAACCTTTAATTTTATTTGCTCACCCCCCATCATCCCCAGTCTGATTAAAAAACTTTTTCCCTTCTCTAATATAAATATTAAGTCGGCCTTTTTCCTCTCTACTTCACACCATTTTGGGAAAATATGGTGATACAGTAATGGTGAATGACAGGGTAGTTTCAGTGGAACTGGTCAACTGCACACTGCCTGCATACTAATGTGCTGATGGACCCTTTGTCTGCTTTGCGATTGGATGGTATTTGTATCCTGGAAGGGGTTGGTTATTACACAAACTCTTGACATCAGTCAGTAATCAACCCCTGCTGTAATTTGCCGAAGAGACGTGAAGATTGAAGTTTGGGGAAAAAAATGAAATGTACGGAAATGCGATTTTAGTCTACAACACCACAAATACTTTATTTGGTTTGGAGTAAATGTGTAAACAGCTACGTTAAGAAAGTGTTTCCACACAGATGGTATACTTAAGGAGTTAATACGTCCATGATGGACAGTGATACTGCAGCTCTACAGAATGTATTAAAATACACACATCAACATGATAAGATTCTTGAGGTGACTGAAATGATATTTCCTTTTTAGCACTTGATGAATTTATAATTTTCCCTTATTTTAAAATGAATTTATTTCTATCTTTTTACCACATGTATTGCAGGGAACCATTTTATGATCAATGATATTAAGGTAATTCTTGTAGCATTGTGTTATCTGATGTTTTGAAATGATTAGTTTGTAACGCTCCATTTGCTTTTTTTTAAACAAAACAAAACAAAAAAAGCAACTTATTTTTATTATTTTTCCATTCATTAAAAAAAAAAAAAAAAAAAAAGCAAGAACCATTCTTAACTAACAAACAGTCTGGATTGCTTTCTCTCTATGCCCTGCTTCTGTGCCATCACAATTTTTCAGTCCTCCTCTCCTTGTTGACATGTAAACACAGCCCATTTTTCCCACGTCTCACAGAATTGTTCTTCTTGCATTTTTACCCTGGGAGTCAACTGTTCCATTACTTAAATTTTATCCACTATTTTCAAGTTCTGCTTGCCTTTCTGGCTGCAGCATGGCTGAAGAAAACAAATTTTCCACTGATCTCATGACTTTGCAAAAGGTCTAGTGTTTGGCAGAAACTTCAGTGACAGGCAGCTAAACTTACTATACTTTCAATAGGAATAGTAACCACAGCCACACTGACATTTAGACAGATTTATGGAGCACATATCAGAAAATAAAATCAGAAATATGAGCACATATTTTCTGACTTACCCTCACACATTAATGCAATATGAACAGGAAAGAAGATGCGCAACTCTTCATTACATGACTCAAAATATCAACGTGCCTCATGAATACACGATATGCGGAACAATAATCCATCAACACATAAAAGCAGCGACATCACAGAGAAACCAGAGTACATAAAGTTCTCTACAAAGGCAAATGTGCATTTCAGAAACCAGTGGTGCAAAAAAACACAAGTGCTGGTCAACAGAGATGTGAAAAAAGTGAAAGGAAAACATGTGCCATCCTTTACATCTTCTCAATAAATGGGCTCATATACAGTATACAGAATGGCACAGGCCTTGATAAATTATACACTATATATGGTATATCAATGTTCTCTATTATTTCATGTTTAAACTGATCCCTCCTCTCTGTAATGCTTTTAAAGTGTGATTTCTGATCTCCCCTGCTGTCAGAGATCAGTCCTACACAGTCTCTCAACTAAGTCTGCAGAAGCCACATGTGATGGTTCAGGTGAGTATGCCAAATGTTGAAAGACACCAGATTTTCAAGAACGACAGAAAAGCTTTAGCCACAGTAGACATTATTAGGTAAAGAGGAAAGCACATGCTGTCTCATCTTTTTGTCCTAAAAAGATGGGAACAAAATTACCCTCCTGCACCTTTCGAAAAAGGCAACAACACAGCATGGAAGCTACTTGGAGATCCCTAACAAGCTCAAAATACAGTGAGACTCGATGCCTATCCCCACTGACTTGTTAGGACCCCGATTTCTGTGTACTAATGGGAGTATTTAAGTCATTTTCTATTGTGACTCATTCAGACTGGGATTACTCCAGTGGGTTTTAACAGCTATTTAAGTATATGGCTTAACGCCAAATGAACACCAAGATCATAGCACTGAGTGACTGGCTGCTGCCATGGAAAGCTGTGACTGAAAAGGGCACAGCTGCCTATTGTAACAGTTTTACGTCAAATCATTTATGAAATAGAAATACACTGATTCAACAAGCTCTTGCTTGCTGAGAACTGAATACTTGTTTGCCTTATTTTATTGGCTAAGGTGGGGGTTTTTTTTTCTCATCACAAAATCAAGATTATTTGTACACTATTTTGCCAGACAGAAAATTTCCTTGATAACCTGATAAAATGAGTAGCAGAAAAAAAAATCTGGTGCTGAAGTTCCCTGTCTTCGCTCCCAGTGTCTCAGATACATGGTGCTGAGTCGCGCTGAGCTACCACGAGCCAAGTCAAGCCTAGGGCTGAACATACTTTCTCGCTCACTTCACTTTTAGACAGGCTTACATTGCACTGCTGTTTTCTTTAATTAACCCAGAGAGGAAACAGCTGACAAAGTTAACACTTGGCTCCAGCACGGCCACCAAACAGACACCTTTAGCTACACTTTAAATGACCTCAAGGACGACGGGTTGCCAAATTTAAAAAAAAGAAGAAAAAAAAAAAAAGAGAGGCAAAAGTGGTATAAGACAGGGAGACAATTGAGAAAACAAGACACGCGTGTTAATGACATTTTCCAGCACACTTTCTACTTTGTGTAAAAATCATGTGGTTTGTGCTGAAGATAACAGGTTGAAGCAGGAAATGACCCCCTTTCCTACTCACTCCTCCCTCTACAGGCCTTCAAAAAAAAAAAAAAAAACCCTCAGGACCAGACACCTCCAGCCTCTGGCTCTCACATCTTAATGAACGCTGAGGGAGAAGAGACGCAGAAGCACACATACGCTTGGCACAAAACGACCCAAATTGACTGGGCTTAACGCCTCTGAGCTTTTCAAAGGCAAAGGGAAAAAAAAATCTCCCACTTTTATAAATCAAGCACATGGGTTTTTTCAAGCAACATGTGGAGAGCAAAACTATTTGTGAGTGAGTTCAGGGGGTTGTAGTGTTTCACGTGGGCCTTTAACATAAGGTAAGGTGAGTCTAGTGTTCTGAAATGTCTTTTACATTGTAAATGCAGGTCATCCTTGTTACACTGCACATGCACAGGTATTGCAAACCATTTACTGTATGCATCAACAGGTTCTGTTTTTTGTGTGAATCAACACAGTACCCCCATTTTTCATTATGTTGAAGACAAGAGTTTATGAATAAAAATCCAAGAACGTAAACTGGATACTCACATGCCATTTGATTTTTTGATCTCCTTCAGCTGATTCCTGACCATCTTGTAGTTGCTTTGAATCAAACACAAGCGATCATGGTGTTTACTCTGAGCTTTTCTCAGCTCCTCATTCTCCTCAGTCTGTAAAAGAACACACACAATCAAGCATATTAATTATTAATGAAATGTAGTTCAAGAATCCTAATCCTGTGACAGGAAATTTGACAAAGTACATTTCCATTCAAACACATTTAAAATGACCAAAAAAAAAAGAAAAAAACATGCTAAAGGAAAAATTAATAGTCTATATTAGTAAGTTAAATTTTTGTGGTGAAGAAATGGGATGAATGCATAAACGTTCGGTAATGTGATCCACTAGTTTGGTGACTACTATTTTAAAGAATCAGATCTGGCTTTTGGCTCTCACCGTGTTGGTCTTTGTGGAGCTGAAAATGACCAAATTTCAGCAATAGGGTGAAATTGAGGTTTCATTCCTGAATGCTACTTGGAGAAAGATTTGTTTCTTGAAGACTTAGATGTATTTCATTATTAAAATGTTTTCAGAAGTACCACCAACACACTGATTAGAGAGAGTTAATCTAAGTAAGAGTACAATGACGTGTAGGAAAGAACATTGTTGTCTTACAATATCATGACAGAAATTGTCAGAATATCAAGTTATTTTTATTGGACCTCTACTGGAGCCAGAGACCATCTGGAACCTGGTGACTGTCAGTGGAACTGCACTTATGTCATTTATTTCCTTCACGCTGGCCATTAGAAGGCTTCATATATAATTTATTCAACATACAGGCCCATACAGTAGAGGATAATGCTCTTCATTTTCTGCTACACAAATTTGTTGGCACTCTTCTGTTTTAGAAAATAAAACCAATTATTGTCACTGAGATAACTTGAAACTGACAAAAGAAATAATGAATACCAATTTACTAATAACTGACAAATGAAAGTCAACTCTTTTGAATTGTGGTTCAGCAGAATCCTTATTTTTTAAATAAATGAATGAATGAATGAAACTGGAAAAAATTAGTTGGTACTCCTAGATAGAAAAGACTAAAAACAATATGACCATAGTGAGATATTAAACTAAAGTGTGTCTTTTAATTGGCTTGATGCTTCTGTGACTTTAGTGACAAACTTCATTGAGAAGTTTAGGGTCCACAGGACTGTAGCCATCCTCCCTGGAAGTGGACACAAGAGGAAAACTGATGACAAACAGAAGAGATGGGTAATATGAATGGGAACCAAAGAGCCCACAACAACTTCGAAAAAGATTCAAGGTGAAGTCCAGGGTCAAGGTCCATCTGTGTGAGATCACACAATTAGCCATTGTTTGATCCAAAGTAGATGAACAAGGAAGAAAAAGGTCAGACCGGAACTTGTCAAAATGCACATTGACATGCCACAAAACTTCTGGGAGACTTTCTTTTGGACAGATGAGAAAAAAATAGCTGTTTGGCAAGTTATATTAATTTTATGTTCACAGACACAAAAAAAAAAAGAATTCAAAAGCATAAAGAACACTGTACTTCATGTGAAACATGAAGAAGGTTTGAGTATGTTCTGATGCAGCTTTGAGCATCTGGTAGAGGGTTTCTTGAATCTGTGCAGGGTACAGTGAAATATTGAGACCATCAAAGCATTCTGGAGTGAAATGTGCTGCCTGGTGTCAGAAAGTTTGGGCTCAGCTGCAGGCCATGGGTCCTCCAAGAGGATAATGACTAAAAACACAAAACTAAAAACAGCCAAGAATGACTAAGAACAAAACTCCAAAGTGGCCTCCTCTCAGCCCTGATCTACATCCTACTAAACATCTGTGGGAAAGTTGAAACATGCAGTTTGGTGAAGAGAACCTTTAAACTTGAGACAGCTGGAGCAGTTTGCTCATGAAGAATACAACAAAATACCTGTCCACATGTGCCAAAGTCTCACTGACAGCTACAGATGTCACTTGGTTGCAGTGATTGCCTCAAAATATGGTGAAATACAATATTAAGTTGAGGGTATCAACTAATTTGTCCAGGCCAGTTTCATTAGTTGGTGTTTTTTGTGATTCTGTTGAACCAGAAGTCAATTTGTAGTAGAATCTTTAGTTATTTATTATTTAGTATTTTTATCAGTTCACATTATTTCAGTGACTTTTGTGAGTTTATCTTGCTTTAATGGAATTTATTCACACCTGTATAAAACAGGACCCTGGTAAATGGCCATTGCGTGTAATTTCCTGAATTTTAATACTCATCATACCATCTTAAAATAAGACGTCTTAAAAAAAGGGACCACATGGAACAGTTTTATTTTGTATTGCAGTCACTATTCTTTCTAAGGGAAAAGTGAACAATCTATGGCAGCAAAATAAACTCAACAGCAGAACCTCTGACCCCCTCACTTAACAGGAGAAAGTTTCCTGTTTTTCTCTTCAATTGTGCCCTCTTTATATTTAAATTGGTCAACAGCTGAAACACCCTGATCTGACAGAAACCAACAAGTTCACATTGACTTCTCTCTGCTCCTTCCTTACAGAGAAGTGCTCCGGGTGACTGAGACATCATTAAGGGATGGCATTTAACTGACAAGTCAGTTGTGTCACACAAGACTGAGCAGACATGCAAACAAACACACACTCACACATGCCCCTAAACCAACAAAGAAACTCCCTCACTAGAGTTACTGGTTGATTGCATATGTTTTGATATAAAGATTCTCGTGGTGAGTTTGTTGCTGACATTGTTGTTGACAGCTATTAAAACACAGCAAGATTGGGCTCCTGCTTTAAAGAAGGAGTTGGAGGAGAGAACGTATAGATTTTTCTTGTCAGGGGCACCCCTACTCCCCATCACATTGACCTTAACAGTGAGGGCAATGGAGAAAATATTTTCAACAGGCAGAAGAGACAGAGGTGAAAAGAGAGTAAAGAAACAGAGAACGCCGACTCAAAAAAGTAGAAGAAAGAGAGACAGAGAACACAGAAATTAGAAAGAGAGAGCAAAGCAAAAGGAAAAGTGAATGAAAGAGTGCAGGACAGGTTTCTGCTTGAGTGGCCAGGGCTAGCGAGAGTTGTTGAGCGCTTTCTGAAGGGAAGGAGCTTGTTTACTGCTGATATGACACGGCTACCCTGCAGAGAGGGAAATGCGAGCCCTCAGACCTGTTATTATTAACAAGGACAAAGAGAACAGAGAGAGTACACAAACATGCTCTGGAAACACAACGAGTGTGCGCGCACACACGCCATGCGCATTTACTCTGCCAATGTGACAAGTATGGATTTTCCCAAGTGTGGATTATTCACAGAGGACATCTGCAAGACATCGTCAAGCCCTTCAAGCACCCGCAAACCTCCCCTCCCTTGACCTCTCAAAAACAGTAATGAAACAAGCCAAAACAGAGCTGTGTTAAATGGCAGAACTTGGAGCTGAGGGAGGAAACAGAAGAGTTGTGGCAGAAGAGAGGAAGTAAATGGCAGGGCATTAACCATATCATGGCTTCCAAGGCTCCTCATAGAGCTTCCCCTGGGCAGTCCAGTTCTGGTCATCAGGCCACACACCCTTGCCCACCAATCAATAAAACCCCTCACTCAACCAGCATGCACATCTGTGGACATTCAAGCTGAAAAATAATTACACAGCAAGAGCTACGTCTTCCTTGAAAGAGTACCAAACAAAAAAGAAAGCCACTTTTAAGAAAATTGTTCATCTCATTTCAGCTGTTAGGGTCAGCAAGTCGATGGTTTGGCTGCTATACCCAATTTGAAAGGTGTTCTGCTGGAGACAACTGGATAGGATAAACAGCAAAACAAGTTAAGGGCTCAAGTTATGATTTCAAGTCCTGCTTATGAAGGGCATGTTGCTTAGTACTAGAAGTAAGCAAAGGACAAAACTACTGAATCATACTTCAAACTAATCCTCTCATTAGTGTGGTTACATTTTTTCAGTGCATACCTTCAATAAATGCCCCTCAGCTGATAGACAAGTAAATGGCATCATTAACTAAGACAGTCATGCATGTTGTCTGAATCTATGTTGAGCATTACTGTCTAGATGTCTGCCAGTGATGTAATTCAGACACTTCAGATCTGACAAGGAAATGATGTCTAATATGTTCCAGGGATTGTGTTCAAAGGGAGATGACCTTTGTCTAATCACTCACTGGTCAACTGAAAAGATGAAAAAGATGAAAGAAAGCACAGAAGGACAGCTTTAGGGGAAAATTAAAATAAAAAAAGGAGAAAATGTTGTCCACTGGAATATGAGAGGAAGTGAAATTTTGAGGCAGTAAAAGATGCATAAATTGAAAAATATTAGCTTTTTTTCCCCCCTCACAATTAACCTATTAGAGACAAAAAAAAAAACAAAAGCATCAATAGAACATAACAGAGTATGTGAAGGTTAAAATACCAATAAAGCGGATTTGTCTAAGGGGGTGAAAGAAGACATCGCATCATCTACTTCAGCGGAGTAGCTTCTCTCCTGCTGCTTCACTGCCCACGCACACTCTGTTTGCTTATGCACACACACACACGTGTATGTGTGTATGAAAGACGCGGCATGAGAAGGTCAGGGAGGAGACAGTGGCAGCAGTAGTGCAACTGAACCCGCTGGA
The DNA here is from genome assembly GCA_028564865.1 of Zenarchopterus dispar. NCBI lineage: Eukaryota > Metazoa > Chordata > Actinopteri > Beloniformes > Zenarchopteridae > Zenarchopterus > Zenarchopterus dispar. Next base: position 8,325,597 of record JAOWBL010000001.1, read on the forward strand.
AATTATAGCAGCTGTGATGTGCAAGATAGCGGCCATTGCAACAGGCAGCTCCATTAGACTCTGGTCTGGCGTGTCAACGCATAGATGTCAATAAATATGCCTTATTTGATATGTAGTTTAAAGTCACTGCCAGTCACTGAAAAGTCGCATGTGGGGAAATCGCAATAAAAGACTGAAAAAGAAAAGGCAGAAAGTGAGAGCTGCAAATAGTAAAAGCCATACAACTGAGATATTAAAAAGGACATTTTTGATATTTA
>JAOWBL010000001.1:8335656-8362536 GCA_028564865.1 Zenarchopterus dispar
AGACAGACAGACAGACAGACAGACAGACAGACAGACAGACAGACAGACAGACAGACAGACAGACAGACAGACAGACTTTTAGTTTATGTCCTTACTTTGAATACATTAAAATGTATTGCTGTGTAATGTATTCAACATAAGGGCAATTTATAAAGCTACTACATTTGTGTTAAACCGTCCAATGCATTATTGGTGAGCCATCATCCAAAAAGAATAAATATGGGTAGAAATAACAAATCCTGAATGATGACAACTGGAGATGACTGAAATAAATGAACAGTAAAACTCTGGGCAATAATGTTTACATGGTTTTTCCTGCAGAGGGAAAAAAAACACTATTTTGTTCAAAGAATGAAACAGTGGGTTTTTTAAATGCACCGGACAAGCTGACAAAAAATGTGAGTTTCCCATATCTGATGAATGAGTGGGACAGCACCTTGACTTTGTGGCTCTTGGCTTTGAGACTAAACATGAACACACAGCTCCTTGATGCTTACTTGAATGCACATCCTGCTGGTGTTCTTTTTACAGACATGTCTAAAATTACAGTCTTCTTTTAAAAGCCTGTTTTGCAAGAAGGAGAATTGCGGCATCAAATCAAAATTGTCCATAGAGTATACATAATCAATCTAATATTAAATCGTATTACTTAAACATGGTTAATTTATCAGGAATGAAAGTACAATGTACAATATGCATGTGAAGGAGAGACTTGAAGCACAAGTGAAGCTCAGAGTGAAACAGAGGCATCAATGTTAGAGTATCCTATGAAGGATTAATGCATTAAAACCAAAGTTTAGGTTACATTATTTGAACATTCTGTTCATTTAAACGGATGTTACAAAAAACAGAACAGGTGTCTTTCGCCGTCAGTGGCTGAAGACATTTATGGCATCAACTCAATGCCAAATGCATTGTGAATCAAAATCCAAAATTTGAGAATCAAAGTCCAAAATCTGAGAACCAAAAGCCAAAATCTGTAACCAGGAAATCAAAATCTCTAACAGAGAGTGAAGTCATCATTCTCAGTTACATTTTCGTTGCCATCAGTTCTAAAACCATCTCTGCTTTCGAACAGCCTTTTTCAGTTGCACCTTTTATTTTTGCAGTTGCATTTCTGAAACAGGTGTAAAATCACTGCTCTGTCAATCTACAGCAGTAAGGGGGGGCGTAGCCGAGATCTAGTAGCTTATCGGCCACTGAATGACTCAATGCCTTGTGTTGTACACTAACAACTTGCCTCCATCGAAGTAAGGCACCTGAATAAGGCATTATTCAGTAGCCAATGAGGTATTTAAAAGAGCAGAAGAGATTCATATTTCATATTTAAGGTGATCTTTTCAGTTGCCTGTTATTATATATGGTGCAAGAATTTTTCAGTTGAGAACTTGCTCCTGCTGTTGTCTGTATTTAGTTCTTGCACATTTGTAATTTTCCTTTTTTAACAGGAAAGGAAAACCTGCAAGTTAAAATATTTATATAGAAATATCTACTTCATCCCATGCTCTGTAATGGGCTGCCACCTGTCCAGGCTGTACAGTGCCTTTTTGCCAGCAGACAACTGTTATAGGCTCCTCTTGACCCAGAATAGGATCAGCCAGGTATAGATAATGGATGGATGGATGGACGGATGGACGGACTAAGGGAGATAGTGAATGAAAGGACATATGTGTGGAACTGAGTTAAAATGCATTAAAAAAAAAGCTTCAATAGAGCAGCTGGGTTAGACGAGGCATTGTCCATACTCGTAAAGTCTTGTTAAGGTTTCTATAAAGCGCCAACTCACACAAGACATCTTGGTGCACAGCATGTAAGTACAGGGTGTTATTCCACTCTTCCACGCTCCTCATTTATCCCCCATCTCCAGCAAGCCTAGTGCAGAAGGGGCATTCAGAGTCTTTGCTCTGGTACATATTCAAATAAGCACTGCGTCTCCCCTCTGTGCTTCTGTTGTGATCAACACTTTGATCACATCCAATGGTAACCTCCAAGATTTAAAATTAAAATCAAATCTGCCCTAACAACCTGAGCATTGGAAATTTAACAGGTGTCCGTGAGGAAGTTGTTACAGAATTTACGATTATGTGCTCGGATACACCACCTTTAGTCAAACACGAGTAGTCACAGACGTACACACTTACCTGCAACCCTCTCAGTGAAAATACAGAAACGAAAACAGAACGCTGCCCTGACTGGGTGCTACATCTTAGGATACTTATCTCCTCCCTTTGATGTTAGTAAGTAAGAAAGTTAAAAACAAAGTAAAAAGCAGCTACACGTGTTCAGTAAACAACAGCAAGCAAAAAAAAAAAAAAAACCTTGACATTATTTAACCCCTCAGATGGAATCGATTCATAACTGTCTATTTAAGTGTTTCGATTAATGAGTGTGCGTTATAATAATATTTTTAGTTTACCAGTTTGTCTAACATTAGCTGCTGAACCGTATAATTTACTTTGGAGACTGCAAGGGGTGCAGGACATTTTTGTGTGTTAAAATACATATATATGTATGTGTATTTTCATTCACAAACACGTGAGAAAGCATACATGTCAATAGTACACACACACACAATACTAACTGCATTTCCACTAAATGTAGTATTATTTAGTGGAGAAACACTTCATTACTGTATTTAACTACTCACAAAATGAACCATTTATACTTTAATGCTGGTTTAATTAACTGGGTTAAGTGAGACAAGGTGAGTGTAACTCACTTAACATTCGATTTGATATCTTCTGACTTCCACAGTCTGGAATCAAATTAAATAATTACACGCCACAGAGGCACAAACAATCCTCAACTACCGCAAAAAAAAAAAAACCTCAAAAAACAAAATGCAAGTTACCATAGGAGTTCAAACATAGATGTTCTGGAAAAAAGACTGAAAGACTCAATATTGTCAAGCATTGTCATACAATGTTACTGGAATATGTGTATATATTTTTGTTCCACACTACATAATATAAACACATGTTACTCCAATATGAAAAGGTCCTCGAAGAAATTTTGAAATTTATGCATGTAGCATGTAACTGACCCCCCAGTTTGTTTTGACTGCATGGTTTCCATGCTACAAGGAGTCTACGACTTAAAAGCTGTTACAAATCCAGAATCATACTGACTTGGAGATGCACATATTATTATCATAATTATTATTATTATTATTAATTAGGGAGACGATAGGAATGTAGATATTTCTGCTATAGCACTTTGAATGTGTTATAGTACATATATGTTTTATTTTAATATCAAAATGTCTTCCCTATGCCCATACATGAACAGTAGACCAGAATTCGCTGACATGTACTTCTGCTGCCTAAAACTATGGTGCATGGATAGAGTCACAATCGCAGTCAGTGAACTGAGTTCAAACTAGAAGTTCATACAAATGCTGCTAGGGTAAAATGTGAGTACTCACAGAAACGGAGTTACAGGATCTACGCAGAGCATTTTTGTTTTAAATTGTGTATGATGAAAAGTTCAAAGACATTACTGAAACCTGCCTTGCCAGTAATCATTTTACTGCAGGTAGTTTTACAAATTTCACAGAGTAAAGCCGGAAACTAACAGCTAAGCTGCCACTGACAATGGTCACACCAATTTTTTTTTAACATCCTTTATCATTGCACTGTCATCTGGTATTTTATCAGTGGAACTGTGTGCTCACTAGTGAGTGTAGGCTGGGTGCTAAGTTTAACAATGTAAAAAGGCTAGTCCACACTTATAAAGTATATTTAGTATTTGCAGTAAATGTTATGATATTACATTGATCTAGTTGAAATGAACTTTTCCAGAGTAAGTGGAACTTGTATTTAACCTGTGTTGAGAGCTGTTAATCAAGCCTCTTCAAGGGACACACCTCCAGCAACTTAAACAATCCTCATCTTTCCTTGTGAAACACAACTCGATATACTTGCCAATCATTTCTATTTGCTAGATGGTTAATATACATTATAGTTTGACAAATTCAGAAATTGAAATTATCACCTATCAACAGACATGTCACAGATTCACACAAACAGCTTCTCTTTGAATTCTGCATACATTCTGATTTCCCAGAGCATGCTGAGCTGGTGTACTTTAGAAGTAGCGGCCACAAGTGGCCAGAGTTTATTCAGGGCCTTGTGTACAACCATTCATGGTGAAATTACCTTTGCTCAGACACAAACAGACCCTTATACATGCTCATTATGGAAAGTATAACACTAGTGTTACTTCTCTGAAGCAAGTGTGTGGTCTAAGCACACCTATCACCATGTCATTAGGAGCTATTAAGGCTCTTTATCGCCTTGGGGAGATGGTTCAAAGGTACCGAGCTAAAGTCAAACTCCCGCTGACTGACATGTAGAACTGTAACTCTCACATCATCTTCAAGAACACTACTGGGCTCCAATTAAACCACCTCGCTTCACCTCTTATACGTCTTTCCTATCTGACCGGAGTGTATTAAAAGGACTTACGGTTACTTGAGTGGGTGGAGAGATTGAAGATTGAAAAAGTAGGTAAATCAGAGAGCACATGTGAGTGTGCGAAAGGATCAGACAACTGACATAAAAGAAGGTAGTGCATAGAAAGAGACAGAGACAGATCAAGGGTGAACTCGAGCAATATCAAAAGAATGACTGAGTTAAAAACCACCACCACGGGCCATGGTGAGATATGTCAGCTATTACAGTTCCTGCTAATCCACCTTTCTCTGCTGGTCATGACAACTAGACCTGAGTCACACATAGATGGATCAGGCAAGTAGCTTAATAAAATGTGTTTTTATTATTTAGGCTGAAAAAGAAATGCTCAATTTGGGAAATCTTAGGCAAACATATTTTGTTTAGCCGTAACCACACAAATGCATGTCCAAGTTCAAAAGATCATGAAGCAAAGCATGCATTAATAAATAATTAGTTTTGATTTACTTCATGAAATCAAAAAAGAGAGCACCTTTGTCAGGAAAACTGCAAACAACGTGGCTTACCTTTAAGTTGGTTTGTTTGTTGGGTGAGGTATACAGAGCTGTATGCTGAGCCTGATGCAGCTGTTGCTGTTGAAGCTGAATTTGCTCATTCTTTTTTTGTAGCTTAGCCTGGAGTTCTAAGATGTCTTTGTCTTTCTGAGCCAACTGACTGCCGAGTTCCTGATGACTCTGACGGAGCTTGGCCTCACTGGACATTAGAGTCTGGTAGCACTGACTCAATTCTTTATACAGCTGTCAACAAATACAAATCAGTTGGAAAAGGTTGGCAAAAAAGAATGAAAGAAGAATGGCAAAACTGACAGAAAGGCTTAGTGAACACACGCTGCTATATAACAGTAGTTGTTTTATTAATTTAATTGGGGGTGGTGGGGTATGCTAGAATTATCCCAAACTAGGAAATAACAGGAAAACAAAAGGCTGAAAAGTTTTGTTTTTTTCAAACAGTCACGGTTCCCATGTCCCCAGATTTATGTGCAATTCATCAACAATGTTAGCTGCAGTTTTAAAACTCCTCAGTGTCCACCTTAGCATCTTTGTCCACATTTTTTCAAGGGATTTAGATACATGCAGTAACATGTTGGAGAAACTACGGCTAAACTCTGCTGAAGCATGTTGATGAGATGGAAAAAAGTCTAATAATTACAAGCACTCATTTTCTGTCCTTCGACTCTCTCAGCCCTGTCAGCTAAAGCAGGGTTTGACGCTAAGACTGAGAATGAACATTCACAGACTAATTTTACACATAAAGACAGTCAAAATCAAAAACACGGATAATGACAAAAGGGATTTTATTAGATAAAATGTTTGTAAAAGCTGATGAATACTGGTTAACCTGCAGGCTTAACAGGCATTATAATAGTTGCTCATTTCTGGCCCACTGTGTCAGATAAGACAAACAGGAAAACAGGAAAAGTACTATCATAGTAACAGATTACAGTTATTTTCTGACGGTAATCCATGTTTCACCTGCACCGTTACATCAGAGCAAATTCCTAGTCTGTAAACCTGTTTACTGGCAATGGCAATAAAGTGATTCTGATTCTGATTCTGATTCTAATATAATGACTATAGGTTACAGACAGAACTATGTGAAACTGGCCTTAATTCTGATAAGTCTGAGCATTGCCATTTGTGTCAGCCTCTGAATACCTGCTGATATGAGGTAGTGTCAGCAGTGTGTGCCTCTTCTTGATTCCTGAGGACTTTTTGTGTGTCAACGTTGAGTTCCTCCAGCTGCTTGATCAGGTGGCTCTGTTCTGCAGCATGTTCTGTGCTCTGTTTGTACAGAGTTTGCACATCTGCAAAATCACGACTAAAAACACAAACAGAAGCACACACACAGAACATATTATACAAATTAAAACTAAACATAATAGTTTTTTTTTACAGAAAAGAATGTTGTGTATGTTAAAAAATAAAACTTTTGATGGGAAACAATTTATCTTACAATAAGATGGAGCAGCATATGAGGGTTTTTTTTAATTCAATGTCAGACAAGAAATAAAGAGACATAATTATGATTTCAAAATACTTCTTCAGTCTTTGAATATGTTTCTGTACCATTTACTATTTTAGATTTGAATCAAAAATGTGCTACTTATAACTCTGTACTGAAAACAAATCCAATATATGACAGAAATCACTCATGTCACCCTTTTTTAAATCAACAACTTCTGAATGTCTTAACATAGCAACATTCATCACCATTAAAGCACTTGAATTTATTTTGTGTCCTTTAATGGATTAACCGTTAAGTACGCGTGTTCCTTATAAGGACACCTAAGGAGAATAATCAGAGTTAAAAATGTAAGAATAGTCTATAACCCTGGTGTGACTGACATGCCAGAGTGCCTCTGGCATTAAAACAGAAAAGTAGTTAAAAAAAAGGGTGAGATTACCACTAAGGCTGCTACAGTTCTCACAGTTTTATCATATCGACTAAAGCTTAGCCAAAGCCTGCCCTGTTTCCCTTTTCTCCCTCTTTTAAAGCATATCCACTATGCAGGGCTTATCAAATGGCTTTGAGTGAGCTGGAGAGGAAGCAATGTGTGTCACCCCCCAAACCTCATAGCAACTTACCCCTCAATGCAGCAACCTATATAAGGTGATGTACATTTATATGCCATGCAGCTACACAGGACAAATTCATTTTTCTTTTACAGAAATTACACAAAAAATAGCCTATTGGAGGTGCTGGTTTACATGAACAAAGACGCAGCTTCAGCTGATAGGACTTACCGAAGCTGATGTAGTTGTCCCTCTTTTGCTGCAACATCCCTCTCTTTGGAAGAAAGCTGTGCTGCTATACTGTTGTTGTGTTTCTGCAAAGTAGAAATCTCCTGCCAAGCATTATTCAGTTCTTCCTCCAGATCCTAGTGTAGAAGAGTAACAGTGACATAAAATAACTATAGGAGGGGAAAAAAAACATTACAATATATTTAAGAAGTTTTTCTAAAATATTTTTTCAAAGCAAAACCATTGCATACTAGCATTTCAGGTTCTTGTTAGAGAGAGAACGGAGTTTAATTTTATGAGGAACCCAATGAAGAAAAGATTTGGTGAATTTGATTTCTCTCAGTAATCATCATCAGAACTCGAACTGCAGCATTTTGGATCAGCTGGAGGCTGTTTAGAGTAATTATAGGACATCACACTCACAAGGAACTGCAATAGTCCAACTTTGAAGTAACAAATGAATGAAGCACTTTTTCTAAATCACTTCAAGATAGCATTTTACAATATTATGAAGGTGAAAGAAGGCAATTCTAGAAACCTGCTTTATGTATGATTTAAAGGAAAACTCCTGGTAAAAAAACAAACTCCTGGTAAAAAAACAAAACAAAACAAAAAAACTTGATTCCAATGACTGACATCCAGAGCGGCTGAATAGACAGACAGTTGATTTCTGAAGCACTGTCATGCAAAGAAAACCCCAGTCTCTTCTGAGTTTAATGAGTAGGAGGAAATCAGTATCCATCCATAGATCTTTAGGTCATTAATACAGATTTGTAGTCCTTAGATGGGCTGTCCAGCCCTGTACGTCCAGTGTCAGAGCTTGGTCTGCATCATCGGTTGTGGAGAGGGTCTGATTTGGTAACTTCAGAATTGGGTCTCTACTTTTTAAAGATGATGTGGTTCTGTTCGCTTCATCGGGCCAAGACCATCTGCAGGGCTGCTGACTCTGCAACAGTCTCTTAAGGTGAAGAAGGAGCTTCGCCTTTTGGCTCAACTCTTGATTTCTATGTTCTTACCCTCACCTATAGTCACAAACTGTGGGTAGTGACTGAAAGAACAAGATTATGTATCACAATTGGCAGAATGGGTTTCCTCCACAAGGTATCCAGGCTCTTCCTTAAAGATAGGGTAAGAAGCTCAGTCATCAAGAAAGGACTCACAGTAGAGCCACTGCTCCTCCACATTGAGAGGAGCCAGATGAGGGGTAATGGGGTATTTGCTGAGGATGCCTCCCTGGTCAGATCTTCTGGGCATGTCCCACTAGAAGGAGCCCAGGGAAGATCCCGAACACGCTGGAGGGACAATGTCTCTCGGGTGGCCTGGAAACACCTTGGGATACCCCATATGAGCTAGACGAAGGGGCAGGGGAGAGAGAATTCTGGGCATCCCTGCTTTGACTACTCCCTGTGCGACCACACTGGATGGCTATAGTCCTGTTAGTTTTGAGGTCTCATCTGGGTTCTTGGACAGGTATAGCTCAGTATCGTCTATATAGCAATGAAAGTTTATGACATGGGGCATAATAATAGTATGTAATTGAAGCACATTTGGAGTGAAAAGTAACAGCCCACTACAGAACCTTGAGGAATACCATGGCCAAATCTGGTGTGATGTAGACAAACTCTGAGGAAGACTCCTTAATAACATCAACAAATCAGAGCCTATCAGATAAATATGTAATATACAAATAAATAAAATATACTCAAACAAAGCTAATGTGATTCCTTTAATACCAATAACATGGTCAATCCTCTAAAAAAGACTTGTGATAAACTGTAACAAAGCAAAGAGATCTAACAAATCACCTGTCTCAGGCCATGAGGAGATTGTTAGTAACTTTTACCAATATTGTTTCTATATCATGATACCACTGAAATACTTTAAATGAATGCCTTTCCAAATGGTCAATTAGTTGATTTTTTTTTACATTTTTTTTCAAGAATTTTAGAAATAAAAGGGAGGTTATATAAAGATCTATGATCAGTGAGAACTCCTGAATCAAAACCAGATTTTTAAGTAGCAGTTTAATTACAGTAGCCTTAAAAGCCTGAGGCACATGGCATGCTAAAGATAAATTGATCACATATAAAGGTAAATTGATCACATACAAAATAGAAGTATTACTTAAGGGAAAAGCCTTAATTAAAACATGCTGATAGTTCAGAAGAAGCTACTGTTACTGCCAGCTCAGAGAGCTGAACAGGACAGGAACAGTTCAGAGACAAATAATTCAGTTCAATTCAAAAATGTGTCTAAGTGTCAGACAGGGCAAAGAGAAACTCTAAGTAAGAACCAGACCGGTGACACACCACAGCAAAAACAACTGGTATCTGTGACTGCTTGATTAAGCAAGAAACACAAAATTAGAAAATTAAAAGAGCTAAAGCTAAACAAGGATCCAGAGCCGATTAATAGAAATGAGTGGTAGACTGCTGCCACTTCTCCCTCTCAGCCTGTGTTTCAAGGAATGTGAAAAATCAAGTAACCAGGAGGCGTTAATTCATTAATACCAACATAATCCTCCTCCTGCAGCCAAGTTTCTGTAAGGCAGAACAAATCAATTTTATGATCACATATCAAGTAATTTACTAACAGAGATTTAAATGGAGAGCTCTAATATTCAATAAGCCACATTTAATGGTGTTCTTGTTTGGTTCTGTTAATCTAGTTGTCTTAATTTCTATGAGGTTCTTATGATTTGCTTCCCTTGAATTGTTTTTTAATTTATTTAATTTGTGCGGTCAAGAAGTAGACACAATAATTATGGGATGAGAGGAGGGCTTTACAGAGGGTCAGTTCATTAAATTTTCAATAGTCTCTGCAGTATATTGTGGTGAGTTCATAGTGGAAGGAAAAAAAGGAGGACCTGTAAATGGAACAGGTATGGAAAGTATAAGTCACTGCCATCGGTGAGTTTTCAGAGCATGTTGAACATTTGAACACAATGCCCTCATCTCAAGCCACTTAAATGAATATCAACTCTATTTTTTTTTATTTAAAAAAAAAGGTCCAACGATTCCAGAAGCGGTTGAAACTGTCAATAAAACAAATGACAATGGACCTACATTTGGACTGTAGACAGGTGTTGAGAAAAGCCTTTTAACCCTGGAGAACCCACGGGGTCAAATTTGACCACCATTTTTTGCTAATACCCAATGTAAAAAAAAAAAAAAAAAAAAAAAGGTGGGTGGGGGGGTCTCCAGGGTTAAAATGCTGTGAAAGGTCAGTTTGGATAACTTATGAACATGAGTCTCATTCATGAAGTCTTGCACAAATGGTACATGTTAAAAAGAAGAGAGAGAGGAGAGAGAGAAATAGAAAGAGAGACAGAGACAGAGAGAGAGAAAGAAATTTATCACACAGGCAATAACAGCAATTTTAATTAAAGTGGAGCAAAGCAAAAATATTTTATCTCTTAGTGGACAACAAGAGTGACAGGGACCAGCAAGGTGCAGGCCTGGAGAGAGATGACCAATGCCATTCATGCAACTTCCTCAATAAGGGAGAGAAACAGAGTTAGAAACTCAGTTTTACATGTACAAGGAAACATTTAAGGGGTGTAACTGACTCTGTATGAGGTTGGATGAAAAACAAAACAAGAAAAAAAAAACCACACCTTTCTCCTCATGGACAAAACTCTGGTACAGAGACCTTTTATTAGGAATAATTCCTGATGGAAACAGACGCCTCCACAGGAAGCAACAACAAACTTTAAAATAAGCTTCTTTACTTGTTATATTATTGCTATAATACTATGCAAAGTGGAATCCAGGGGACATATTGTTTTAATACACATTTCAATAAATGATGGCAAGGAATAAAATTTATAGAGCATTCATTTCCTTAATTGTAGTTCATTTAAAATTTGTTTTCCCATAAACTTAGTGGGGTTTTTTGTAGCTCTAATGAATCTATTGTTTTTATCTTTTTCAAATTACTTTTAATGCTTAAAGACCCTACTATTGCTGGTGGAATGAAACCACTTACCACAGAATCATTTAAGAACTTGCTGGCATGTCCAAGTAGCTTCAGGTGAATTAGAGACCTTTGGCACTGGAAGACCTCGTTTCATGTCCATGTTGTGCAGGACACAACAAGCTAATATTATTTTGCACACTTTATAGGGCTTATAGAGTCCAAGTTGCAGCGTCAATGTCTGTCACGTCAAGTTGATTTTACATGAACAAAACCCACTGACATTTAAAAAAAACCCAGACATGATAAATGTATATTTTTAATTCATTCACACTTTTACAACATTCTCACATTTTAAAGATATCTGCATATTGTGAAAATAATTCATGTAAGGCAATAATGTTCTAAAGTTTGAGAATGACAGCAATATCTTTGTGCATTCTTCACTTATACAAGCTCTATGTATGGTCAGAGGAAGCAGGTCATGTGTTGCTGCTTATATTATACTGTTTTTACCCCATTGTAAGACCTGATCAGGACCAGATGATTTTATATCATAGCTTGATGGATAAAATTCTGGAAATGGAAGAATCCATAAGTTTTGACATAACTGACCATCAAGTATGGCTTTCTTAACTGCACACACAACTAAATCAATTGGGCAAATCTTGGCCATGTCAAACTGTGTGCATCCCAGATTATCTGTAGTGATATTTTAAATTTAAGTTTGATTTTAAAAAAAATAAAAGGCAGGTGAAGTTTCCCAGGTTTTAATGGAGGTACACACCAGTAGTTGGGCTCATTTCCATCCAAGAGCAATTACTCTGGAGACCTAACTTATTAAAGAGTTTCAGTCTGAGTCTTCTTAACTCAGGGACAAATATTTTTTAAATAAGCACAAGGAAGAACGTGAGATACGCAAGGTCCTCAGACTAAATTATTGGCAGAAAGTTGATTTCTATAAGAAAACAGCAACAGAATGGATACAGAAATCTAAAACTCTTTAAGCACTTTGTGATTATGATTGACTAGTTGAATGGTGAATAAGAATGTAGCCACTTCCTGATTCCCCTATTTCTTATGTGATGAAAAATATTAATTCTATTGATTATTATAGGATTAATAAATATATGGATTTGGAATAAACAACCGACAAAATTGATCCAACTTCACACTCTGCAACCAAAACTGCCAAAAAAAATTCTCCTCTCAACCGTATTCAGCTCATATCATTTAAAGAAGAACCACCTTTTCCATGTAAAAATGAGAATATTTCTTCTCATTGAATATAGTACCTGCATTTTTAATTTTGGGTTTCGCTACAGGGTTCTTTTTAAATTCAAAAGCTGACCAGAAAAGGGTGTGAGGGATCAGAGAGTTCAAGGTATGTGTTTCTCTGAAAAGACTTGTCCCCTTGTTCATACCTTTAATCTGGTCTGGGCGGCATCCTTCTGGTCTCGCTGACTATTGGCCTGTGTCTGCTCCTCCACCAGGTCAGCACTCAGGGCGGCACAGCGGGACACTAATCCCTCTTTCTCTTCCTCTAGAGCTTGCACCACCTGCCGCTTCTGAACCTCCTTCTTCTTACACTCAATCTTCATTTCCTGGATGAAACGAAAGGTATGTGTGTGTGTGTGCGCGTGCAGGCGAGTGGGGGAGAAGGGGGAAGGGGGTCAACAGGGCCAAATAAACAATGATGACATAAGGAGAAAAAAATGGGAAAAGTATCAATTCAAACTGAGAAAATAAAAAAAATAAAAAAAAGAATCCTGGAGAGATACAAAAAAAAAAGAAGCAACCCATGGAGCTGAGGCTGAAATGAATACATAAACAGTGAACCGGCTTTTCTGCAGGAGCCCCCCTGCGTGGGTTGCTGATTGGCCAAGGTCATCTCTGCTGTATGACTGGGCCCTCGTGACCAGGTGTTGGTTGGTATGGGCCAAGACATGCTGCAAGATCTGGGCTCAAGAGGGTATAGAAGCCAGTCTGTCAGCTTTAATGACAGGTCCTAATGAGAATGGTGTTTGCTACAAGACCCATTAGACTCAACCCAGGTATCCTTTGATGCTGTCCCCCACGATTTCTTGCCATGAGACCCCACCAAGACTGCATAAGGACTATTCCTTTATTAATTAATCATAACTGTGTCCCATCTAAGCATAATTAGGAAGAAGCCACACCACTGCATATACACGTTTCACTTTTTCTCACTGAAGGAGGCATTAAGTATTTATATGCAAGTTAACAACCTGCTTTCCTTTGGTTCCCCCTTTCTATCACACACGCAGACTTTCCAGTTGTTAAGTATTCTCTGTTGTCAGTCGAAAGAGGGAAAGCTAAAAGCAAGGAAGGGTGAGACGACACAAAGACACTTAGATTGTGTTCAAGAGAGCTGAACAATCTTCCCTGTCCACTAAATGATTCAAATGCCTGAGGCTTTAGCCACAGGGGACATGTCGTGTTCGCTGTCACACAGTAAAGAAACTTCAGAATCTAAGGCCCAAACTGCCACAGCAAATCTGTTCCACCAACCTCAAGTTCCTCACTCTTGCTGACCAGTTGTTCACGCAGAGTTGTCAGCTCCTTCATTATCGCACTCTTCTCCTCAACTGTCGTCCTCTTCTGTAGCAAGTTGTTAATCTCATGCTGCTGCCCTGTCACTTTCTGTGGATTTAGGGGAAGAAAAAAAAACAGAGCAAAGCACGCCACAATGAAGAAAGGAGATACCGAGAGCTGCAGGTCACATTAAGCATTTTAGTCTTATAAGACTCAAAGTCATTCAACAGGAAATAACTAAAAAATATTTAGATGAGAAGGATGGCAGGAAAGGAATAAGTGGCAAATTTGTACATGTAGGTACAATGCAGGTATTCACCTGTTTATCTAATATCTAACTAAGTCACACAAACAAAAGTTGTCAAATTTTCTGACAGTACTATGCTCAATTCAGGTGTAAGGAAGGTGTCACTCCTGACATAGAAGATTTAAAGTCTTTTGTCCCCTCTTAAGATTATTATTAAACTGTCAGCAAAGGATGCAACTCAACAAACCTAAATTCTCACCGTAACCACTGAACAACTCAAACAAGTCCAAATCTGAACAGTAATGTTTTAATGTACGTGTGTGTTTGCCAATAAAACAACACCCCAGTCTCAAAAAGACTCACAAAGGGGAGAAAAAAACCCCTCTAATTTACACTTGGTTATGAGTCTCCTTGGCTTTTATCTCAGGTTGCGTGTTTTATCCCAACAGCTTTTTTTTTTAGTTTTATCATTTTAATGCTTTAACTTATGGGGTTTTATTACATCTAACTGAATATCTATTCATTATTATTTTATTATCACCTTGGTTTAAATGTGCTACTGTCTATAAAGTAAGTTGACTTGTTGACTTGAAAAGCTCAAGTTAGAAAGGTTCAAATCTCAAGACCCGAGTTCAAGTTTCACTTTGGGCAATCAAAAACCACACCAAAAGAAGCAAATAAATGAAAAACAACTCAGTTTAGCAACTTCGCCACCTCTCCCCAGCAGCTATTTGTAATATTCACATGCTAGCTTCTCACAAAACCAGAGTCCGCCGCTAACCAGCGAGTCATATTGTCACATGGTGTTTAAATGTCCACACAGCAGATTATAGTTCAGTGGTGCAACAATCCACTTCTACTGTGGTTAAATCAACCAACATGACAACAGGAAATTTGATCAACACGCAAAACTGCAAATTACAGGGCAGAGCAAGTGATGACAAATCTTTCAAATGCACTCTCTTCACTAGTCTGCACAGGAACCTACTAATGTTTTCAGTGGCAAGTTTATAACTTTTCTCTTGTCAGAGTTGGATGAGTGAAGGGGTGTGACTGTGGTGTATCACTAAGTGTTAAAAAGTGAACGTGTGGTGTTGCTACAAGGTATCAAGTTTAGATATCAAATGAAACTGGGTTTTTCTGTACTCGAAGTATTGGAGCAATTATTTTGATACGAGGCTGATACTCTTTTAGACACCCAGCGAGTCTTCTAAACCACACATTACAACCTGACTTCTCTACATGGTACAATAAAGCCATAAATAATGAATAGAACACAATGTTGAACATAAAAAAATCTAATAGTTTATTTAATTAAATTATTTTGTTTTTCCATTGTCAATTTCAAATATTTGTAAACTTTGGAAAGTTTTGAAATTTTTTTAGAGCTCAAGGTGATTTCATAAACTGTCTTAGTCATTTAAAAGGGCAAAAACTAAAAAGCTTTGGATTTACAACGATGGAAAGAAGGAGTAAGTAGCAAATGTGTACATATGAGAATGTTGCTGCAGCTCTAAAGAAAAAAGTCAATGCACACACTCATCTATTTCTCTAAGCTCTAGAGCTCGTCATTCTTAGCATTTTCAAATTTAATAAAGTCACAAAACAAAATAATAACAACCCATTTAATAAATTCAGAGATTTTCCAAATCAGAGTCTAACAGAAATGCTCAATGATTTCCAAACTACCCACTTTGATGATGTTATTTTTTTCTCTTCATGTTTTTTGCCAGTCTCTGTGGATTCAGTAGGAGGAGGCTGGCTTCTTACCATGGCATCAGCTGAGGTTAGCATTGGCCGATAATCCACAGCCTTCCGTGGATACGCCCTCAAATAACACCATGCACTGGGATGCAATTAACGGCCACGTTGAGGGAAATTGCTCAGATACATTCAGACGGTGGATTTAGCGTTCCTTGCTACTTCTAGCTTACTATGCTAAGAACAGAGGGGCTTTAATAGAGATTTACACTGGAGAGCAGGAAATAAATTTAAACGTCGAAAATGAGATAGGCAAGAACCATTTAAACCCCAGTAGTGCCTACTTGATACATAAGAAAAAAAGGAAGTACATCAAAGTTAGGACGTCTAGGACAGAAAGATCAGCATTTCAAAATTCTCTATATGATTTAAAAATGAAGGCTAATTATAATACAAACCTAGAGAAAGAAACAGAATGAAGCATAAAGAAAAGCCGGTAAAAGAAAGACATACTCAAAGTGAGAAAGTTCGTACAGCACACAAAGAGAAATGGGAGATCCCAGAAAAAAAGGGGGTAAAATAAATCTTTTACTAAGTTGATTTGGCTCAAGACGGTAAATGAGATGATGACTTCTCAGAGTCATCAAATGACACCACACTATATCTATTAAGCTTTTTAAATGTCTAACTGCAACATGGTCTGGAAAAAAACCAAGAACAGAAAATGTTTACTTAACATAATTATCAAACTTTACGTTGTTTTGATGTTGATATTTATTCAATGTATTTTTGAAGTTTAGACAACGATAATGATAAAAACCATTCAATTCCTATGCACACCGTTTACTATATATGGAAAATAGCAATAAACTATTTCTTGAGCTTTGAACATATGTAATATTGAGAAAAGTAAAACAATGAAATTGGCAAACACAGTTTTTGCATAAGGGTAACACAGATTTGAGCAAACTTATAAGAAAAGGTTTCTCCAGAGCACTATATTATAACCTTTTTTGATTTGTATGTCTTTTACTTTAGTTGGTGTATAACTGGAACTTAAATAACATTTTCCATGATTACATATCACAACTTAGAATCTAGTGGTCCTATGAGCCACTATTAAGGTTGCTGAGGTGGATAATGTCAAAAAGCACTCGCAAGCTGATGGCAGTCTCATTAAGAAAGAAAACTATTCTAGGTGAGGGATGCTAATGAAGGAGACATGCAGATGCCCCAGTGAAGAGGTGATGATATAAAGTAAATTACATTAGAGATGTCATTATCATTAGCCTTCATGCTATCAGGAAATATTATTTACAAGATGAAGAAGAAAAGCAGGTAAGAGGAAAACACAGTCACCAAGATCCAGTTAAAATACAAAAATTATATTCAGGTGGATAGGTTTTTCCCTATGTTGTTACTTGACACTTCAGTGATCAAATGCTTGTCATCGATAATAATCCCAAAACTATCAAACGGGACCATCAAAGATGAAAATAACAACAATAATAAAAAAATTTTAAAAACTAAATTCTGTTTTGGATCTGTGGAAGTTTGTCAGATTTGTAGGTCTGCACACACTCACAATGCAATTAGGGACAGAGAAGCATTTTTTGCTTATGTACATTATGTACATTTCCCAGAATGTTTGGTTAAACTGTGCAATACCTGTTCCAGTTCCTGTATCTTGTAGTCTTTCAACTGGAGGATCTCTAACACTTTCCTGTCTTTAATCTCTCCTTTGTGTTTCTCACTGAAAGAGAAAAAAGGAAAGGGAAGAAACATAACACACAAGTGATTGTAAAGTTACTTTAAAATACAAAAACCAACAACTATAGAAAATACTAGAAAAAGACAGGCAGTATTGAAAAAAACATAAGAAAATAATATTTGCTCAAACTTTCACTGCTCAATGTAGTAACACCTTTCTCTAAAGCCTGCTAACACCTCTTTTATCATAATGAACATTTGAGGAGATGAAAAGCAAGGTTTCAATTGGGGACATACTTGTTTCAACTCCATCAGACCACAAGGGACCACCCATTTACTTGACTCATTCCCTTGCCCTCTTCCATCTTTGAGGCCTTTTCTATTGACTTTTTGCCTCTTCTGATCAGCACTTTCCCCTTGTAGACAATGAAATACATATCTGTTGTCTCTGGAGGCGCCGGAACACAGGCAGGCCCAGATACATCTCCTCATATATTGGGCTGTGTTCACCATGTCCTGAGCAACCAACCAATCACTGTACAAGATTCAGACAGTAAGGAGAGGGAGGGATGAATGGCAGTTCCCAGCGGGCACCAGCGCTTGACTGGAGTCGACACAATTACCATGTCAATATCCTCCTGCGCATCAGGTGATACAATACAAATATACTCTCAAGGTGGATGTTTCCATACAGTCTCAGTAGACCAACATACTTTGATGGGTTTCCTAAGGGGCTTTAAGGATCTGAAGAGCACGTGGAGTAGTAGGAATGAGAAGAATAGACACTGAGAAAGTCTGCATGATGCTGCACTGTATTGTACTTCTATTAGGGGTCTACTAACAACTGACACTTAACAAGATGTTGAAACGTTGGACGTATAGCAGAGAAAGACGTGGTTCAACCCTCCGGAGATCAGCACAAATGAACTGAGTTGTTGTGTTTGTATCTTAGCAGACTGTGTCACACGCAGCATCAGCTGCAGATGATGGTGAGCTGTAGACTGTTATTAAAGTAGCACTGGTAAAGTTGATAGTATGGATGAAAACTTACAGCTAACACTTCAATATCCAGGTGGCAGAGACGCTGTTTCACAGTTGCATGTCCAGCATTACACCATGTGTTGTTGAAATGCACTGCATCCATAGAGCCCTTATTTTAGCGGCCCCTTTTGAAATCTTTGTCTGCCCACATTGTCTGAAAGTCAGGCAGGGAGACTTTGGAGTCGGGAATATGCTCCTGAAGCCATGTCTCAGTGAAAAACACAATTCTGCATTTCTGATACCCCAGCTGTCAGCCCTCCACGCTCTTATTTGTAGGAGATCTCACGTTCCCAATTACAATTGAGGGAAGAAATTGGTTAAACTTCCTCTTTCTCTCTCTGTTTTCCTCCTGCTCTCCAACTACAATGTTTCCACTTGAACTCATTAGGGATTTGGGGTCTCACTCTCAGTATTATTTGGGGTTCTGAAATCTCAATCAAATGTTTCTACTTATAAATAACTCTCTGGTTGCTCATCATAACAGGTAGTTAAAAACAAAATGAAACAAATCAAGAATATCTGAAAAATATCAGAGGTAAGAAAGGAAATTCTTCTAGCAGCATAGCAACCAAAACCAGAGTGAAAACTCATTCAAACGTCAGTGTGTTCAATAAAGAATAAATGCAAATATGTTAAGCTACTAATATGACAGGAGCTACTGCAAAAAGCTGCCACAACGCACTGCACTATTCTAGAACAAACTATGAGTGTTGTTATTGTTATTATTAGTAGTTGCAGTCATAGTAGTAAAAAATGTCAGAATTTTCTCACTGTATTTACTTTGGTGATAAATAAAACACAACTTCAGTGATAAATAAACACAATTTAAACACACTTTTTTTGTTCCTGTACAGGAGTGATATAACTCATTTATCCAAGCATGCGTCATCAGGAAAAAGCCCAAAGCTCTGTCTTTGAAAGTTCCCATGCCACTGTTTTTTCATTTGGCTTAACCGTCTAGCAAAAGAGGTCTTACTCAATCTTACAATTTATCCAGTAAAGACAAGTATTTGGCAGGACTGTTTCAACTGTCCAGCATATGAGCAGCAGAGGAAGAGTGTTTTCATTAAAAGGGTTTCCATTGTTTGAACTGCGAGAATGGGGATAAGAGGGCTTAAATCAGCATCTGCACCAGATTCCGTTATAACCCCTGTAGAATGGCCAAGGTGCTTGGAAAAAAAAACCCTTGAATGACTTTCACACATATTTTTCTTCACTTGTGAGATAAAGTAATGTTCGGCTGTTGAGCTTCTCAGGTGGCAACGTGAAAGAGGAATCCACTCACCGCTCAACCACCAAACTGACAGCCTGGGTCAAGTCTGGATTTGCCACTTGCAGGCGTTTCCATAGAGACCACACAAACTCCTTGTCTGCCTGTGAAAACACAAGACTCAGTCAGTAGCTGTTATTTCTAATTGAAACAAATCTTTAAGATAAATTTAATGTTTATGAATCCCTAAAAGGAATGGTGCCAACACATCACGGCTCTTCCGACTTAAAACCGAAACACTGACTAGGATGCTTGGTGACATTAGCATACGACAGTCGGAGTAGTCTATCAATAATTTAAACAACTTGTACAAAATAGTTTTTCATCTGGCCTGCCCTCTCTAATCATGAACCTCTCTTTGCAGTAATTTCCATCACTGAGATGTGACCTTCGACTCAAGGGGAGCAAGCATTGACACTTGTCATTATGCACTATTTATGACTTGGGAGAGCAAGGATCCAAATCAAAACACAGCGCTCGAGCCTGCGTTTTCTTTATTAATCAGTTGCACTCCGAATATGTTTTCCACTGCTGCTCCAAAGTAACTAGCCCCAAAGAAACTCAAAACTGATGACAGAGACAGTCATCTTCAAGCAGGAAAACCCAGTCAGCCCCTGACACATTTCCAATTCAAATTGTCTTGCTGGTTTTTCAAACACTTTTAAGCTACATTACATTTAATGAGAGACATCTAAAAACTACATTTTCTGACATTAAAAGACAGAATTATACCAAATCAACTTAATATAAAATTATCTGATAAATTATGTTCGCATCATCATAAGATAAAAGTCATCCCTCCCACTGGAATCTACTGGTCTCCAATTAGTACATGAATTTTAACCCCCTTTTCAAAAGTGTCTAATCAATTATTTACTAAAATGGCAGCATCAGACCTTGATAAGGCCATGAGCTGAACATATGAAATGAAATGACTGTGCTGTAGATCTCCGTCTTTGAATGTATTTGCGTGTGTTGGTGTGTGTGTGTATACACATTGAATAACAGGGTAAAGGGGGATGGAGATCTCACAGAATCAACCCTGGAACGTAGCTAATGATTAAATTAAGCAGCATGATTTAGTTGAAATATGTGGTCTCCCTCTGTCTGGCCTTTGGCTGCCATTAGCCGTTCCACTGACAAGTGTTCAGTCAGGACCCTCATAAAGAGCTCTCCTCTGCCGTATGTGTACTTAAAGATGCATTGAATATGTCTTTGATGATCGCTGAATTATTCATTTTGAATCTAGATGCTGAAACACCATGGGCTAAACATACCAGAGAGAGCCACTGGAATCCAGCTCATATTTAGTAAAATTAGCACAGTCTAGCAGGAACATTTGCAGGTTGACAGATGAGGGTCTTTGTAGTTAATGGCTGTCCTGAAGTACATCATGCCCGAGACTTAAGACATCAGTGGTATTCAAATGCCACAATTTAAAAATGAGCACTGTACAACTTAAGGTCCTTATTACATTTACAGAATTACTGATGTTCTTTGCTGGACAAGACCACCAAGGATGGCTTCCCTGTCAGTTCTTTCAAACACAACTGCTTTGAAGTAAATAAAGCACAGAGATAAATGAGTAGTATTAGGTTTTGAGTGGTAAACAAAAGCAACATTTTATTATTAGTGTTACAGTTCAAGGGTGTACTCGCATCCTCATTTACTTGTCAAGTCCATACCTAACAAAAACCTACACAGTAACATTGATGAACATTGTTGTAAAAATTCCAATAAAACTGAGTGATATGCAACTTATATGTGAATGTTTCCATTTCTGAACATTTTAGGACACAACTGTTGAACTGTTTGAGAAATTAATTCAAGAAACATTATTTAAACTGGTATGTTTATACTTGTCACCTCTAATTTCTAACTAAATGTTTCATAAAGTGAACACTTTAACATAATAAAATTGACTGAGGACCAGATAATATGTGCTGTGTTTGATATTTTTTAACTATGCTGATAGCAGGGCGTTGGATAGCTCAGCTGGATGAGTTAATAAATTGATGATCATGCTTCTGTCTGCTTTTTCCTGTCTCTCTGAACTCTCAAATAAAGGCCACTTGAGCCTAAAAATATTTAAGAAAATAAAATTAGATCAAGCTAATTTTAGTTCTCCAAAAAACAATATTAATAAATTAGACACAAAATATTTACACAGGTGAGTGGTGAAAAGTATGACACCAATATTTTGTTTTCTAAATTTTTCATATGCTTTGCATTCATCCATTATCCATACCTGTATCTGAACTTTTCCCCTCCCCCATTAGTTAGCTCATAACCTCTCAGATCTATCTGGTGTCACTGTATAGCAAACTCTACATAATGTAGATTATACTTGCTTCACCTCAATCAGCTACAATTACTCTTCCACAATGATACTACAATACTGCTCATCTAGTTTCATAGAAAATAATTTATTAAACAGGAACCAAATCACTTAGTTTACTGTACAACTTTATATTTTGCTGCTAATTAAACAAACAGAAGTAGAACTACTACTTGTAATTGAGTAGTTTGAAAATTACTTGGTGCCACAAATTATGAAATTAAAAATTGAAATGTCCTTTTTTTGGAAAAAAAAACAAACAAACCTGTGAACCTAACTTCAAAAGTCAAAACAAAGTTTACAGAAGAAATCAAATGACATGCACAAATGTCTTTAGAGCCAAAAGGTACCACAAAAAAAGGCAGGTGCACACCAAGTTAGCTGGCATCTGAAGTTTAAATCAGCCTGGAATTTAAAACCTCATTTGCAGAACTCCACAAGCCTCTGTCTTCCTGTAAACTCAGACTGTATGGATATTCAAAGTAAGACATACTGGATTGGTTCACTCATGTTATTAGACACCACCTGGTGGTGAGTATGCAAGGACTCCAACAAATGACTTACAATGTGAAGATGACAGCTTCTCAAAACTGCTCTAGAGCATATTGTGTCTGCATTTATGAAAAAGTATAGAAATTTGAGTGAAGAAAACTTTTTGGTGTCTTTTCTTAAAAAAAAATTCAACAAAGTATGGTTATGACAGTTACATATTTTTTTAGCTTCCCAATTAAATATACTTTATGTAGTCCATTAAAATACATAACTTGAACATGCATGCATTTTGTTTAACTGTCATCTTAAAGAATAAGCAGCCATGAACCTTGAAAAATATAATTCTTCAGATGATTTATTCTTATTTTGCAGCAGAGTCAGCTAATGTGTGTGCTTTGTTCTATGTGCTGTTGTCTTAGCAAAAATATCTGTCTTTTATGAAAAAGACTCACTATAAAAAGTATCGTGGGTGAGTTATAGACCTTTTCAGAAATAAAAGGGCATATCCCAACCCCCCCAAAAAAAATAATAACTCACTTTAAAATTTACACTATTTTAACAGTTTCACTGGAGGCCAAGGTAATAACTTTCAGAGTAAATTAGATAGTGTGCATCTTACTGTGAAGTGAGTGGTCCGGGTCTTTATGGGTTAATGGTTAGAATTGGTATGGAAATTTACTAACCACTCAAGATTAAGCCTTCATTTAAGAGTTCTCTAAAACCCAAGTGCTGTTTGAAAAGAGCTTCATGAAACCAAATATTTCCAAAAAGCAATATTATCTTCTAGAATTTTTATTCTTTAGCTTCAGAAAAAACTAAAAATATAAAATAAAATAAATCTAAGAAGGACATTCATTTAAGGTTATATTATCCAGCCCTAATGTAAACAACCTATAGTGAAAAGGGACAAAGATCAGAGTAAGAATGCTCCTGGTTCAACTCCCAACAGGATTCTTTATGTGTGTGGCGTTTATATGGTCTCTTCGTGCTTGCATGGGTTTCCACCGGGTACTCCAGCTTTCTCCCACAGTCTTAAACCATATATATCCGGTTAAGTGGTGTTTCTAAATTGCTAATAGAAGTGTGTGTGTGGTTGTTGGTCTATATGTGGACCTGCAACCTGTACAGGGTGTACCCCTGCCTTTCAACAAAAGAAAGCTGCGATAGGCTCCAGCAGATCCCCATGAAATGGGCTTTAATAGAAGTAAACAGGTACAGATGATGGATGGATGTTCGGCATGTACAGTGGTAGAGGTGAATAGCTAAAATAATGTGTAAGTTGTGGGGGGAAAAAACTGAACATGTCTGTGTCAGTAACTACCCATAAAACATAACACTTTTTATCTTTTTTTAACAGTGACCAACGCTATGTTTTGTTCACTGCTTAATAATTTAGTAATTGTAAAAACAATGACAAATATTAAGAGAAATGGTTTGATAAATAAAATTTAGTTATGTCACAACACAAGAACTCGTGTGCACTTAAAGCCTTAACTGTAAACATGACAGAACTTTCTTCCAACAGTAAACTGAGAATATCTTCCCTTTCAGAGCAGATAAACGTTACTGGACACAAAGGAGTAACCCATTTCTAAATCTCCTTATAAAAATAATGCAGAAAGAGAATACTGCAGTTTATACATACCTGGCATTGCATTAACTCGTCTGATAAATTCTTCACCTGGTGCTCCAAAACCTGGACACGAGTTTGGTCGTTGGAGTCCATTTTCAGACTGATGGGAAGTAAAACCAGATTTCAGATCACATAGATGTCCTCATACGAAAGACAACAAACGCTTACAGCAGTCGGTGTACAGTGAATTTACGAAGAGTCCTTAAACCTCGACCTTTGGGGCATTTTTCTCTCTCCGCTATCTAATGTCACCTTTTAAACATTCCGTTTATGGCAAAAGGACACAGACTAAATGATGGATGAGACCAGCTCGCTAAGCATAGTCTGCAAACATGTACATCGAGTAAAATGTTTACTTTACCTGGTATGATAACAAGCTGAACGGATGACAATAGGAGGAGCAGTCCTGTGTTTACAGAAAACTATGCTAACTCAGCTAACGTTTGCTCAAGTTCCAACGTGAAGTCACATTTTCTTTGCTTAATCGTTGCCACGACACTGGTAACATGGAAACACATTTATGTTAATATAAAGGGCTTGACTGAATGTTTAATAAGAAGATACAAGAATCTGTCAGGACGTGAAGCACTTCCAGTTACCACGGAGACGCTTTCCGTTTCAAACAAGCCCGCTGTTTTCCGTTTCCGCCCGTTTCCGACCCTACGACGCATGGGTGTTTCGACATTTTACGACAGCCGCTATTTTCGTACGGCTCTATTATCTGGAGTGGATACGTTTTTTCAAAAGTTATTTATTTATATGTGTCTATGTGTGTCTTTGTGTTTAAGATTACATCTAGCAAATTTAAGTTTGAGACAATAAAAGACAACACACACAGCTTATGCACAGTGTAAAACGCTCTTTTTTTAAACCTTTCGTTTATTCCATAAATGCTTATAGCTGGACTCTTGTCATACTGGTCTTACCTGCTGACAAATCTTACATTCATATACCTGTGAGTATTTCATCCATGTCCTAGTTGTGACTTCTTGCTGAGTTTGTTTCTCCCATGGTTCTCTTGAAAGCAAACTATAAGCTTATATCAACATTAACTTTAGCAACAATAACTGTGGCCAGGAACTAAGACATCCAGATGACTGGGTCACATGGCTGACCTAAAGGTCCCCTTTTGGTTTTGGACAGTGAAAAGATGATAATAAAGTTGAACATCTATAATGCAGGAAAGTGGTAGTATAGTGTGAACTCTGATCCAAGATCAAGCCTCTTTGAGCAACGCCACTGTGACCTGGATCATGTTCATTGCATGTATGTCATATCCATGCATATCTGAGTGAGTGAGTTGAATCTGGATAACAAATACTTAATGTTACTTTTTTTGTTATTTTAATTAAGGAATTACTTAATTATATTTTCGCATTAGGAAACAAGCTAACTGCTTTACGATTTGTAATAACCTTGAAATCCCTGAGATCTGACTGATTACATTTAAGGACTTAAGACATTGTATCATTCCTATAAAGTATTTAAATGTGTTAGGTAAAAAGCACAATATTAAGAAAGTAAAAACTGTGTCCATAAAAGTGAAATTCATTGTTAACAAGAATATGATCTTTAAACACAAAGGAAAGTTGTTTACAGTTTGATATAAGTAGAAAAGCAATTCTACATTACTCTGCATACCTTATCAATGCAAAGCTTAAAGTAACAGTAGAATAATTCAAATTAAAAGGGGGATAATGGATAAAAAAGAAAAATGTTAATTTTTGCCCAAATTGCATGAACACTCAAAGGAAATATCAGTACTTCATGGGTCGAGGTACATATTGTGTAACAATTTTCTTCTCTAGACTCAAACAAATGCTCTCCATCTTATAAAGATTCCCATGTGTCCATGAGTAACTGTTTTACAAGACTATAAATCCCTGTTTTTATATAATCTTCAACAGCAGCATGCACGCTGGTGAAGCAAAATGACAGATGATATTGATGTTTATATGACATTTTATGTTTTACATATTGTTTTTCTTGTAATAGACTCACTTACACCTCACTCGTGTAGATAGTTGCCCATATATCAAATTTTTAATGATCCATTTTACCATCAAAGGCATTATGCACAATGAATCTTGGCTCATGGGACTTTTGAGAACTGGATTGAAGCAAGGGAAGAGGAAGAGAAATGAACATGTTTGACATCTGTTTTGCTGGTAAGACAAGACAACTCTATGTTGTGCAGCTAATGTATTTAACTGTCCAGCCAGATTTGGAGCTCAGAGTGAAAGATGAAAATGAAGAAATATGATGACTGCCACTCGTCCCATGTCAGACAAATGTTGCTTCATCTGCTCGCTGATCCACACACACACACACACTGACAAAGAGAAGAGATGCAATTGACTTAGCATGATTAGACTGTTCCTTGACCCACAAACACTGACTCTCATTAGGATCCTCATTTTCAGGGCAATTTTAGAGGCAGTAGACTGGTACATAATGCGCAACATCTGCCCGCCCCCCTGTTTCTTGTTCAGACACACCAACTGACACATGGTATCTATGAATAAGCCTCTAACCCACCATGAGAGAATACGATCATAATGCACCTGCAATGCAATTTTAAACCGGTTCTCATAGCACTCTTGTGCAGATAGATGCAAATTTACAAAACATAACCCAACAGTTCTCAAAAGGTAAGGTGGAGTAACGTGTTATTGTGTTATATTAAGCAATTCAATTCAATTCAATTTTATTTATATAGTGCCAATTCACAACAAACGTCGCCTCGAGGCGCTTCACACTGTAG
>JAOWBL010000001.1:8384735-8396345 GCA_028564865.1 Zenarchopterus dispar
TGGTCTTAGCTCAGAGTTTGGAAACTTCTTCATATGAATTGTGTCTTTGATTCTGAAGTGTTTCAGTGCATTGTTTATGTGTTCATTTTTTTTGTAGATGTTTTCAGACACGTATTAGCCAGTGGAGTGTACGCATGCTTTAAACAGATCATCATCTCAATAAAATCTTGGTTATTATTGCAAATTACTTTATTAAAATAGCAATTTTAATTTAAATCCATATTCTTTCAAATCTAGGCTCTTTTTAACTTTTCCTGATCATACCAAAGTCATGTTTGCACCAGACCTAACAACAATATTGCCTCTTTTTTTCTATTTATCATTATTTCTCTTTATCATTATTTATTATTAGTGGGGATTATTCTGGAAAGCTGTTACAAACCTAAAGCTTACAGATTGCCTTTCAAAATATGATCTAAATCTGACTGACCTAAAAAAAAAAAGAAAATCTCCATTGACCTTTATGTTAAAATCTCCAACTGTGTAACAGCAAATATATTTACAGCATGGTTCAAAAACAGGTTTTGTTTTTGGGGTGGGGGTAGGAAGTGAATTTTTAATTTACCTCATTAGGTAAATTTATATCAAGCCATTAATGTATGCACAAGTAGAGGTGTGGTCTTTTGATTGATGGATGACTGTGGTTTATTCTTGTGGTGTTAACTTTACTAAGAAACCTCTGCATTTTGAGGTGGTCTGGGTGGATTCAGGGGTAAAACTTAGCAAAGGTGACTGAAGCAGATATCTTCAATCCTGTTTGAAGGCTGACAGCCAAATTTAGCTCGTTGGCTTTTACTTGCTACCTGTGCGAAGCTTGGTCCATCTGTGGGCGACTGAGTGACTGGTAGTTCTTGTTTCAGCTCGAGCAGTGCCAGTTTTGGATGTTATTTCAGTTTTAACATCTGAATTGAATATGTTTGAACAGACTTAATCAGAATGACTGTAAAGAAGCCTTTGTTAACTCCCTAAGCTAGCATATGCTAAGCCAGCCAGGTTAAAATAACTAACTTGTAAATTGGGTATGGTTTAACAGGCCTTCATCCCTACTTGCTCCAGATATTTGCCCGTTTTTGACAAACGTGGCAGCAGTATCGGTTCCTACCAACATGATGTGCAGTGAGGGGCTTCAAATCTCTCTTTAGAAAATCGAAATGTGGCGTTTCAGGGGTTTGTCCTGTTTTTTTATGTAGTTTGTTATATAAACTACATCATTCTGATAAGGGTTGTAGGATTATAAAATTCTCATACAGGTATATAATCAGAGGTTTATAGCCATTATGGGGCATTCAAAGATGTTTTTGGACTGTTCTTTTTGTCGTGTAATTGTACAAAACAAGTCGTATACAATAGGATCTTATGCAAAATTTGACTTGATGTTTAATCTGTAGATATTGATGGTTAAAAATTCTTCCATTGGCTGAAATTATTGATTCAGTGATGATGAAAGTTCCACAATGTCTTTAAAGTTATCAGGACTTCTTAACTACTTATTAGTGATTATATCGGCAGATTTGAGAAAAAGGGTCGGAGATTTAGGCAAGTTAGGAATATCGTTTGAAGACATGATCTTAACTTCAAACATTTGTTCAAGCATTTGTAACTACTTTGCCAATGTGTTGAAGAAAATGCAAATTGTCAATCTCAGATGCAACAAAAATTGGTTCAGACTGGTTCAGAACCACCAAGAACCATCACAGATGATGAGCTGAAAGCTGCTGGAGCATCAGTGACACTGTCAGCAGTCAAGTGAGTTTTAAATAACTGAAGGACTGAAGGGCTGCCGGCAAAGACAGAAGCTCAAGTGGAACATTTTCCAAGTTGACTAAAGTTTGCGGATTAATTTATGAGCAAAGAAAAAAAATACTGTCGGAGGATTGCAGGTTGGGATGAGCAAAACTTAGATTCTGAAGCTGTATTGCTTTCAGTGGATCTGGTGCACTGCACAGAAGAGATGGCATACTGAAGGAGCAGGAAGACCGCGGAAATGTTCACTATAACCACAAACCCAGTTTTGTTGCAGAGAAAAATTAAAAATAGTCACCAAACAGAAAAAAACCTCGCAATTTTTCTTTTGCTTTACTCCTTCCACATGGCACAATTTTCAAAGAAAACTTATATGCCGTATTCCAGTAGGATTTGTTTAATATCTTGTGTTTAGCCAAGGAGATAGTACTCATCCTGACAATGCAGGAAAATCATGCGTAGATCTCATACTATGTCAAAGTGTCTGTTGGATTTTTTTTTTAAGACTTTGTAGTTCAAGTGGCCTTTATTCACAGTAGGTTAACAGGAAAGGGGTGTGTGACAGAGGGGGAGTTAAGCTCCAAGGCTTGATGTCAAACCTGGGCCATCTGCACAAGGGCTGTAGCCTCTGGACATGGAACGGCTTCTCAGCCAGGTGAGCTATTTGGCACCCCATCTGTTTTTTTTTCTTTCTTTTTGTCTAATCTCAGCAAAATACTTTTGAACTCCAAACCTCAAAGCAACACCAAGGAATCTTTTCATGTTAAAATATCATTTTCACATTTATTTTTAAGTTATATGTGATCATTCTTAGAAAGTTTACCTTCTCTGGTAACAATGAAACTAACTGACAGATTTGGACATGATACCAAATTCAACTAAGAGACTCAAAGTAATCACAGAAAAAAAACCCAGACTGAGTAGAGTAAACTTCAATGTTTAAAAAGTTTAAAATCGTGTCTGTAAATATGAATCTGTAGATTAGTTTTTGTGACTATTTCAGACTTTGCTCTGAGACTGGCTTACCTGAAAGCAACAGTCAGGTGGTTGAAACCTGGGCACAGCTGGGACTTCCAGTAGGGCAGTGACCGCAAACAAGCTTAACAATTACATAAAAAAATACACACACACACACACACACACACACACACACACACACAAAAGCAGGCTAATTTTAACCTTTTGGAATGGGCTTCATAATGTCTTAATCCTTTAAGTCTTATAGGTCAGCCTTTCGGTCATACTCTGTTCATGCTCTTGAGTGTCTGATTTAGCGTGACCACACAGATCTATCGGTACTAGATTAAACAACACATATTATCCATTCCGTAACAGTTAGACACTTAAATATGTGTTTCAATATATGTTCCAATGTCTAATAGGAACAGAGTTTAATTGACTGTGCTTCGGTACTTTGAATGGTGCTGTGCCTTGCAATGCATCACCAAAAGCTTGGATGATACCTTAAGAAGCTCTAGCGTGTGATTGTTGGTGACAAAGGTGCCATTTATGGTGATAATCATAGTAATTAAGCAATCTCATGATGATGGGATTTTGGGTATTTGTTTGTGTCTTAGTTCACTTTTCCTGTTTGAGGGAAACTTAACACTCATAAGCTGTGTTTGAAGGGCACATCTGTACACTGTGTGTGTGTGTGTGCTTGCGTGCGTGCGTGCATTCCTGCATGTATATGATTGTGTGTGTTTTCATATGCGTTTGTGGCTGTTTTTGGAGCAGAGGAGAAATCTGCTGACAGGTAATGTGTCAGGAGGGGGACAGTGGTGCTTTTGAGACAGACACAAGAGACGAG
Organism: Zenarchopterus dispar; assembly: GCA_028564865.1. NCBI lineage: Eukaryota > Metazoa > Chordata > Actinopteri > Beloniformes > Zenarchopteridae > Zenarchopterus > Zenarchopterus dispar. The sequence goes on from JAOWBL010000001.1 coordinate 8,388,289, forward strand.
TCTCAGAGTGAAGTAGAGAGAAAGAGGGCCTCTTTCATGTGACTCTGCATTCCACCAAGGCACAGGCAGGGAGAGGCACAAGACGAGACATGCGTCCCCCTCGTCATTCCCGTTGCCTCTTCCCCCATCGTGCCTTGTCTCCCACCCTCTCCTCCCCATCCAGCTTCCCCTCCACCACTGACCTTAAAATTTATCATGGAACCCCGCACTGGAATTTCTCCTCAGCATCTGTGTCCTAGAGCGAGAGTTAGACGCACGCACGCACGCACACACACACACACAAACACACACACACACACACACACACTGTCACAAAACCAATCTGTTTTGAATATTGTGTCGCTGTGGAGGGGCTGTTCTTGTTCCTGGCTAAGGAGGTTGGCCTCGAGACACTCGCTCACAGAGACACGGGCTCATGCTCGCACGCACATTTTCTCGTCGCTCTTGTTTCTTTATTGTACCTCCTGTCACTTTGTCCTATTCATTTAACCTTTCATTAGAACCAGCAGACTACCCCGTGTGTGTGTCTGTGCAGGTTCAGGAACAATGCCAAAAAAAGCCCCACTGTCACAGTTATTAGATTCCTTCAGCTTCCCTTTACCCCGGCAACTCAATATTAAGAGAGTGAGAGTGAAAGAGTGGAGGCAGGGTGAGGGAAGAAAGGGGAGAGGCAGGGGTGCGTGGTTGACACTGCTGCCTAACTCCTACGGTGAAGGGTCCTCTTGACTTGTCAAGGACATATGCCACATGTTGATAGTAGACAGATCCCCAACAGATCAGGGAGGGGAACGCGAGCTACAATGGAGACGAGACAGACAGACACGGAGAAAGCGAGGACATTATCTTGCGCTGTGGTAAGCAGCACCCTGGAGGAGTTAGACTGAAAACACAAACAGTTTGTGGAGGAATTCTGGTTTTAATGGGGAGGCAGGAGGGGCAGTTTAGTCCCTAAGGAGGGATAGACCAGTGCCCTCTCCTTCCCCCTCCTTTCTTCCTCTTTATCTCCCTCTGTTTCTCCTCTCCTCCTCTGCTGCTCTCTGACCCTTCTTCTCTGCTTTGCACAACAAGACATTTGAACAAAAAAAAAACCTCATGGTTTTTATGAGTGTTACCCTAAATGTTAGTATTTAGTTGTGAATAAGAGAGACTTTGGTCATCTGAAATGGAAAAAAACTGGGAATGCATTACAAATATTTAATAAAACTGAAACTTTTAGCAACCATTTGGACAATTTTAAAAGGTGTAATTTTGTATTCCCTATAGCTCACTTAGACTTCATAGACTTCAGCAGATGCCCTTCAACATACTGAAATGCAGCTATGAGACTGTAGATATTGAATCTCGGCTGCAGTTTAGTTTAGAGTTTAAATCTTCTCCAAGTGTTGGTGAGTGCTGTCTCCAGGTACTCCAGCTTCCTCCCACAGTTCAAAAACATTTTCGGTTGTGTTTTATGTTGATTAATGATTGTAAATTTTCCATAGGCATAAATGTGAGAGCATGGTTGTTTGAATAGTTAGTCTCTGTGTGGTCTTCTGATGGACTTGTGACCTGTTCAGGGTGTACCCTGCCTCTTGTCCAGTGACAGATGGGGTAGGCTCTGGCCCTCTCGTGACCCTGAACAGGACAGATATACAAAATGGAATTATGGATGGACGGAGATGTACCCAAATGTTTCTCTTGATGTCATTCTCATGAAACTATTTGGAACAAAGTTGAGAAGAAACTTGTTGCAGAAACTTAATAAAATTACATTCACTGAGGACTCAAACTCCAGTTGAGTTTGAGTCCTCTGGAGTTGACTCCAGTTATCCCTCCACAAAGTAGCGTACTCAAGTTTTCATTTCTATTGGAAAAATTTGAGAGATATCTTTAAAAAACAAACAAACAACAACAACAAGTTTTTGCAGGAATAGGGAGAGAAATAAACTCCCACTGTATAGTTAGATTTACTTCTAAGGGGTATGTCAGAGAATGTTTGCAAACGCCCCAAAATGAAGAATAATTTCAAATGGCAAATTAATCTAGTAACCACAGTAATTATGATAAAGGAAAGTGAATTAACTTGACTGGACCACAAGATATGTAGGATATGAAACAGATTGTCTGAACCTTTAACACAGGTGACTGTGATTGTTTCGTATCTGGAATGACAAGGTAGTGCCTCTCCTTTAGCCATAGATCGCTTATTTATAGTCAGAGGTTCCTTTGCTTTCCCTGCCCACATGTTAAAGGTGTTGTTAATATAATCAGAGCCACTGTGTGCAGTTCTCTGGTGACCAAGGTCAAGCACTTCACTTAAGAAGGAATGTGATGTTTGAAATAAAAATAATAATGGTAATATGTTCAGTTGTTAATTATTTTTCAAACAAACAAAATATATGGTGGGTGACATTTTAATGATACCATGTGTTCAAGATCAGAAGCTTTTCTAGTTTGGCAGTTTGTTAAATGCTACTTCTTTATTAAATTTAATTCCAAATAAGGTCTAGACTTCATTTATAACACAGAGTTGACATAACAGACATGTAGCATCTTTTCATGCCTCCCATCTCAAAGCCAACAAATCTCAGTTCAATGACGGAAGAACGTATTTATGAATTTGATAATAATAACAATTAAAAAAAACCAATACAGAACATGTATAAAGTTTTGTACAAAGTAAAGCAGAATGTAGTTGTATCAGGTTAGTATTTGATGTGGTCAGCTTCAACCAAACACACTATCACTTGTGATTCTGCTGTGATTAAATTTAAGGTGCCCTCACTGGTAACATTTTGCAAAGAGCAGTGCATTTCAGTGCAGTAAAGTTTAAGTTTAGTTGAGTCCAGCCCAGTCAGCAGCGGACACTGCTGCTCCTCCACTAATACATCAGCTGAAATGCATCAGTGCCTGGGGTGGAAAGGCGCGGGTCACTCTGGTGTGGGGGCAGTGAATAGCTCACCTGTCACTGGAGATTGAGCTAGTGCAGGCACTCACACACAGACACACACACTCACAAGCACATGCAAAAACACACAAACACATTTTCTTTACCCCCACCCCAAAAAAAAAAAAAAAGGTAGAAATGTGCATAAGTTTGAACCCTGACCATCAGGAAGCAGCCTTGATGAACCCCATCTCTCAATTTTATCACCGATGCCTCCCGTCTCTCCCCCCTTGGAGGTTGCCACTCGCTCAGTGCAACTATTTATTTCTTAATCTTCATCTCACCACTTCCTCAGAGCAGTGACCAGCATTCCATCTCTCCTCTGCTCTTTCTGTCATCCTTTCTTGCACCCTCTTCCTTTGCCTGGAGGCTGTCGATCCACCTTTCTGTCCCACATCTCTCTGTGATTGGACTCTGTTCTCTCTCGAGGCTGTAATTGATGGTGGTGTTATCGTGTCCAGTCTTTTGGCTCTGAAGTGTTTTCTTCAGGTTAGCCACTCCACTAAGTAAAGCATTATGTGAACATCCTGGAAAGAAAAAACAAAAAAAACAAAAAAACAAACAAACAAAAAAAAAAATATATATATATATATACATATGTATACACACACATATATATATATATCGATATATATATATGTATACATATATATACATATATATGTATATGTATATATACATATATTTTATATATATATATAACATATATGATTTATATATGTTTTTTATATAATATAAATATTATATATATATACACACACACATTTATATATACATACATATATATATATATATATGTATGTATGTATATATTTGGATTTCTTTTAAAAAAAAAATCCCATGTGAGGGGTTAGATCCATGTGCAGGCTTGATCGCTGCTTGAAGTTCAGAGGACTAATTTGTGTGTGCAATTAATGTTTATGGAATGAGACAGTGAGAAAAAATGTGGAAATTCCTGGTATGCCTGCTCTTTCAAACTTTTACTTACAGGTTAATCAAACATTAAAATGAAAGGTAGACGGTCTGAAAACTGGATATATTACATTTTAGGTTGACTTTGAACCTTTAAATCAGAAAACACATTATATGGAATTTTTTTAGCAACCAAACCTGGTTGGATTTCAGACAGTTCCTTAAATTTTTGAACAGTCTTCATGTGTGAAGGGTATTTAAGCTGATATTCTATTTTGTCATTTTAAAATAAGGGACTATATTTCCTTAGAACTGTATTGGGTCTTTTTTCCATGTCTTGGTTGAATTTTAAACTGCTTTTCAGAGCAAAGTATAATTTTATTATTTTTATTATCCTGAAGAGAATGAAAACCTGTTCATAAAATATCCTCCTTTATAATTTGTGATATTTTTTGTCCTCTCTTAACTAAATCAAGATCCTCGTACGTAAAATAACTGAAATGCTGAAAAAGAAATCACCTTTCATTTTTATCTTAACTAAAGCTGTCTTTTTGTTATAGTTCCTGAAATATTTTCAAGGTACTTGTAGTATCATTTTTTTTCTTTGCCTGTATGATGTGATAACATATATTTACCCACCAATCTCTCTTTCTGTCTTTTTTTGTCCCTGTCTGTCTCTCTCTTCCACTCTTTTCTCTCTCTCAGCTCCAGTCCCTCCCCAGCATGGACCTTGTATTTATTACCCTCTAAGTAATCACTTTGCTTTCTCTTTTGATAGACTGTTATTGCTCTAACTAGCTGAGGTCCCTATAGGTATTTGGAGGCTTTCCAGTTTTATTAGACAAAGGCCTCATTATTCAAGGCCAGCATTAAGACTACCATTAGGTCCATTTGCCCCCTAGTCACATGTATCCAGTTGCAGCCAATTCATATTATAGCCCCTGCATACTTTGTATTTACAACACAAACATACTCATTCCCACTTGACGAAGTTAAACATAGAAAACATGCAGAGAGCATCTTTTTCTCTTTGAAAAGCAACGGCACGTTGTTCAGCACATCACCTTCTTATTGATTTATTTACAGTTTATCACAGTTCATCACTGTCAACCAACAGCTAGTAACAGTCATAAAGACATTCACTCTAAAATATGACATTGTCACAATTACAGAGCGGATATACTGTATGTTATAAATTATTATGGCATTGAAGCTATTGGAGCTGAAGGAAAGCAATGTTTTTCCCATTTTTGACATAAATGACATTGATGAAAGACTCAGATGCCCTTCCTGACACAACCTCTCACATTTATCCGGGATCAAGACCGGCGTTATGAGTAACTAGGACAATGTCAGGTTGGAAACCCTGCACAGGGACACTTTATGACAGAGCCACACCACTTTTTGGCTGACTATACCTACTATGACATGGTCACATCTCAAAAGATAGGAGTTAATAAAATGATTCATTTTAAAGAATGGTGAAACTTGACTGTGGCAGCATAACACACAGTGTTGTGAATTGAAGTGACATTTAAGTTCTTTCCTTTTTCGTTTATTTAATCTTTCTTTGCCTCACTACTGTTCTACTTCTGCTATGCACCCAAAGCACTGCTTGAGGTTAGAAAACATTATAGTTGGGTGTTACAATAAAATAAAATACAATTTCTAGAAATGTTTTCCCACACTTTCCGGTTGCCATTCTAAAAGAATCAGATCATCAAGTAACAACTAATTTCAATCATGACATTTGTGTTTTTCTAAAGTGTGTTCATGAAACATGTTTATTCTTTTATTGTTCACTCAACTTTGCAATTGTGACTTCCTCTTCAGGCTGCTCACCTACCCCTAGCAGCATGAAGTTTAAGATGCCTCAGATGTGATTCCTTCCATTTCTTTGTTGCAGCTTTTTAATTTCTTTTAGCCATCCGTGTGTCCAATATGATGCTCATCCCTCCTAATCGATGGGCCCTTATTGGCTTTCTGCGTTTGGTCAAATATCTCATCGCTTTCCCACCCCCAGGGCAACAGGATCCAAACTAATAAGAAATCTCCTCAGTCTCTTGGGGTGGGTCTACAGATGGAAAAAATATTAGTGCAGTTATAGTTTGTATCTGTGACCAAAATCAGATCTTCAACAAGTTTGCTAAGTTGAAACTAAAGCCTCCGACAAAGAAATTGACATGATAGCTGATCCAGAAGACAATGCGCTTCCAAGTTCGCACTCAATGGAATCGGTTAAATTTGTTTATTTAAAAAATAAAAAATTTTTTTTAATGGTTTTCATGAGAAGCCACTAAGCTTTTCTAAAATGTAATTTATACTTTCGTTACATGAAAAGTGTGGCTGTTCATATGATGGAAACTTTCTCTCTTCTTTGTGAGAATTAATTTTGAATGATAACCAAAAGTTTTGTCATTCTCTTGTGTTCAGATGATTTTTTTCCTTGTTGTACCTTAGCACTTCAGTTATGTTGACGTTTAGGTGTCTAGAATCTGGGCCATTGCAGTACCTCGATTTCTTGATTTGGCAGCGTCTCCGTTTTAGGTTAGCTTTAGATGTTGAACAGATGTCAACACATTTGACTTCTGATCCCTTTAATATACATAATGCCTGAACATACCTGGTGCTGAGGTTCTGTGTCAGCAAGAAAAGCCCAAATTATAATCCCTCCACCACCATGCGAGACAGTTTAAATGGTATTTCATTTAAAGCATTTTTTCAAAAGAAGAGATTTTCTCCCTGAAACACTTCCACATAGGTCATAGTTGCTTGGTCTTGTTCTGATGGCACAGTCATGAAGTTCAACATTCAACTTTTTTTTTGTAGAATCTGACATGTATCTCTTGGGATTTTTGGAACTTATCCGCATGGTCTAACCATGCAGGGCACAAGGATGTCTACACCTGGGAAGATTGGCATTTGTTGTGTTTCCAACTTGTGAATGATCTTTCTCACAGTATAATGAAGGACTTAATTTGTTTGGAAGTGGCCTTATGTTTCTTCCCAAATTCATTAGCAGCAGTTACACGTACAAGCATGAAAATATCTGGTCAATATGCATATTGACCTCCAACCCATGATGTGACTCGTAAGGACTTTTACTTGCTGAATACATTTTGAACTAAGTATAGTCATCTGAATAACTATAGGTTTAATGTTTGACTGTAACTCTACCATGAACACATCGTTGTAACTTTTTCTTCATAGTAACTCGAGCTTTAACTATGTGAATGTTCCTGGAAGAATGAGATATTGTTAAACTGCCAAAGCTCTTAAAACCTAAAACTTGATCACAGAGTAAAAGAGACAAAAAAAATAATACACGGATGTAGTGAGAACATTTTTATAGCGTCTGAATTCATCTATATTCACATAATGTATGTTACGGATCCCCACTGTGTGTACACGTTCAGTGAAAAAAAGAGAAATACAGGAGAAAGAAGAGAAAAAGAAAGTGCCACTTTAGAGTAAAGCTGTCATTACTCTGACTTGTGCAGTCCCACATAAATACTGATAATGAGAAACTTTCAGCAGCCTAATCATTTGCCAGTGTAGCAGCAGGTAATGTGAGAAGAAAACTTTTTTCTTCCACTCCTGTCTGGAGATGACGCTCTAGATTCAGTTTAGTCATCACTAAAGCCTTTCCTTAAAAAAGAACAACAGAAAATCCCATGCAATATTTTATTGTATTTTTGTCATTTGTGGGAAAATGAGAAAACATTTGTGTAGAGGCCAAAACAATTAAAGAGAAATACAGTAAGTTTATTGACCAAACATGTATTTCATCTGCACATTTCTTTTTCAAGATAAGCTTTTTGTGTACTTGAAAAATGATAAAGCTGGAAAATGACAGTACATGGATTACAATCAAGCTTGTTAAATTGTGGATGCCTATTGGTCTATTGCACTTTGCATGTGAGATTACTGCTGCCGTGAAAACCTTTTGTGAGTACTGTCTGTGACTGTTGGACTGACTTTGAGCAAACCATCATGGATGACTATTGCACACTTTATCAAACTGACAGCAACAGTTTTCAGTCTGAAATAAGAAATACAGACATTGCATTCATAGGGCTTTGCAGGGTTTCCGCTAATAAAAAAAATAAATAAAAGTTGAAGAACTTCCCCAGACATTCATCAATAGGTGACTGATCAGAAAAAACATTTTTAAAGGAACCCAAAGTAATAAAAAAAATAAAAATGTCTGCATAATATA
>JAOWBL010000001.1:8433209-8455864 GCA_028564865.1 Zenarchopterus dispar
ACATATATATACATTGACCTAATCTTCAGGAGAAGCTAGTATTTTTAATATGTAGCATGTTCTTAGTTTAAGCACATATGAACAACAAGGTGTTATCAGGTTCAATTCAGTTTTGTGGTTATGCTATGGAACTAAAGGTATCAAAGAATGTGGTGACACAAAATGCTATCCTCCCACAGTGATGTTAATGCTGTGCTCAAACTGGCCACTGGCCATGTCTGACATTTTTATTTTACAACACATCTTCCCAAAATAGTATAAATCTTGTGCAAATGACTTACAAATCTTAAATTTCATTGAAACTGAGAAAAGCAAAATATCAAATTATGAAACTGATAAATTTATTTTTATTTTTATTTTTTTTACAAACGTATGCTCTTTTTTAAGTTAATTGCCTGAAACAGGTTAGTAATAAGAATTGGTATATATATATATCTTTTAAAAGAGTATCTCTGAGACTTAGGATCATTGCTATGAAAGACATTCTGGGTAAATGGTTCAATTATTTAAGGATTTTATCATATAGGACATGATCATAAATTGATGATTAAGGACAGTGACATCAGTTATCCATTTATAGCATCATCTATACACAGCTGGTAGTATGTGATAGTTTGGAGGTACATTAGTGCACATGGCATTGATGAGGAGCAGCAATGCAAATATACCATAAATACAGGTTTTGAAGCAGGATATGCAGCAGATGTTGTCTTGTTCAGGGATGGTCTTGCTTATTTTAGCAGACTAATGCCTAACCCCATTTGCATGTTTTACAACAACATGACTTCTTTGTAACCCCAGCTAACATAACTTTAAATGGGGTGATGCCAAGTGTTACTGAATTGACCTGTGGGCCCACTATGCCTCAGTGGAATATTTGCTCCCATCAGACGTTCGAAAATCCATCTAAGTAAGCGTCAATCAATCTAATTAAGGCTAACCAACAAGTGCTAGCCAATGAAATTGTACATAGGGGTGGAATTGTTTCAAAACACACAACTTACTTGTGTATTAAGCAGGAAGAAATTTGATTTGTTGTTTATTGCTTTGATGAAGGCAAGTCAGAAACGCCGAACTGTTAAGCTTTGTTTCAATGCTGCTGTGTGAGTGGGATGTGAGAGGATCCAGCTGCTAAACTGGCCAGCCTGCAGTCCACACCAGACACCCACTGATAATGTTCAGTAGATAACGGGGGTGGCAGGTCTTCTCAGCTACCTACATTTTTAGTGTTGCAGTAATGCCACATAGTGGAAAGCATGAAATCTTTTGCAGTGGGGGTCGCTCGTAACCACAGATTATTAGTCCAGTTACCCTCAACTTCATGGAGCTTGATGCGAGTTTCAGCTCATCGTACTGCTATGGTTGAGTCTCCCTGCCTTGTTTTCAGCTACAGTAGGCAGCTGTTTTCAGTGAAAAACGCTGTAAAGTGTTACTGCGCAAAAGCTGCTCAGCATCAAACAGCACTCTAGTGACGAGCTGGCTAACTTAGAGCAGCGTCACAAAGGGGCTGAAAGGATATGTGTCAGCACTGAAAAAAAAGAAAAAATCTGTTCTTAGAGATTTAGGAACGTCAGCATGGAAAGCACTGAGTGTTTTGCTGTATAAAATGAAACAATGAAACCAAGACTTCCTGGGCCTGCTCCAAACTGGAACTTCAAAGCCACATTAACACATACAACAGACTTTCCTATGAATCCACTGTTGCTCAATGTCATATTGTGTTGCTCACTACATTTGCCGTGATAGGTTGCAGCTGAGTGATGAGCCATGGGCAAGAGGGTCTTAAAGTGCTTTAGTTTCTTATCCTCTTATTCATAGTTGCTTTGTTTGAAGATGTTTATCATTATCTAATTGTAATTCAGTATAAGACAAGAGTGGTATAAAAGCGGCAATGAAAGTCGCCAGTTCTGGAGGTGATCTACTAACAATGGGTGCTATTTATGAACTCGGATGCTCCTGGATAATTTAATAATAATAATGATAACAAAGCCAATCTATCAAAAGCAACACAAATTGATGTGGGGTGGCAATATGATCAGTTGCAGGTACCTTATCTGAACAATGTAACAGAACGAAAATATGAATTTATTATTGTCCTTGTTTTTAAGTAGGCAAGTAAATAAATAAGGAAAGTTTAAATGGACTGTTTCATTAAATAAACCTCTCCTTTTATGTAAGATAACGCACAAAATAGAAACAATAATTGTGATGTTAAAAGGGACTTGACTTTTGACTCCTGTTCACAACTATCCAGTTGTATCAAAAAGTAAGATATTTTTACAATAAAGTACCAGTCAATTGGTTGCAGTTTGAGTTCTACACATCCAAAGTTTTGTACTCAGACAGAAAAGTCCTTTTAAAATAAAATGCATATGTAACAAGGCCAGCTATAAAAATCACTGTTTCCACATCTTTTTTTTTGTCAGGGTTACCTTTCACTATAGCTCTTCTGTAAATCCTGCCAGGGTTTTGTAACAGCAAAACAATGTTTGAGCCGAAGCTAACCTTGAAAATCTAACTCCATTCAAATAATACCAGTAAGAACTGGGCGTTGGACCTCAGTTTTACTTGCTAAAATCGATGAAACAAAACATCAGTCAATGCACTGTCTTATACACTTACTTGAGGATGCATTTAAGCGTTCGCTGCTTAACACGTTTGTGCACTTAAGTGTCAACGTCGATGTCGGGCTCTCCAACTGAAAGCTGTGTGTTCTCCATGTGTGTTTTCATGGATATGTAACACTGCATTTTTGTTGATCTTGTCTCAATCAGAAAAGAGTCGACCCATCACAAAAGCCACAATATTGCACTGTAAACACACGTTCACACACACACACACGCCGGGACGCAGACGTGCATGCAGAGAAGTTACCCTGCGTTCCCCTGTAAACAGTTTACAGTTACTTCTCTCTCCCTCATGCAGACACAGGCCAAAGTGTCAGTGTTGTGTTCAGCTAATCCCACTGTTTAGGTTTTCTTGGCAGCCTTTTGCAAGGGCCACGTACGATTGTATGTCCTGAGGAATCACTGTCTCATTTGTACGCATGTTTGAGTATGTCACACACATTAAGAACCTCCTTTGTACCTCACCATCCTGCACTAATCTTCATCTGTATCAATCTCAAAGTTTGTTTGGGTTCTGTCTCTCCTCCATGAACCCCCTCTGCCCCACTCCAGCCTCTTTTGTTTAGCTTGTGCTTGTTTTCTTGCCGTTCTCCCCCTGATTGAAATTGACCCAGCCATCTTCACAGCCTCACACTGTGCACACTCACACAAGCACTGCTCCTGATTGTGTGTATAGACACTCTGTGGTTTTGGCTTGCTTTGTGGAGCAACGGCCCAAGGTAGGAAATGCTGTTTAGATTAAGTGTGTTCTGATGTCCTTTCAGGCCGTTTTCCTGCTGGATCAGGACCCGTTTGTACCACAAACCTCTCTAACACTACATGCGGAAACACCAGTGGTTTAGGGTTAGGCGTAGGACAGTGGGGGTTGCTGTTATAGGATTTTGTTAACCTCTTGCCACATCTTCCATGCCTATTGTCCTGACAAAAATTTTGCTTGCTTTTCCAAGACACATCTATTGTCATAGACCCATACGTTCATCCTGCCATAACTCATTCAATGTTCCCTTGCTTTCACGCTTAGCCACGAACAGTGCGAATAAAAGCATGTTCTTAAAATGTGTGGGTTTTGAACCTGATTTTTCATTAGCTCTCCTCATGACTGCCAAACACTCAAGTCCAGCCAACTAGGGCACCTTAATAACAGCTATCAGAAGGAAAAGCAGACATGTGATACCGGTTTTATACTTTAATAGTGGAGAAAAGGAAAGATTTTTGTCTATAAAGTCAGTGTGGTCTCCTTATTTTCTCTTAATAGGCAGTCCTAAGCTGTGAATTTTTCCACATAATCAAACAACGAATCAGCCACCTTGATCAGCAGGCTCACAGGCCTCAGTGAATGTAATGAATGTGGCAAGGGGCGCCGGTTAGAACTCTAACAATCGCAGATGCATTGTATTTTTAAGAATTCTTTGTTCAAAATGTGGTGGTTTGACGGTTGATGCTGGTGTGAGCGTCTTGTGCTTTTTTCTTTTTGTGATGAATTCCATCTTGCTTGGGGCTATCAAACTTATCAGTGACTCTCCATGTGACCAGCTTCTCTTTTCTGTTTAAAAAGATGACTCAGAAAACATCAACTGTAAATTTCAAGTCAGTTGTCCATCCAGCTGGTGTACTCCTGCCTTTTTGTGTGAGGACTGCCAGGAAAGGGCCCCCGTGTCCGTAAATAGGAAGAAGTGGATATAGATAATGGATAGATGGGCCTATTCCTCCATTTTCTATTCCTACTTTATGCTCTCGTGGTTTCAGTGAAGCTGAAGTCAGTCCCAGCTGCTTTTGGGTAAGAAGTTGGGTACATCTTGGACATATTGCATCTCTGAGAAAAACAGGAAAAATAACTATACATGGGGGGGGGGTTATTGAACTTCTGTCTGAAAATGTCTGCAGCGGCACGGTTGCGGCAGATGGTCAAGGCTGCTCTTCCTGAGCCTGGTTCTGCCAGAGGTTTCTTCCTGTTTAAGGGGAGTTTTTCCTTTCCACAGTCGCCTGGTGCTTGCTCAGGACGGGGGTTTGTATTAAAGAAAAGTTTTGGTGCAATGTGTTGGTTTCCTTAGTTAGGCAACTATTATAATTTTTACTGGCTATATATTAATTTAACAAATCTGGAACAAGTTGAATTGTGATCTTAAAGTGTCTTGAGAGGATATCTGGCATCATTTCGAGCTGCATGAATAAAATTGAATTGAAATTAATGAATATTTTGATTGAAGTTAAATTTTTTGGTTGAATTTCTTTTTTTTTAGAGAATAAAAATAAGGACTATGGTTCATATTGCCAACATTTTGTTATTTCTTCAGTTATTTTTGTGATGGCTGTAAATAGCACAGAAAAAAGAAAAGAAAGAGAAAGAAAAAAAGATTAGAGCAAACAATCATTTTGACTTCCCATTTTGAAGGTACAGCAAATGCAGCATGATTTTATCTTGATGTTGAGTGGAGCTAGAGATATGGAGGCTGGATTCTACTTGGAGATGGTTCTGTGATGTAATAGTAATCTGCATATCTGAATGGCTTAATGAAAGACCTTAGTGACCCTCAACAAAACAACATGGAGATAATATGTTGGAGTTTTGGAGATGTCTCTTCAGACTTCCAAATTCTGATCTTTTAGGCAAAGAAAAAGGGATTTTCCTTACTAGTGCCCTTTAAGAAATGATGACAACACCTGTGGGGCTGCTGAACAACTGCATAGACATCAGAGCAAATAAATAAAAACATTAAAAGCTGAAACTTTTTCTGTATTATGTGGGGAAGTTGCTGTTGGAAAGTTTGTGATGATCAGCCACAAGCAGCAGAGACACCTCATCTACACTGTAGTGGTCCCAGCATCATTACCTGCACCGCTGCTGCACCCTGCCTTATCTACAGTGTCAGCTGATACAGTGACATTCCCTCCTCCAGCCCTCCTGCACTGTGTACCCACACAGCGCTCACCAATCTGCAGCAGTTTTCCCCACGGAGCCTCTTCATTGAGGCTCCAGAATGCGAGTGGTGGCCGAGGGACGTTCGGACTGAGAGTTGTTTTCAATCATATATCAAATGTTCTGTAGTGTTTAATGTTCACTCTCTGATAACGAAATATTGGGCTCCCAAAAGATTAGATCAAGTCAGGAGAGGGCAGTCAAGTTCTTCTCTCAGCTGTTTTGTAACTTACACACACGCATGCACACACCTGCATAGTTCGCAGTACGTGTGCGATCTTGTTCTGCCACTTCACTGCAGATCTTCAGCCCCACATGCCTTTGATTTGTGAACTCAGTCGCCCAGGCTCAAAATCATTAAAATTACTGCTCAGGTGGGAGTCATGGATGTATGTCAAAGTGTGTGTGTGTGTGAGATGTATGTTGAGTATGTGAGTGTGGCAAACGCTGTAAGCGTCATTCACTTTAGTGGCCGACACACATGTTCGGTTTGCCATGTTTAACGTTCTCAAGTGGTCTCAGACACATTAACGCTTTGAAACCTGGAACATTCACAGTCCATCTGCTCCTTAAACTCCAGCAGAACCCAGTAAAGTTAAGATTCGTTTTTATGTAACTTTTTCCTATTCAAGTCCAAGGGCTTGTGCAGCTATGGATTTTTACATCTGATAAAGAGATATTTGTTCTCTTTAAGTTTATCACATTCAAAATATCTTCTTTTCTCACCTGAACCACAGTGTTCAGTACTTAGTTCATTTGAACTCCATACTCCTACTTTTCTGTCTTTTCTTTGACTTGATTGGTGACATGAGAGGTAGTGCACAGCAGCGTGCGTGGCTTCAAATGCCAAATACTTTATGCTTTCTTTTTAGGAGCAGAGTATGACTGTTGTTGCCTTTTTAAGTCCCAGTCCCATTAATCATGAGTGTGTACGTGGGTCTGCTGGTGTGTATGTGTCACTAGGAAAGAGTGAAACTAATACTCGCTGTCTGATGAGGGGCCTGCATGATGAAGAAGTCAGAATATTCCTTACAGCACATTAATTCAAAACCTACATTGTTGATGTGTCGAAAAACACATTTTGATGCAAACAGAGGGTACTATAACCGGCTTGGACACAGCTCACTTATTTATAAATTACACTGAAATTTCAGAGCTCCAGTTTTTCTTTAATGCGCACAGATTCATTGGTGTTTTATTTCATAACTATGTTTTCAGTAAGTTATTGTAAGCACAAAAATTTGCAGCATGCTCCAAAATAAATGCAAGTGATCTACAAAAAGTGAAATATAGGGAAGCAAAAATGGTGGCCACAATTTGTGATTTATCTAAATTCCTTCCAGAACCAAAACAAAGAACAAATAGGTCTCATCTGTGCTTAATTTTCAGTCTTGACATGAACTGAATAATGGTTTTGTTGCATAAAAAAAGGGTTGATTCTTTTCATTGGTGACAACAAGAGAGTCGCCTAAGAGAATCAGGTTTGAAATTGACAAAAAACACAACTATTTGTAAGACTACAAGAAAATCACAATGCTATTTTGGAAGTTTAACGTTATTAAACTGTTAAAATTCACCCAGAACTAAGTTTGTGCTGACTATAGAAATAACAGCCAACAAGACATTTAAAGAGCTTCAAGCTAACCTTGAGCAACATGAAGAGGGGGATTTTATTTCACAATATATGACCCACACTCAAACAAGTAGGGCTCCATGTGGTTTTTCTAGAAAAAAATCAAAGTGTTTATGGATGAAGTTCTATAGCCAGAAGAAAACATAGTAAAACGCTTTGTGAATTCAGTGCATCAGGTTGTTAAAGGTTGATGAAATGAAGCTCATTAGGACGAGAATGCTGCACCTTCAGAAAAATGTGATTGAGGTTCTGTCATACTTTTGGGGTGTTTTGCTGCCTCCGTTCAGTTACTAAATCTGTGAAATAAGTTATGTAGTCAGAAGGTAACCATACATTTTAGACTGTGTATGTTATCCAATGTCATGAATCTACATGTGAAGTAAAGTCTTTTAGTTGCATTTTTGACAGCTGTGTCCAAAACTCCACAAATTTAGATAAAGACAGAGATGCCTTCCCTTAAAGTTTCACTGTAAACTATATAACTATCATTCTAACATTAATATGTGAAGTAAAAGTATTTTTAGTAAATACATAAGTCATAAGTCATTCTTATAAAGTTTTGGAAATCTGGTTCTGTCATCTTTGTTGTTATGTCTTATAAGGTCAAGAATAAAAAATGGTTTTCAAATACACGGTAACATGTCTCAGTGGGAAATGGTTAGAAAAATGGATAACTCAAAGATGACAAACTTTACCCAAATTATTGACTTGAAAATGAATAAATCTTGCACTTTTGAAATTGAAAAAAAAAATTGATCCAGTTAAGGTTCAGCAAACTCAAGTTACCACTGGTCATCTAGTGCAGCTTTCGATACCACAACAGCTCTCAGTCAGCCATTTAGCGGTAAGTAGCTCCTGCACAAAAGGTATCAGAACATTTCTTCATCAAACGGTTATAAAACTGCATTTTGTTTGCTCCATTCTGGCAGATGCAGGGGTCAATGTGGAGGGATTTATCAAGAAACAAACGCATAAGCTGCCAAGATTTGATACAGGATATTTATTGAAAATTAAAAGTTGGGTTCAAATATTATGATTTTTTTTTCTGAATAAACTTTTTCATTGTTTTTTTTTCAACTCTATCTTTAACTCACCACTAAAAAATTAGGAAATTTGATATTTAAAAAGCACCAAACTTTGCCCTCTTGTAAAGTTTTGACATATAAAATCGGGAAGGCAGTAGAAATTCCTACCAAACATAATGAACAACTCATTAAAGTCTTGTTATTGCACATATTTTTTATTTACTGTTTTTTTAAAAAGATATTCTAAATTCTGTACTTGCAATACTTTAAAAACAATCACAGATAACAATAATTAAATGTTTGAAACTAGTTTCCTGCAACTTTTGTAATACTGACATTGTTTTTTTGTTGTTTTTTTTTTTAATGTTTGTTTTTGAGTTGCATTTCTGCAAACTTCGAGCATGCTTGTCTCACAGATCCTGGCAGCGCCTTGCTAGTTCTGCTGGGGCAGGTGCGACCTCCATTTCCCCTCAGCGTCCTTCCCTGTGCAGGTTTTTGCCACGAGGTCAACTCGAATCTTTTAAAAAGTGTGGTTCATAGAACCGGCTTCAGCTACGATGATGTTCTTCTCCTTTTCCTTTGATTGCCTCAGATAAGTAACTAGTTAACATCTTTCAGCGCCTCATGCAGAAGCTGGTACGCACTAATCTTTAATGACAACCTCATGAAAACTCACTTGAGTGGTTAATTATAGTGACACTTCAAATGTTCACATTTATGCATGAAAATTATTGTTCCTCTATTTTTCAGTGGTGGATTTTTATGGTTTTTGCAACAGTCTGGTTTTTTGAACTGCAAACTACGTGTATGAGCGTGCGTGTGCACGCGTGTGTAACTGTGACCGTGAACAAGTCCTATATGGAAGCAATTACTGGCAGCGAGGGCGCTCAGACACCCACAGTGCCTCTCACTCTGGGCCAAACGGAATGTATCTCCCTCCCCCTTTTCCTTTTTCTTTCTGACTCTCATTCCCTCTGTCTTTTTCCTACCTCTCTCTTTCTTTACCTCCTTTTTTCTTTTTGTCTCTTTGGACTAAATTACTTTCATATGAGCTGTAACAAAGGGGCAAGGTGAAGCCCCTTTTCTGTTTTTTTTTTTTTTTTTTATTGTGAAGAAAAACCCCACCATATTTTAATTCAAATCACACATTTCCAATTTGCGCAAACAAGCCCTGAAAATACCAGCGCTAATTACACGAAACCTAATGTGCGCACATGTGTTTGTGTGTGCTTCGATGCTCAGAGAGGAAAAAGAAAGAGGCCGTCTCCAGTTGTGTTTGTTAGTATGCGAAGTCAGAGCCATTTAGGATATGAGTTTTTGAAGTTTGGTTTTGAGTGGATGCTAAAAGCTACTGTCCCTGGTGTGTGTGAGTGTGTGTGTGTGTGTATGTGTGTGTGTGTGTGTCTGTGTGGTGTTTTCTATGTAATCTACTTTGTGTGTGTAGGTAGTACATCCAGGTAAACTCCTCTTTTTCAGAAAACGCTAATTCAAAATGCAGCTGAAAACAGTTGAGTTAGAGCTTAAGCATTCATTGAAAAAAAAGAGCCACAGATAAACTGGCAGCAAGTGGTGACAGGATTGCAGTTGTCAGGGTTTGGCAAACCTCTGTCGCAGCCTCTCCTATTACAGTCAAGCAAAGCTCAATGGAGGAACATCGTATACCTTGCCAGCGGTCTCTTCTCCTCAGTCTGTGGGAACCGAGAAGTCGGTATTTGCTATGCGAATATGCCTCCAAACTGACTCTAAATGAGATAAATAAGTTCAGACTAAATTGGCAGCTGACGTCCAAAGTGATTATTCTTTCCTTAATGTCTCTTCGACGGAATGGGAGAAGACTTGGCTGCACGGGAACACTGCAGGGTGTGGCAAGGCGGGCTTTTCCGACACAAAGAAGTGACGAATGATGGCAGCCAGAGTTTACTTGTCAAGGTTTTTAAACACACATAGGCATGCACACGCTGCATTTTCATGTGCTAACCCCATTCTCTTCAAACAGTTTGCCTCTCACTCTACACTCCTCCAAACTTGGCCCGTGACGGGGCCTTACATTCCCTTCCCATGAGTCTTATAGTGGCAAGTCAGCAGAAGGACCCCAGATTGCGCTGGCTGCGACGCCGCCTGCGTCGTTTGGGAGCGTGCCTGGGCCCTCCGTCTCAGTAACCTTGGTTTGCCCCGTCTGTTTGTGAATTCCTGTCGCTCCAATAGGACCACACTGTCCCCAGCAAAATGCTTTCTGGCAGTGGGCAGCTGGACAGAGTGGTGGGAAAGTGAAGTGAAAGCTCAGATTGTCTTTCAGGCAAATAAATATATCTTGATTGTAGTGTTTCGACTAAATGTTATTAAATTACATTTCTAGATAAACATTAAAAAAAGATAGCTGAGAGTTACAGAAAAGTGGCATGTGTTAATAATTTACCACAGATCATCACTGATATACATAATTGCCATCAGCAGAACAGACATAGCTTATCTTCTCCTGATCACCAACACTTTCTGTCATGCTCCGATATGACCCGGGTCATGATTGGCTCCTGAAACTGAACTAACGTTTGTGATTGGTTCTAAAAGTTGCAATAGGTCTCTCACATGTCATCCTATGGTGGTGTTTTGTGTCTGCCAACACCCAGACTCTGGTGTGTTTAGCCTTCGCTGCTACTTCTGCTGTCTAAGGAATTTCACAGACTTAGTAATTTTCAGCTACGTCTTTCCTTTTTTTTACTCTCAGTGCACTCTTTCATTCCATCTTGTTTCAAATCAGAGGTATTTGCGGTGCGTCACTGGGTAGTTTGTGGTTTTTAGAAGGGCCGTATTATTTCAGCATTAAGTATCTGGTCTTTCACGATAATGTTATAAGGAGGCTTCCCTGGCTTAAAATACGAGATTGCTTAAAATGGCAGTCATACCGGTGTCCTCCCACAATTTTTCGTTGTCCCATTTCAACAGACTTGCAGTCTGGAGCAACCTAATGGATAGAGTGTAACTAAAGGGAACTGAGTGATTTTACAAATATTCTTGGGGAGTACTGCTGCATATATTGAAAAGAAATATGCATGAGTATGCCATTTTACGTAATTGAGGTTAACAGGCCTCCATTGTCCAAATATCGTCTTTGTTTCATTAGCTGCTACCATCATCGCGCACCCAGAGTCCCACTGAACTGTCAGTAGTTTTCCATTTCTGACAATCTACTTAATTTTGGAAGAAAAAGAAAATAGTGGAACAAATAAAAACTTGTGGGACTTCAGTTTTGTCTTATCTCTCCTTGTGTGATTTTATTTGTATTATTTCTGCTAAATAACTTAGAAGAAGCTCAAAAATAAGTTTATTTTTGCCTTTTGCTGTATTGTCCGATCTACTCAGAAGGTGGACGGAAGCTAAATAATTCTACTTCTCAAGAAATCACAAGTAGGTTTAATCTCATTATCTTCAGCAAACCCTCCAGCTCCATCCACCAGCGAGCACCTTGTCTTTCAAGATAATCTGGCTTCTGAGCCAGCAAACAAGTCATTGATCACTAATAGACTGCACTCCTGCACTGATATTTTGCTTGTTTGATTATTCTTTTTTAAAGATTTCTTGCTTTTTGTTTCGGTGGTCTTGGTCCGACTAAATTATGACTTTTCATAGATTCTTCTCAAAGCACGTCATTAAGAAATTTTGCAGTTTAGGTTCATGTTTAAGTAGTTTCTGGAAATGCAAAATAGAAGGTTTGTACCCTAACATAAAGGCTGTTTTTTTTTTAAGATAGATTATTGATAATTATGAAAATGACTGACAAATGAATTGACAGGGAAATGCATGTTTTGTTCGTGGCCCTGCAGACGTCCATGTTGGTTTTTCTCATCTGTTTGCTTGACGGTCCACTGTGTCACAGTGCTACTAATGGCCACTGCTGAGCCAGCCACTTTCTAAATGACACCCTCCTCCGCTCAATACAGCTGCCTTGCAGTCGCGCACACGCTCCTCTCCCCCGTTTTTCTTTTTCTCCCTTCGCCACTTCCTTTCCCGCGTGGAAGAAAAGCAGTTTCTTGTCAATTTTCTCCCAATATTTTCCACACAACGTGACCCTTCATGAAAAATTCTCAGCTTGTCTGGCACACGTAGCCTTTCATACATCACATATCACAGTCTGAATGACTGACTGACCGTGTGTGACTGGAGCATCTTCTTCTCACTAACAGCACTCTCACCGACGTGATGATTTGTTCATTCATCATTCATTCCTCTCCCACTCTCTTCCTTCTTTTATCTCGTTTACCCTCTTCACACTAAATCCCTTCCTCTTCCTTTAATCATCTTTATCTCATGGCATGTAAGTGTTTGCAGCACAGAGTGCTGTAGCACATCTCTTTCACAGCAAGGCAGAGCTATACTAAAGATAGGTATAAGCCAAATCGAGTTTGGCCTTAGTTTCACTACGATGGTGCTGCCAGACTTAATCCAGGATCAAAACACACAAATGATCAGTTTCATTCTCTCCACATATCGGCTCTCCAACCTCTCTGCACACCCCAGGTGCCACTTAGATTTAATGCAGTTCAAATGACTTCATTAACTCTCAAAGGAAAACAGTAGCGCCTGTGATGACTGAAGCATTCATCTGGCTTTTCATCTGAATTTATCTTTGCAGGGTCCTTACACGCTTGCGGAAATTCTCCCCTCGCACTTCACTGGTTAATCAGCCAGAGGTTCCAACATCCGAAAAGATGGCAACGCTTTGGCACTGGCAGCACGTAACTGGATTGCTGTAATTATTCATTGGGAGAGTGATGCCTTCCAGGGGCTGAAGATTGATTAGGTTTGATATGCGACTCAGTGTAATCTGTCTTTGACCAGGGCTCCTGTCCAAATTGGCAGGAATAATAAAAAGAGAAGAAGTTATTTTTTAAAAGAAAGGAGAGACGAGTGAGCAAATGAAGATGGGGGTGGGTGGACAAAGGGAAGAGAGAGAGATTGAGGCATATCCTGTGTCATGTCTCTGGTGGCGCCCTTTGTCATACACAAATCATCAATCTGCAAACAACAACAGCAGGGAAACCATTTTGTTTACGGTCGAGTTAAATAAAGCCAGTACATCCTTAACATGCTGCACCTTTTTTATTATCAGCTTCATTGCGCTATGTAGTTAAAAGTGCTAGTTTTCAAGACTTTTTTTGTTTGTTTGTTTTCTGAACTCCTTGTTTGTTTTGCGAGCCAGACCAACCTGATTCTCCATTGTCTCATTTTCCACGACTAAAAGTGTGTCTTGTGTGAATCCTCCTGTGTGAGCATGGCAGAACTTAAAAGGCTCTGATTAGGATGTTGTGTCCCACAGGTTAGCTAGACGTAAACTCGTGACACACTCACAGTGCCCATGCATACCCCAGAGACAACTCTTTGTGTTAATTAAAGGAGTCTCAACTGCAATTAGCAGGCTTTACAATGAGTATACCCACAGATAAACACATGCATGCACACACACACACACAATGTGAAATGTATTTGTGAAAATATTGAATACATTTTCAAGCCTACTGTTTCTATAGCAAAATGTATTAATTTGTGATTAGTTTTAACTGGTTATTGTAATATCAAAAAATGAAGGCATTTGGCCAATATGATGATATAACGTTTAACCCCTTGAGTTATGTCACGCAACATGAAAATTTGTTCCAGGTTTTTAAAAGTCTTTGAGCTAAAATAAAATTAGTTACTGCAGGGTCAGTGGACCTAAATTTAAAGGCATAATGTGTAGTTTTTAGCCAGATGTTTCACCAGTGAAGTTGCGTATCACAACAAGCCAAGTACACTTTAAGTCCAGATCCCCTTCTAAGAGAACCTACTATGAAAGGTGAAATGTTTGGAAAATGCAAAATCCACATTTACTTCTCATGTCTGGTTGGTTCAGATAAGACAAGATAAGATACAAGTTCCCTTCACCCAACGGCCACTGTATCATCTTTCACCGTAGTGAACTGATGCATTATGAGACAGTACATGAGTTAGATTGTTCAGTTGGACACTCAAGACTTTCTTGGAAGGAGCACACCATCTGTAGGTGTGTCTTGCAGATTGTCCAGTTGTTCACATAGTGCATTGTGTACTACATTACACAAGATTGAGCTTGTAGTATCATATGTGGTTTCAGACATGGTGTTAGTTGAACTTTTTGTTCTTATCTCACACCAGGTCCTTATCTAGACATTGCCACACCCGAGTCATGTTAGTCATCACTCTGCTCAGTATACACAACCTCCGTTCTCGGCTCCCACTTACATCTTTGTAGGACATACTCATCCCTGTACCTTGCTTATTTTTGTCTTTGTTCTTTGTCTATGTCTGTTCTGCCTGGCTCTGTACTTCATTTCACTTTGGATTTAGTTTGGGAATGTGGAATTTCTGCCCAGCAGTGCCCTTGGTTTTTTTTTCTTTTTTATTTATGTCTCAACTTTTTTTTTCATTAAAGTAATCGTTTGTCCTCCATCTGCCTGCCTTCTGCCTGAGAGCCTACATTTGGGTCCTGTCTTTACTGTGAACTATGACTTTTTTATAAATGGTAGATTATAATGTTACAATAAAAAAAACTGGATATTGTCATGAACTTCTACAGTGGTTTCTTGTGATAGATCCATGTGAATATTACTGGAGCAGAAACAATATTACCATTTTTCATCTCCCAAATTTTAACATTACTATAATCTAAGAAGCCATCTTTACAGTCTATAAAACATACATATGTAGCCAGAGCGCACTTTTTTGGACCAGTGAGCAACCAGCACTGACAGCTGTGGGCAGGTGGAAAATATGGTTTGACTCTTTTCCTGACTGACTTCTGCAAGAGTTTGGTTTACCAACTGACTCGTCTGGAGGCATTTTGTTAATCTGATTAGTTAAAGCTGGGTTGTGGTAGACTGTAATCGAAAAAATGCTTCACCAATCGTCTGCCAAGCGTCTTTTGATAGTAACTGTTCTTTTGTACGCTTGTACCCATAGACAGCTCTCCAGATGGCCTCGTGTAACAATCAGGTGGGTCAGGATAACTGAGAATGATTATGTTTACAATTACAGAAACAATCTGATTATTGACCTTATTCTGAAGTTTCCCAGCATTATGATACCATTTTCTGTTGTGACTGTTTAGTGCTTGACTTTGGAAAAAGTTCTCAAAATTTTCTTCTTTCCTCTGGCAGTTATGTTTGTTTTGCACATGTCCTCAGACATTTTGTAACAGACATATGTGGAGCCCATTTGGTGTCATAAGATATCACAAACACTAGCTGGCTGTTATATTGCAATTAAGGCATTAACATGTGTGGAATTTACTTAATTGAGATGACTGTTATTGATTGTATGATTGTTTCTTTCAATTATGACCTTGTTTGGTTTAGTTAGCTGCTTCCATGATAGTTTCTTAACCAGATTATTGCCCTAATTCAATTTATATTGGAGTATTGTTGTCTATGTAATCTCACTGAATGGTGGTTTTATTCCGTTTCAGGACAGTTCTTTGCGGCTGGAAGTGACTGGAGTCTAAATATTGAAACATTTGAAAGATTCTGAGGCATTTTTGAAAGAAGGATCTTTTGTTTTCTTTAGATAATCCACAGCTTTACCTGTGAGACTTAAAGGCAAACTTATAGTGGGGAATTTGCCTCTGCTCAAAAGTTGTTGTTTAGATGAAACAAGCCTGAGTACATTTTAATATAAAACCAAAACTAGAAATTGGATATACTTGTTATGAATAAGAATTTGTGAATTAAAAAAAAATCTCTTTCTTTGCTTTGGTTTCCTTTTGAGAACAACATCCAACAAGAGCTGTCTTCATGTCATTTTCTTATAGTCGCATGTAGAAGGTCAGTTTTTCCTACAGCTTGCACAACCCTTGTTGTGACCACGTAAACTAGAAACTGAGTGGCTGTGTTCCTCTCCCTGTTAGGCTTTAACACAGAATCTGGGTTCATAGTGGCCAAATGGCCCGTCATCCTGTCTCCTTATGTACCAAATTAGACCTGAGCTCTCCCAGTGTGCTCAAGCCTTGTCCACAGGAAATCAAGGCCAGGTGGAACTTAAGTGAATGAAGCCCCACTTTGGCACATTCTAGCTGGGAAGATGGTGGCAAGACCAAGGCCCCCCTGGAGTCTGTCAGAGGTTTGGGAAGGACATAAAGGTGCAAACACACATATGCACAGGTGTGCATACCTACTTGCTGTGGCTTACACTCAGGGGAGCGAACTCACAGTAGATACTTGCTTTCAACTCTGTGGTGATGCCGCTTAGCCACTTTCCTCCCATATTTATTTATTTATTGGCAGCAATGGCTGTGATGACAGGGCCACTCACCCTCAGACAGCCTCTGAGGCTCCACAAGGTCCCCTCAAGCAGCAGCGTAAAAATTTTAGGAGCCCCAGCCGTGGTTTGATGATTTTGACGCGAGTTAGCTTGTACTCAAGTTGTCAGGAGCATTCAGGTGGCTAACTGTTCTAATGTGTTTGCTCTCCTGCCTTATGAGCGTGTTAGTGTGTCTCAAAGTGAAGCGTCACTTAATAATTTAGCCGCTGGTTTCGTCCCACCCTCGCCATCCATCCATCCATTCGCAGCTCTTTATGTTTTGCCTCTGGGAATGTGGAGGCCATTCCTCTGCCTCTCTGGAAGTGATTGAACGTGCAGAGACAGGTGACAGAGCCTGGTGCGTTGTTGTGTCAGGACAAAGAGAGAAAGACTGACATAAACGCTACGAGGCAAGAATTAAAGGAGCTCAAGTCGATTCATGTGGGACTGGGAGATAACAAGCAGCAGGCACTTTTAAAAATCTCAGCTCAAGTGTATGTATTTGTAGTTATTACAATTCACGTTCATTAGCGAGAGCCTCACGACCATTCTGTCTTTTAATTTATCTTACGCATTTTAAAGGAATGCAACACAGTCACATATGTAAGCATAAGAGAAAACAGAGTTTGCAAAGGAGCTTGGTTTCCAGATTCTGTGAATGCCAGATGTAAATGGGACATCTTTTTTGTCTCTCATCAAGCTTATCCAGCTAATAGGTTCTTGTTCTCAGTGGAAGTGGTTCTCAGAGAGAGCGGGAAGTCGAAGCTTGCATGCCAGACCTGTGGCTATGGTTGTAATAATCAAATAATGTAACTTGGCCACATGTTAGTATGTGCTTTAATACACAAGAGCTTTCAGCAAAGTCCCCCAATGCCAGTGCCCTTCTATATATTTTAATATGACTTGATGTTCACTTAACCCCTCCTCCCTGTTTCTTGTAATTCAAACCTGATGGTAGAATTATAATCGTTTCTTCATATTTCCTTTCAGCCTTCGCTGAGCTGATTTTTGCCAGGGCTATGTGTAGTACTCAATGACAAGTGGTTTGGAGGAGTGTTGGACAGAGATGGGCAGCACATTAGAACCGCTCTATGGTTTTCCTGCTAAAGAAGCTGAAATGACTTTTTTATGTGCTGATTATTTGGTCGGAGCAGTCATCATGCGGAACATTAAGAATGGGGAGGGGGAAAAAAAAGCATTACATTTAGAGTAACAGTTCCTACTTTTCTCTTCTTTATCCGCACAGCTGAAGAAGATTAAGTGGAGATGAGACAGAGGGGGGACAATGTGCTGGTAGTCGGAATTCAACCCAAACTTTTCTCAAACTTTCCTGTTTGTTTGCCGAATGGTTTTTACTACCACAGAATGATTTGTGTGACATTTATTTGGGAGTATTTTTTGGCGAGGAGTATCACAAGTGTTTGTGTGTTTGTCGTGGTGTTAGCGGTTATGTTCCTTGTCATGTGTGCACCATAAATAAAGACTCTCCTGGCTAATGTAACCCACATGTTTTTTTCTTTTTTTGTTCCCACCTCCCTCCCAGCTTAGCATTTGTTTTCGGGGAGCTTTCAGATGGTACACAGCCCCTCTGGACTGCATCTCAGCTTTTGTGAGGTCATCGATTTCATTTTATTATTTATCTTTTTTTTTTCTCAACATCAGAAACAGCCGTGGACTTCCCTGTTACTCACAAAGGTTAATTGGTATAATCCGTGACTCTGATTACATCACAGCATCACCACTGAGCAGATGTCCAGCTGGTTGATGAAATCTATTAAAACATATTTGCTCATGCAGTCATACCCAGACAAAAGGTCTGCATGTGACAAAAGTTTGGTCTTCTGGCTGACTATATAAAACCCGTTCCATTACAGATAGATGGGTTGTCAGAACAGGAAGTAATAGAAACATTCATCATACAATCATCTGCAACATTTTTTCAAAGGGGTTTCTTTAGATTACTTCCCTGATTTTCCATATTAAAAAAAAAATGATAAATTTTAACTAGCACCTACTGATCTATGGGTTTGGTTGGAAAACCAATTACTAGAACATCATTATATGCAGATTTTGGAATAAAAGCAGAAAGAAAATAGATAGGTACCAGATAGAAGCCAATTAAAGGTACTAGTGCAACCTATCTAAAATCTATTGTGACATTAAGAAATTTGTCATCATCTAATATTTTGTATTACTAAGAGCAGTTATAGGATCCTATATGACCTTTCCTGTCTTGCCACCTCTATTTGGTTTGGTCTTGTACTTTTGCAAATGAGGCCTCATTGAAGCAACATGACAATCTCTTTTGTTGCATTTTTCCTTAAAAATTAGCCAGTAAAAGAAGATGGTATATTGCAGCTAAATATGTACAGAGTTACAAGCTCTCATAGTTTCTTCTTAACATAAATATTTATTTTTCTTTTAGTCCATGTACAGATGTTGGTGGCTAGAACTTATTCTTAACTTACTCTCTGCAATGCTTATTCTGAAATATCAGATGTTTTGGGGAATACATAATCATTTAGTCCTTGAATCTATTACAAACACCCACTTTTCATTATAAGTTGCTGTCTTACTTTGAGTCCTTTATGATTGTTTAGTCATACTTCTTTACCAGCATTTTTTGGTCAGTACATCCCCTCGCCGCAGCGAGCTGCACTCCTTGAGTAAATGGTTATGAAGGTCAGTGTAGCAACCACTGACACTAAACCCTCTATCTCTACTCTGTTTGGGCCTCAGCAAAAGAAGAAAGTGTTTCTATGGCTGCAGAAGGGAGCAGAGAGCTCAAAGAGGTAAAGACATATTAGTCAGGTCAGAAGGAAAAAAAGAGAGGTGAAGGGTAAAAACAGAATAATGAGAGTTCGGGAGACAGAAAGTTTGCATGGAGGAGATAAGGGAGGGACACGCTGCCCAGAAGGACTTCAAACTCTGTGTTGGGTTTGGTGGAGAACGAGCTGGTGGAGGAGGGGGGAGGGAGGGTACGACAGAGGTGCTGGCAGGGTTGCCACGGCAGCGTTCCGGATGGGCAGGCGGTCTCCTCTCAGGGGTAGGGGAGGGACGTGGGGCTGTCAGGGAGCCTGGCAGGTAGAGACACAACACCCTGTGACTGGGGGGAAGCACGGGTCAGTGAGAGAGGACAGGGCTGAGGGGATGGAGGCGGTGGAGGGCTGAAGTGGAGGCCTGTCTGATGAGGTGAGGAGAGCGTATGGAAGGGGAGATGTGAGGGAAGTAAATGAGGGTGGAGGAGGAGAGGAGCTAGAGATGATTAGAGAAGAATTATCCAAGTGTAAGCGTGAAAGTCTGTGAAGTAAAGAGAAGGAAGGGAGAGGAAGCAGATTCTGAAGGAAGGGCTCAGTGTGCCCCAATTTACAACTCTGTAAAATGCTCTTAAAGTACCCCAGATGATCTTCTTCAGCTCACAGAATTTCCACATACTTTTTCCTGCACAACCCTTGTCATCTGTAATATTTTCTGCCGTATTTATCTGGTTTTATTCCAAAATGATGGAATAGTAAAGTCCACCTTAACATGTGTACCATTGATTAAGTATCGTGCAGACTCAGATATCCTGGTTCCAACCAGTCCCATTTGACACTGTAGTAGTCCGCTTGTAAGGGGTCAAGGAAAATTTTAGTTGGCTTTAAGCTAAAACCATACTCCAAGAATGTATTTCGTTCCTATTAAAGTTCATTAAAGTCATATGATAAAGAAAATTGTACTCTGCATTAATGTAAAATACAAAATATCTTAGGTCGGTGATAATATCTGCTTTACTTTATAATGTGATTGATGCTGGTAAAATCACTGACATCAGTGAATGAGCAAAATTTAAGGAATTTATTTATTATTTTCACCCAAAGACAGCTGGTATAAGGTCCAGCAGACCCCGTGTTCCTGAGAAAGAAGTCAGGTGTAGATGATGGATGGATAGTTGGATTAAACATTTTAAGTTTTTAAACTACAGTAATCCACTGAATATCTTTTTGCTTTTTTCTACCATTTTTTTTACTATTGTCATATAAAAATATTTAGTAGACTTATTCCTATAAAAAATTATGAAGAACTGTGAGTAAATCTCCACAGGATTAAGTCTGAAGAAAACTTTTGTTAGCCAGTGTCTTTGGGTGAGAGTGGGGTGCAGAATAGGGAAAGCAACAGGTTGTCGAAAGATTTGTTGCGATTCGTTGAGGAGAACAAAGGTCCAGTCAACCTTCTTCCTGCAGGGCCAGAGGTGAACATATGCATGACCACTGTGCATGTGTGTGCACTGGTGCTGATAAAATTGTAGCTTTTTCTTCTGACCTCACGAGTAGTTGCTTGTATTTCCCGCTTGGAAAAACAAAACTGGCATGTGGAGTGCTTTTCTGCGCAACATGTGTCAT
Source organism: Zenarchopterus dispar (assembly GCA_028564865.1). Classification (NCBI taxonomy): domain Eukaryota; kingdom Metazoa; phylum Chordata; class Actinopteri; order Beloniformes; family Zenarchopteridae; genus Zenarchopterus; species Zenarchopterus dispar. The sequence continues at coordinate 8,454,101 of JAOWBL010000001.1, forward strand.
CAGGTCATGAATTGCCAAACAAGCATTAGCATGTTGTGTTCTCAGCAATTAACCTTTTGCCGTCGTATATTACAAGATAAAAACTGTAAAGAACTCATAAGACCCGGCCCAGGCGCTCAGCCAACGTCTTTATCTTCTTGTTTTTTCACAAAGGTGCACTTATTAGTGGAGCCCACACTGCAGCGATCAGTGACACAGGCAATCATGTGGCTCTCTCATCTCTCAGACCTTTCGGTGCCCTCGCCTGGCTTTTTCTATATCTTTCTCTCAGTCTCCCTCTATCACAAGTGGAGGGCTGTTCCTGTTGGTGTCATATGATGTCTTGTGGCCCTGTAGTGGTAGCAGAACAGTGACAGTTTTATCCTTGTGCCATCTGATCGACACGCTGCTCTTTGTCACATGCGCACACAATATGACCATAAATCAGGTCACCGACAGTAGCAGCTCTCAGCCATGTGCTCCTGCTTATGTCTCTCGCGAGCTTCACAAAGGCGGCACTCACGGCCTTGGAAATGCCATTTCCTACTTGTGTCAAACTGTAATTATTATTTTTTTCTAATGCTTTGTTTATTTTGACCTGAAATGAAAAAAAGAAACTCTTTGCATTTTTAGGAGAGTTAAACAGCTGAACAGATGAACTCGAGATGCTGTTTTCACATGACCACCTGAGAATAACTAATGTTTGACCGGCATCCCCCTCAGCAAAAGGACACTCATCAATCTTTCTGTCGTGGGTGTTGATCATTTTGATTTTGTGGCACGTTATTGTCATCACTAAACAAATTTTGTCGTTCCGCTTTCCTCTGTCTGCCCTTATCTTCAACTCTTCCGTACTTGTTTTTGCACACAAGCTGAAAGTGGTTTTTTTAATTATCATTACAATAACTACTGTCTTATGGACTTGGCTGTTTTGTACAATCAGTTGTTTGGATTAGTTGTTTTGTTTCTGTTGAACTCAATTTCTGGGCTATTTGACACATTAGATGTTGGTATTTGGGAAGCAAAATGACAGGGCTGAAAAGTTTGATGAGTGGTGATGGAGTATGGCTTATAGTTAAAGAACAAAAAGTGCAAGAAGTCTTTTAAAATCTTTTTTTTTTTAACTTTATGTAGGCTTCTTTTATTTCCTTTTGCAGAGAACTTAAGCTTACACTCTGGTCTACAGGCTTTCATTTTTCAATACCTGATATTCATCTCATGAATATATTATCCTGATAATATGAGGCAATAACACCGATTAGCTCGTTGCAATTCAATTTTCTGCTCTGAAACCTTGTATCCCACGTTCCAACATACTCTCAAACTGTCATGAAACCTATTATATTAATTTGGGTCCTGGAACAAAAGTTTCCTTTTCCATTTTTTCACAAATGTGGAGACAAATAACTACATTGAAGTCATAAAAGGAGTTATTATTAAATTTATTAGGCAAAAATAGTCAGTATTTACTGGCTGGACATGTTTGGTGGTGCATAAGGGGTGAATGTAATCCAGAATGGCCCAGATCTGGTAAATTTCTGAGGCAGAACTCAGATCCAGTTTGAGAAGGGATCAGCTACTGCTCCAAAACCCACATTCAGAACCAGTCACGGTCAGATTTTTATTAAGAAAACACATCTGCTGGCATATTGTGACATGTGTTAACAGCATGTAGGCAATTCCAAATTATGAATTAACCACATGATGTATTTTGACTTTTCATTTCAACTTTTAAAGTGAGATTTAACTTATGACAGGATTGATTGAAAAGAGGAGTGAGAACCT
>JAOWBL010000001.1:8464451-8477244 GCA_028564865.1 Zenarchopterus dispar
TGTATGTATTGTCGCGTTTTATCTTCAAACCAACGAAAAGACACCACGGAAGGCGAATAATTAAGAGTTTTCATTTAGGCCTCAGTCGTTATTTTTTTGTTTGTTTGTCTGTTTGATTTTTTTCTTGAAAGAAATGTTATTTTCTAAGTCAAATTCCGGCAGATTCACGTGCTCCACAATCCACATAAGTGTCAACAGGAAAGGACATAAACTGCATGCAATTTAAATGAAATCAATTAAATGGATTCGATAAACACCTTTACCTATTTTCCGAGCTTCTTAATGTTCAGAAATTGGAGCGCATTTTACACAACACTGCGAGAGGGAACTTTCATAATTGCTTTTATGGAGGAAAAAAAATACAAACATTAGTCAGGAGTTTAATTATTTCCCAGGCATTACGGAGAGATAATATTTGGAGCATTAATTGACCCGCTGCTCTACATGCGTGGCTCTGAATATCGACCCTTGCAAGTTAAAAACTCCGGAGTTAAGTGATACCACGGGCCTAATTGGCTCATCAGGGATATTTCCTCCACAACACAGCAGCCGGAGGCCGCGTCTTTCCTTTTTTTTTTTTTTCCTTTCTTTTTTTTTCTCCGCTTCAAGTCGGTGGAACGTGGGAACTAACTTAAGGATTTGGAGAGCTCGTAAAATGTGCCTTCACCTCCACCTGGGAATCTGGTGAGGCCACCCAGGCTCAGTGCTGATCTCCGAGGAAGACAAAAAGAAGAAGATGAAGAAATCAGTGTATGTTTTCAGTCTAAAACTACCTCTAAAATAGCCTCTTCCTTTTCTTTTTGCAAGGGTGCTGTAACGCGGCTTCCTTTGAAGTGCGACAGGTCGACTATGGGCCGAGACCTGGAAGAGGTACAGTGGCATTACAGCTCCCTGACTTCTCTCTGCTCTCAGTGCTGCCTGCTTCTTCTCACACGGAGGCTGATCCACATATGAACACAACAGGGCTCTGTGGTGCAGAAATATGAATCAGAACATAGAAAATGTACTCCCAGATACATCAAGATTAAGGAGTTATAATATGAACAAGCACCACATGAGTCACCATGCATGGCATTAGTTTTATTTCGAATAAATTTTACTACTGTAATGGTAAAAAAATCTCAGGCTTTTGGGCTTGAAGCATTTTCCTTTGGCCTCTTTTAGCTTAGCAGTTTTAAGAAAAAAGCCTATGACGATGTTGATAGTCAAGACACGTTCATACAAAATGTCTCTTTCCAAAAAAAATAAATTAAAAAAAAAAAAGTTAAACCTTGAGGCAGTGGCTTTATAAGTACCTGCTTTGAAAGCAGCCTCAAATTACAAAAATTGCATTTCACAATGAATGTGTTCCTTCTTTAGATTATATTGTTTTCCACCTTAAATTTTCAGTTTAAACTTTTCCAGTTTGATTTAATTTCCTCTGTTTTGTCATGTTTTAACATCTTTTGATTGTGTATTATATTACAGTCATGTTGACATGTTCCTTATTCCATATATTCCGTCAGTTCACCGTGCAGCCTGCTCACTCCTGTCTGTCTGTGTTAATCCCCTGAAGGTGGATGGTGTTAGCTCTCAGGGCATGATGACAGACATATTTGTGGAACAGCTCTGCTTTGTTTTGTCTGGGTGTAGAAATGGGGTAGATATTACCCTCTTCAGCGCAGATCACACAGTACAAGCCAATCTGCCTATTAACACTGGCAGACTCATAGTGGTGTTCGCGCGGGTGTGTGTGTGTGCATGCATGTTTGCAGACCTTGTTTTACACGGTGGGGTACAGCTGTGTTGCATGTTGCATATGTGGTGCATATGCATTGCTTTATTTAATTTTTTTTTTTTATTTTACTATCGAGTGGGACTGCAGGGAGGCAGTGATTTGACGCATATGTGTAGAATTATCCACAGCCCATGAATGTGTGTGTGTGCGCGTGTGTGGTTACATTCAGCTGTTATTATTTCCATGTCTGTCTTTGATGGGTCGTTGCACACAGAGCATATGGATGTCTATACGTCCGTGTATCTGGTGTCAAGTGTGTGTCTGTTTCTGATGCTGACGTTTGTGTATGAGAGAGTGTGTGTTTAGGCGTTCGTGTCTGTGCTTTTGCCATTTATTTTTCTGAGTGGGTGGCTAAACAGTCATGTGCCAGTTGTGTGAGTGTACGTCCTCTCGGTGTGTGTGTGTGTGTGTGTGTGTGTGTGTGTGTGTGTGTGTTCCTGTGTGTTGGCTCTGGCTCCATGTGTGTGCGGGTGCGAGGTGAAGTGTCTCTTGGCTGGCCCTGGATGGAGAGCTAGAGCAGAGCAGAGGTGAAAGAGGAGATTTGCAGAAAACACACACACACACCACTTCCCCCATCACTACTTTTTCTCTTTCTTCTTCTTCTTCGTCTTCCACTTCTACATCTCTCACTGCTTCCTCTTCTTCTTCTCTCAAACACATTTTCGTCACATTCCCTCACCTGTACCATCTTAATTATCTCTCTAATTCATGACTGTCTTATTTTATAAAACCGTCTACACCTCCAATCCTCAATTGCTAAATCAGATTGTTTAATAAAGCTTTTAACTTAAAAGCCCTTGACATGGGACCTGTGGAACAGTGGAATTATGTCACATAATTACACACAAAGACAAGTGTCAGAAGGAGCACAGCGTTTCTTCAACTTTTGGAGTATTCTGTGTATTAGCCTCTGATCCAGCAGCTGATTGGAAGAGGTTTGAAGCTCTGCAAAGCTCAGATCTCACTAACTAACTGTAAAATTGTGGTAAGAAAACATAAGCAGCGCTCAGAAAGGTTACCGTGGTGTTCAGTCAGCAGGCATTTTTCTCGGTCTTGTGTGTGTTTCCTGATGCTGAGTATGTTTCCTCAAGGCAGCATTATTTCTGCAGGAGAGAAGTATGAGTGTAAGGCCGAGTGGGAAGGGGGATACAGCTACTTGTATATTTACTGTATGAGTGCTCTATTAAGAATCCATCTAGCTTGACGAAGTGGGAGGATGCACAAGGTCCCATTCATGCTGTGGTCCCCGCTATATTTACCCAAGAACCAACCAGGGAGATATGACGAGTGCAACTGTATTACTTTAAACTAGTTTCAAAAGTTTTTTTTAAGCATTTTTTAAAGTCAGTAATTACATCACCAGGCATGTTCTGTCATCTTATTAATATTCAAAGATATGTTGATGTTTCTTTCATTTTTTTATTCATATTTTTTATCTTACTCACACACACATTTAACTTTTTTTTTCTTTTCGCTGTACTGTTCATGGCCAAATGAATCTAAACAACTCCATGTTCACACCCATTACTTCTTTTGGTTGCCGTATTTTAATTAGACTCCTTCTGAATAAATTACATTTTGTTATATTATAACACATACACACATATATATATATATGTATATATATATGTATATGTGTGTGTGTATATATATATATATATATACATGTGTATATATATATATATACACACACATATATGTATTTACATATACATATATAAAAGATATACAGATATATTTGGTGCCTGATCATGTGCATTTCGGGTCATGGAGCAGCCTCTGTAGCTGTACAATAATGCCCTCCAGGATGGGTAAGCACTGACCCTGACTCTGTATGTGAGACTCTCGGGGAAAATAGCGATCAATGAGCATCATGTGAGCAACACTCACGGGCTCCGTGTCAGCTGTTTCCTGTTTGTCCTGAGGAGATGACCGCCTCACCGCCATGGTGAATGCCTGAATAATGTGCAGCAATAGTAGAGATGCAATCATGGAAGTCATAAAGGGGTCTCTCTTTTTTTCATATGGCAGGGTGCAGTGCACTTGTGTGTGTGTCTGTGTTTGTGTGTGCAAGAGTGTTTCAAGGCATGGCAGAAATGCCAAGCCATCGGTAGTGAAATCTACTGGAGCTGAGTGTTTCCCAGGGACCCGTGTATGCGTGGGCATGTATGTGTGAAAAGAAAGAAGAACACAATCTATTTATCTGAAAAGATTTTTGGCAAAATAATCAATAGAATAACTGTAACCTGAGTGGAAAATGTCATCACATAACACTGAGGAGATTCATTCTCTGTTGTGCGACCAAAAGTTTTATGTAGGCTTAAGTTTTTAAAAATAAATCAGTGTAAATGAGATAGAACAGGATTAGATTGGAAAAAATACTTTGCTTTGTTGTAGAATAAACTAATAGACTTCAGTTGGATTACAAAATTTATTTCTGTGTTCTCGCCCTCTCTGTTTCTCTTACATCTTTTTTTCTTCTGATGTCAGTTTGAACAGCTGAAAAAGCACTAATTTCACTCGGTTTGTCTTTATTTCAATCTCTACATTTCTTTCAAAAGACGCCTGGTAGTTATTTGTCTCTAGGCAGTTTCCTGATGTGGGGAGAAGTCGCCGGTGTGAGGAGGAAGTGTGTGTTTGAAGGGCCAGTCGCTCAGGATGTCACCACCCCACCACTGACTAATGAGGTGGACATGAGCACAGGGCCAGACCAGCACACACACACACTCACATGCAGATGTACACACACACTGATACGGCAGGAATGCAGCAGCTGTCACCTAGGTCTGTGCAGTTATGAAAGGGTTAAAGTGGAATTGTGTCTTGCATGTGTGCGAGAGAGTGAGGTGGTATGAGTTATGGGGATGCCAAGACCTGGGAGAGGTCGGGCCTGCATTGGTTTCAGTAACCAGGCCACCAGCGCAGTAGATAATCACAGATAAGTAACTTAACCAAAAGAAGACAGAGAGAAGGAAACATCTATATTTTGCAGTGCATGTGGTATTTAAATATGTGAACATATGGCAAAGACATTAGTGTGAGAAGCCGTTCTTTCCCTTTCTGCATCCAGAGGAAGGTGACATGAGGTGTGACCTGTGCTAAGTGACAGGAACTTGGGCATACTTTCACCATGGCTTCTCCCTTTTCCTGTTATTCCTCAACTCCTGTTATTTTGTTTTCCTTGGAGCTGTGCCAGAGCAGCGGGCAAATCGACAGCCTACTATTTTTACATCCGTCTTTAAGGACCCCTGGCTGCTGGCTCTGCTTGCTAATTTGCCCCATCAGCAGTGGCAACCAAGAAGAGCTCTCAAGGCACCAAACCTTTCATTTTTCTGTTGGGGATGTGACGATTGCTGTCACTGTTATGTGAAAAAGCACTCTGACTGAATTGCTACTATTATTGTTAAAACCATCACCACCATCATCAGCCGTATTTATGGTTATGGATAATGATAGTAATTTTGTTCAGGGCTTGTAGTTGACTCGGTCTCTTTCACCTGGTAATCCAAGGTGTACTGTTGTGTGAGTGTTTGTACTGCAGGCTTTAGATGTGCCGGCCAATTACCAAAGTTGTTGTTCAAAGAAAAATGGCTTTTCAACATGTAATACACATTTCATGTCCTCAGCTCACGTGTGTGGCAAGGTGAACGTGATTAAATATGTTTCATCCTTTAATGCATACGCTGAGCTCTTGTGTGCGTGTGTGTGTTAGTGTGGGGTGGGGGCAGGGAGAGGCCCTTTCCCCACTATTTTATGTTTCATTTCTTTTTCGCTCCCATGTTTTATTCTCAGTCTATCTTTCCGCTATGCTCTGTTCTGTCTCCAGCTTGCCATGGGGATTTGATTGCCAGAGGCCCAGGGAGGATTTTAGGGAGGTTTTGGAGAAGGGAGGGTAGTGGTACAGACTGTGGTAGGCATATAGCCAAGGTACACATGCATTCTGACGCACACACACATATGCACACGCAGATGCACGCATATGCATACACACTCAATCATAGTGAGTGTTTCAGGTACAGATAAAATTTTTCAATGTTCTTTATCCAGATCGTGTAACTGCTCCTCGGGATTGCTTTAATTTTACTCATCACAGTCAGGTCTTCACCCATTAGCCACTTTTTGTTGTGAGCAATGTGTTAAAGCAACATGTGTAAGCATTTGTTTGCGCTCTCTGCTGACTTTGTAAAGATGTTTGCGCTGTTGGATTAATAACGTTTAATGGCCACTGTTAAATGCAGCTGCCTTGGCATCCCACAGCCCGTGTTTTTCTGGCAAGCTTCAACTCCGGGTAGCGTTTAGTTTTTGTGACTATGTGTTGTTCATATGCGTGCAGTGCGGTGAAATACCACTCTCTCTGTGTGTGAGTGTGTGTGTGTGTGTGTGTGTGTGTGTGTGTGTGTGTGTGTGTGTGTGGGCTGGATAGGAGAAGCATTGTGCATTGTCACAGAGTGTAGCGCTTCTTAATCACATATTAAGAAACCCCACACTTTGCTTTCTAACAATCTCTAATGTCAGTGAAGTCACAAGTGATCTGATTAGCCTGCAGTGATATGCATCAGCTGGCGTGACCCTGTATCTGCTGGAAATAGCCAGAGGTGTGAGGCCACTATGCGTTGCTTTTGGGATGACATGTTATTGACTTCTTGTGACTTTATTGCTGTATTCGAAACGACAGCCTCAGTTTTAAACAACAAGACAAAGTGAGATTTCTTGTTGGAAAAAAGTAGATTTAGTGCAAGTTAAAAGCTGAAGATGTTTTCGTGTTGTTGACTCACCAGCTTGCAGCCACACATACACGCTGTCTTGCTTTCTCCACGCTGATGTTTTCTCTGTTAATGGCCTGAGCTGCCTCTTCCTTTGTCGGGAAACACATTCAACGATAAGTGCTTTGTCTGCTCCGTGATGTGTGTGACTCTGACTGCCATTTAATATTTCATGGCATTTAATCCATTTGATATGTTTTCTCCAAATACAAAGAAAAAAAAAATCTGCCACTACTTCAGGCCATTACTTCACAGCTTGTTGATCAGTTTATATCTACAACGGGTGGCAAAGAAAGATTTATCACCTGGATTTAACGCTATTTTCTGCACCACGATTGAAAACATAAATTCAGCATCTTGTTCGTTGCTAAAACAAGGCCTCGCGAGGGCAAACGCGATCCTTTCTGCCTGATCAATGGGCGACCAGATGTAACTCAATAGCATGAATAATACAGATATCATTAGCTCTGAGATTTGTTGGAAAAAAAGGGGTGAAATGAGAGCACTTAAAGAGCAGCTGTGTTTGCAGGATGCAGGAGCAAGTAAAGACAGTGCATTATGACAAAAAAGAGGAAAAGGGGCCGACAGCTTGTGCATCGGTCTGAAGGTAAGGAGGAGGCTCTCTTCGGAGATCAATTGGTAATAGGCTGAAGTCACAGAGGCGATTAGAGGCGTCAACTTGCCTGTGTTGTAAATGCTGTCAGATCTGTTAAAGGAAGCCTAATACCTCTCAGGTTGAAAGCTGTAATAACATCAACTGTAACTGAATCCGCAGGGAAGTGCAAGTCAGTCTGCATGTGCACGAGTGAGCTGAAAAGGAATGGGAGCAAGGCGAAAGTGTTTCATTCTGTGTATGTTCCATAGGTGTGTGTGTTTGTGCGTACGTGCCTGATACAAGGCAGCGGCGGCATAAAGGCGAGAGCCTCGGGCTTGCTCCTGGCGTTTTTTTCGGCCACCAGATGCCTGTCACTGCTTTAAGAAAAAAAAGAGCAGGGGATGAGGAAGAGGGAAGGACAAAGACGAAGGGAGAGAGGAAGGGAAGGGGGGAGGGGGGCACTGCTGCTCAAATCATGTCACGTAGCGCTAATTCATCCAGCCTCATTAGAGAGCGGGTAGGGACCACATGGCCTCTCTCAGGACAGGGGCCCAGGCTCACGCAGACACGCAAAGCCACACACAGATATATGCATGCATACTTAGTTTTTCTTTGGCACATACTTACACACACATGCGATTTGTCTCTTCCTCACACGCAAACACTCATACACAGATGACACTGGCACATGGCGCAGCGCGGGGGCAGTTTGGGGAATAGAAAATTGCCTTCTCAGGAAGGCCCTGGCCAATTAAGGACCTGACCGTATTGAATGTCAAGTGTTAATTTAGGCTTCCCCCTCCCTTCAGCGTCCCCCACCCTCACCCCTCAATTTCCCAGCAGCAGCGGTGGTGGTGGGGAGTAGGTGAATGTGTGTGTGTCCCAGAGATGAGCAAATACATGTCGAGCCAAAGTTGATTGCCTGCTCCGTATTATGTGTCGCAGGCAAGTGGCAAATGTGCTCCCGCCTTTTAGCCTTTCGCGTACCCCCCCCAAGGGACTGCACGGTGGAAGGAGGAGGAGAGAAGGAGGATTAACTGTACTGCAGTGATAAGAATGGGGGGTTTTACACTAGGGAAAGGGGGGATGAAGGGGACAGAGAGACAAGTAGAAAGAGGGGCTGAGTCAGTTTGATCTCACAGGACTGGGTGGTGACTTTGATAGTCTTTAATTGCTTTCATTTCACAGAGGTGATGTCTCTTGCAGACATTCTTGGAATAAATCATTTTCAAATAAAGGAAGGGTTCAAAACTTTGAAGAGCCATCTCTATGTACGTAAAACAAACACTAACTGTAATTATGAGAAAAAGTTTAAAGGAAATCAACACGACGGCTGTGAGGAAGACTCACAGCCTTTGGTACGCCAGACAAGGTTGCATCGGAGTTGGACTGATGGTAAATCCCCACCTCCTTACCTCCATGATCTAATAGACATCCACTTAGTCTTAATGGGCAGATTCCCTTTCTCCCCTTATGATGACTGTTGCACTCTTTAAAGGTGGAATTGCAGGCTTGTCTTTCCTATCAAAGCCCACTTTGCCTCCTCTAGCTCATGTATCTTATGTCCACTACTTCTCTCCCAGGTTGGAAGGGAGCATTTCAAGGAAAATAAATGTTACTGCTTTCCTCTGATTCTCAGCGACACCAGATCTCCCGCTTTAGCCGACCCTCTGGTCAATGAAAGGATCTCTGTTTTACATTAATGCCGATGCGTTTAAGCGAACATGTGTTCTGGTGCATGTGTGTGTGGCTGTTAATGGTAGTGATGTTGTGAAATTGAATCGAGAGGGCGAGTGTTGGTCATTCACCCCGATGTGTTATTAATCCCTGCTGCTGTTGATGAAGACAGTGTGAGCCCCCTTGCACTGCTGCATGTGCTCGAAAAACACGGTCTGTTGTTTGCATGGCTTCAGAACTGTAACTCATTATATCAAAAGGATGGGGAAAAAACTTCTCAAACCTGATATTTTATAGAAATATGAACATGAATGCACATATAGTAGGTAGGAGAAACAAAAGTAATTGCTTCCATACTAATATAACAAGTAAGGTCATGTGTCAGTGATTGTAGTTTCATATAGAGCCAGTTTTAAAGCCCAACATATGTTGTTAAAATCTATTTAGTCAATCCCTTTTAAGTGATAACACATTTTGAGTTCACAAAGGTGCGCAGTGTAACATAATCTCCTACCACTGATTAAACAACCACATACAATCTTCCATGGCTACGGGAAGAAGGAGGCTGTTAAAGTCAAATAAGACTACTTTTTTGGGTAGGGATCGATGTCGGCGGAGCCTATGGAGCTCCTGGTCAGAGAGGACTGGGAACTACAGCAGGCCGTAATTGATCAGACCTGGTGGAAGTGAGACCCAAAAGAAAGACTCGTGAAAGTTTGCAATAGATATGGCTAAAGGGAAAAGAAAGGCAGTGAAAAGAGGAGAAGTTGTGTGGCTGGTGTTTAATCTATCCGCAACGGCCATTTTTCCATTCTGGATGATAGATATTGTAGGCCTAGTGTGTGACACAGATGGATAATGCAGGTGTCCGGGGTGATAGAGTTATAAATTAACACATTACTGCAGCTTAATGTAGACTACTGCAGACAACCTCACAGCAACATTGCCAACCCTCCAGGCTTGCACACGTTTATACACACAAACACGACTACGGTCTCACTGATGCGTCTAGCTGAGCTCAGGATTCGGATTGGACTCCTCAAGTGGCATTGATTTGCCAAAGCGCTGAATTAGCAGGAACAGTCCAGCTGCTGCTCTTTTTCTACTTTCTTTCCTTTTTTTTGTATTTTGCAATTTAGTCCATTTAGCTTCTCTTCCTCCCTTCCTTCCTTCTTAGTGTTTTTTTTTCTTGGTTATTAGATCACGCTGGTCATTCTGCTGTGTTTTTTTCTGGTGTCCCCTCTACCTGTGGGAAAATTTGTAAGCGCTCCATACGCTACATTTTCTCTGGAGCTCCTTTTGCTCAGTCACAAGTCCTCCAACTCTGCTCTCTCTGGTCGTCCTGGCGAATGCCTGTTTCTGATTTCCCCCTGTTTTGTGTCCAGCTGGAAGGCTTCACCTAAAGGAACAGTTGGTTTTTCTCTCCCTCTTCTTGTGGCCCACACGATTTTCGCCAGCCAAAACTGTTATGTCCCTGACTTTGAGACTGAAAAGGAAGTGGTGTGTGTGTGTGTATGTGTGTGTGCGTGTGTGTGTGTGTGTGTGTGTGTGTGTGTGTGTGTGTGTGTGTGTGGCTGGGGATTGATATTTAATAACCAGACATACAGAAGAACTTACATCCAAAGCAGCAACAGCCTGCAAACTGTAAGGCCACACACAGTGACAAAGTTCTGAACAGCTTGCTGTATTAGAAACTCACACATCTCTGGAGGATAGAGGCGATGGCTAATACATCTACAAGTTAGCCACAGTGAATTCCACTGGTGTAAATGTCACTTAACAACAAATGAATACCTCTGGAAACTGAGTGGTGCTACAGCAAGGGTCACTGGTCCCTCTGTCTGCTGAGTTTGTAGCCGTGTGTTTTACTTGGGCTTATGAGCTGGACAGACTGTCTGCTTTCTGATTCTGAGTCAAGGCCTCCAGCCAAGAGGTGCAGATTTGTTAGTGTCTGCTCCATTATCGCCCATCACTCTCATGGTTTTCTGTGTGTGTGTGTCTGTGTGTGTGTGTGTGTGTGCCTGTGTGTGTACTTGCAAGGGAAAGAGATAGAATGGGGAGTAAAGACACTGTCCCCCTCTTTCTTGCATTCTGTGGTTCAGCCCAAACAGTTAACATCTGGTGACCAGTGAGTGACCTTCTTCTGGCCTCACACACACACACTCTCACAAAGACACTCACACATAGACATAAACACACACTGAGAGCCGGACTGCGTCCAAGTGATGAGTGAGTGACCACCCCCCCGCCCCCATCCCCTGCCGAGTGTCCGTCTCTGCCAGACCTCCCCAGTCCCTCCCCTTGCTGCATATGATTGGTTGATGAAAGGTTGATGGGTGACCGATGTGTCCACAGTTTCAATAAAATGCTCAATAGCAAGTCAAGCCCAGTACTAACAAGTATAAACAGCGACTATACACACACACTCACATACACACATTTAATCAGGCCCAAAATAAGCACCTTGGTAGTTTAAACTGCACTTTTTGTTTTTCTGTTATTTGTTTTACCTGTGTTTGCTTGATTTTGTGGGCACACACCACGTGATATGACATCATTACCTGTGTAACTTTAGAGCAACCAGAAGCTGTTTCTGTTTGTGTCTTGTGCAAAATGGAAATAACCACATGCAAAGCTTATTTGACAAGCAAGAAAGCTTTCAGAACAAGTCCATATGTAGTGTTTGATGTCACGTACATGTTATAGACCTAACTGTTTTCCAAACTTTCACTTTCCTTGTTGCTAGGGTTAGGTTCGGCCACCTAAAATACTTTTTTTAAGGATAAGATAAATATCTCAGTTGGGGAAAGGTTTTAACTTATTTACAAGCATGATTTCTTTTGTTTCCTGGGTAACTTATCCAGCAGAGATTTTGTGTGGATTTCCCCTTCGGAGTGGTTAGATTAAATCAATTGACTGACACAAAAATAAACCTATGACAATTTTTTCATTGTTTAAGTAATTTCTATAAAGATCACTTGTCTGATTGCTGCTTCAGTATTTATTATTGCTTGTTTCTTGGAAGAGAAAACTCGATATGTCTTTGAATTTTGACATCTCATGAAACAACACAGGACATTTCAAGATGTTATTTGATTGGGACTTTTAATTTTCTTGGACATAGAATGGACCAAACAGTTAATTGAGATAATAATTAACAGTTTAACGTGTACAGCAAATAAATTAAAAGTTAGTTGTCTTGAGCAAGCAAACTCGTAAAAAGCCAGTTTAGATGGCGGATGGGAAAGATCAGTCAAAGGGGTGGGTGTGTCTTATCTGGTTTGTGACAGAGGCATAAAAAACAAGGTCAGAGGCAGAGAGGGAGAGACCCATGCATCACAGGGCTGTGACATGCCAGGGTCACGACCTTCGTCACCCTCAGCTCCTCTCTGTGTTTTTGTGTGCGAAAGTATGTCAAGGAGTCATCGTCTCTTTTAAAGGAAAGGGAAACTCTGCGACTCCCGGTAGATGCAGTCTGGGGGAACAGGGATTGTGCGGAAAGCAGGTCGCGGAGTGGGCCTCGCGGCAGTGTGTTGTTGTGACTGCTCCTCTCTTTTCGGCTTATGTGCAGCAGACGGAGGAAGGAAAAGGGAAAAAAAGTCTGTCGTGAGGGTGACAGTATTAAAAAGGATAAATGCAGTGACAGGGAGCAACGAAGTGAAAGCACAAGTGGAGCATCTCAACAAGACAGACACTTTAAGTGAGGGATAGTGAGCAGCCTTGGGACTGAGGGGTGGGGGATAGGAGGGGTGGGGGGTAGGGGGGTTTAGAGCGGGAGTGCGTCCCTCGCCTGAGGCTGATGCATTGTGACAGTCACTTAGAAGGATTTCACTTCCCCTAAACTGTGGCTTGCAGGAAGAAACACCATAAGTTGGGACAATTACAGACTGAAGGAGATATGACAGGACACATGCAGAGCCGCAAAGGGAGGGAGGCTGGAGGGAAGGGAAGCGAGAAGCATGTGTGTGTGTGTGTGTGTGT
>JAOWBL010000001.1:8477344-8496914 GCA_028564865.1 Zenarchopterus dispar
GGACACATGCAGAGCCGCAAAGGGAGGGAGGCTGGAGGGAAGGGAAGCGAGAAGCATGTGTGTGTGTGTGTGTGTGTATGTGAGCCTTTACATCTACACTCAGGGGAACATAATCATATAATCAGCTTGCATTTTGTAGATATATGGACATCACATACACTGAGCTGTCCAGCTACAGTGTGTGTGTGTGTTGTGTGACTCTGTGTGCATGTGGGGGGGCAGGAGGTGCATGGTGCACAGCGTATCAGGGAGGGCTGGCGTTTTACTCCTCATGGTACAGTGTGTTACCACACTGCCTCCCTCATTCCTTCACTTCATGTCTGTAACTCAACCTGGTGATGAAGGCCAGGAGGGAGAGAGAGAGAGAGAAAAAAATACAAGAGACCAGAGTAAAGCACTGCCAAATAAATAGACACTGATTTATTATTTTCTTTAGTTTTAATATTCTTTTCTTTGTGCATTTTAATAATGTCATTGCCTTGATAAGTGTCCCAAATGTTCTTTTCGCTGCAGTACATTGTGTTACCCCTCCACTGCAAGCTTTGCCAAGAATGTCTCTGTAATTTGGGTGTAAGTGGATTCCAAGAAATACACTTTTCCTGTTTCATTGAGTCGTTTTGCTTTCAGCGCCATTATGTCCTTTGTGTGAGTGAGGTGCTGGCGAAATTGTCTTTCAGATTTTCACTGGTTCGTGTCTTTCCGCATAGTACGATACATACAATTACACTGTAGTTACCTTTTAAAAGGAGCTTTCATGTAGAGGAAAATACAACAAAGGTTGCATCCTTTTGTAACATCCTGAAATACAAGGATATGGACTCCCTAAATCGTAGTCTTTACAAACTTACACTGAATACAACAGTGATTTGTAAAAAAAATATATTCAGGTAAAGTCAATTTAAATCTGAAGATCCTGGTCCTGCATCAGTGTAGAAATCAGTGTAAACACCGTGATTTTAATGAACGCATGCACGTTTTCCATTCAAACGTTTGGCTATTTTAGACAAATAAGATTACAGCTCTATGTACTAGAATTAGCATGATTTTCAAATTTCCTCAATTTAATATAATTAGATGTCTGATCTTTACTTGCATCTGTAAGCTATTTCAGATAATACTTGTTATGACATCTTGAAGATAAGTTTTCTCTGGAATGTGCCAGAGCCAAGGAGACACAGCTTTCCTCTGCAATGCTGCATAAACTCCCGTCTTGACACCTTCTCTTCCCGTGTTGCTCTCTTCTCGTCAGTATGGCAGTTGTATTGGCTGAGCTGGCATCTGATAGACTTTTGTTTAGTTTGGTCATTAAAGTTTTAGCTTTAGCTCTCTTTCCTTTCTCTTCCTCTTTCCCCTGACTTTCGTTTAGATGCACATGCAGTGTGTGCTTATAGTGGGAGTGATGGATGCGTGCACAATTATTCTAAACTCCTTTTTCAAACTGAGGGTTTTTTTATTTTCAAAATTAGCAAATTGCGTATTCAACCCAATTACTCATATCATTCATTGTATTTGAGATACCTTCTATTGTTTGATTCAGGTGGCATCACAGTTGTCCATCTCTACTCCAGTATGACACACAGAAGAGTTGTGTTAAATTATTTAAGATTCACAAAAATGATTTGTTTTGCCTTTTGATAATCCAAATGCTACTTTCTGATTTAAAAAAAAACATGTAACAACTTTTATTTCCCAAACTTATTCAGACCTGCTGTGTCTTATTCAGTGACACAACTCTGATGGCTCAACTCTCTGTAAAAAAGTTTCTCCTTTGATGTCACCTGACTTTTTTCCTAATGAGAGCAGAAAGAGTTCTGTAATTATCAATTTCATAATTAATGTTTGGCATCTGAAAACGCTTTAAAGTCAAAGTTTACCCTCGAGTTTGTCGGCCTATTTAACTTTTTCACCAATGCCCATCATTACATGTTTATACAAACACACCACACAACCACATTTTGTTTTCTTTAATTCCACTGCTATTTTGGCCTAAAAGCCAACTAAACAGTTTGTGAAGCAAATAAACAGACTGGTAGGAGATTCAAAGGGTTATGGAGTTACTTATCTGTATTTAACTGGACCTACATCCTGGCACTTATTTGCTGTCAGACAGAGAAAGGCTTCTTTATACTCCTTAGTGCACATCGGCCATACATCCTTGCAGCGGTGACAGAGGTCAGAAGGTTGTAGCCTAAGGCCTTCTTTGACCCAAGAGTCAATAACGCAGTTGGGTCAGGGTGCGCTGGGCCTTGCAGTGATCCGTGTAGGTGAGAAAGCAATATGGAGTTGTATTTTGGTGGTGTTTATAAGGAAGTGACAAGTCAACAGATTATAATTTATGGTATTACCTTCTGCATCTTCAAGGAAGTGGTTTAAAGTGCAACATAGGTTCAGTGGAAAAAGTCGGCATTTTTGAAGGTAAAGTCATGAAGAGAGGAGCAAACATTTTTCTGGCTGTTAAGTCTATTTTTTTTAAACCTCCAGTAGCAACTCTCCATGCAGTCCACACAGACTTAAATAATTTATCTCCTCTTGCTCTCCCTCGATCTTGCACTTTCTCCCCCCTTTCCTCCCCCCATCCCCTCCCCTCACCTCTCATTCCTCTTAGCACTTGCTTCATTTGTTTGCTTTGAGGAGCTAAATCTTGTTTGCGCGTATTAATAAGTCAAGGCGGATTATGCCCCCACCCCCGCGGCTCCTGTAGCGTCCTAACCCTCTCTGCATACACTGAGTTTGCGGATGGGTGGCTCTGTTTGCAGAATGCCCACCCTCCAGTCCCCCCACCGAATCAGAGAGGCCTAGCGCGCTGGGCTAATTAGATTAATTCCGACGCCTGTAATGATTGCTCGCCATCTATTTTTAATGACTGGTGCATATCAAAGAATAGTAAAGCATGCTACCAGCAAAGCCTGCTCCCAGTCCCCCCAATGTGTCAGGCACAGTTGGGGGCACTGGCTTAGTGCTTGAGTGTTAGCATATTGCCATTGTGTGTGTCTCTGCGTGCATGAATACATTTGTGTCACTGCGGGCTAAAAAGGAACATGTGTTCATCCCGGCCTGTGCCTCTCTCGCAAACACACCCACCCACAAAGCAAACAAACCCTAAACAAATCAACAAATACATAAATTACCACCCATTCATTAAAATGATACATAATTCCAGCTGTTGTGGTTGTCATTTAGAGTGATATATGGTTTTTAAAGCAACTGCAGAAACACTTAGCTTTCTTTTTTATTTTTTCTTTGATTCCTCTCATCTTTTTTTTCTCACTGCACATCCTTTTTTTCCTGTCAACTTTCTCTTGTAGAAAACAAAAGCGAACCCACCTTTATAATATGTCGTCAAGCATTAAATCACGGTTTACACCTTGCCATCCCCGAGCAAGCGCGTTCATTACCCCTCTTTATGCATTTGAGATGTTGCTCATCTTTAATAGATAGATCTAAGTCTTTCCTCGTCTTTCTTCACCCCTCTGTCTCTTGGCCTTGTAAAAGGGAGTATAAATATTTGAGAGGGAAGCGGTTCAAAAGTGGGGAAAAAGGGGGCGTTTAGCGTAACCCATTTGGAAATACAAATGTGAAATGAGAGACTGTGAAGAGTAAAGGAAGGATGAAAGAAAAGGCACAAGATCATGAGGCAAGAACCAGAAGTCATTGAGAACAAACTCCCTGTACACCCCCCTAATTTTCATCTTCTGTTCCTCTCACAGGCTGAATAAACATGTTCAACTCTCCCTCACTCGCTCACACACACACACACACACACACACACATACATGCGCGCGCACACAGTAGATTTCCATAAAATATTAAAAGAGGTGTTTCCTGTAATTATAGCACTGTTTGCCTCTGCCTCAAAGCCTGATCTGTAATTAAACAGGATTGCACATGCACATGCCAAGGTAAAGCACGCACAAACACACCTCCAACCGCCCACCCCCCAAACATACACATAACACACACACGCAGAGCACGGTGCAGGCTCTTGAGTGGATTGATGTAATTTATACCCTCCTGTAACACATGCTCAAATTTGTGCTCACACACACATACACACACACAAACGCGCGCACATTACTCAATGGACTCATTCATAAACAAGCGGTCATACGCATTGAGGCTTGAGCAAACACACACCTTCTCCGTCATCACACACATTTTTATCTCACTCCAACAAGGAAGAAAAATCAGGAGTCTGTAAAAAGCTATCTTTCCCAGACACCCCATTGTGATGTTATCTCCATAAGTATCCATATATTGATCCACCTCCCTCTTCCCCCCTTTTTAATTCTCTCTTCTTCCCACCCCTCACTCACCTAACCCTTATCTAATCTGGCTTTGCCACTAATGGCAGCCATTCCCAGCCATGAACAAGTGCCATAATGTGCTCTGGTAAGACGTTATGATGTGAAATGACCCCACTGATTGGCTCGCATCCCCACTGACAAAAAAGAGGTGGCGGCAGTCACTTATTACTGTTAATGAGCTGTGGGATGGGCTCAAAGTGGCATGTCGCACGCGCACATTTGCACAAATGTATGCATGTGTTTTCGTATGCACGCATTCGTGCTTTGCATAATTGTAGAGGCATTACTCCACCTGTCTGTGGCCCAACAAATTTTCTCTCGTTAGCGATGGGAGGTCCCACTGTGTGGGCGTGTGACGAGCTTTTAATGGCCGCCACTTGGCATTGTCGTGTCGCGTTTTCGATGACTGTTGCATCTGTTCCTATTTTTTGCATCTGCTGTAGACACCTGGTGTGTCTGCAGTGAACAAAGCCAAACACAGGCACTTATTGTAACAAATGATACACGCTTCAGCTTTTTCAGTAAACGGCATCGAAGCTCAGTAGCTCAGCTTTTTTAGGCTGTGAAACAGGGACAAAAATACAGTATGAAATTTAGTTTTAAAAAATTTTTTTTTTTTTTTAAACTGTGTCAGTGCCACGGGTAAAGATAAGACAGGGACACTGATGGGGTGGAAAAAAATGGTGAGAATAATCTCTTTCTTTCCTAGCATGTGTCCACAGCCACTGTGTGTTTTTCAAACTGGCAGCGCCTGCCTGGACTAATCCACGGGACGCATCCAATCAGCCACAGTGCATGTGCGACACATGTTTTTTTATTCAATCTTCTTGTCTTTTCATCTTCCGCCACCACCAGAATGCTTCCTGCTATTTTCTTCCCAGCTCAGCACAAACGAATAACAGATGTTCAAAGGCTGGAACATGCGTTCCCCTTCTCCTCGTCCTGTGCTGTAACTAGTCTGTGACAACCTTTGCACTCTCACTCTCTCATCTTTCCCACTCTTTTTCTTTTAAATTTTCCCTGAAGCCTGCCCTTCCCTCGTCTGCTATGTGGGGACAAGGAGCTGCACCCATCTCCCAACCGATCCTTTTTGAATATTTGTATATCTGATTTTGAGTCTGAGATGATTTGCCTTTTTAAAATTTGTGTTGGCAACCTGCATAACTGTACCCAAGAGATGTATTTATGTGAATGACAAACTGACATGACATATCATTTGTTCTCATGGAACTCATAAAGTTAAAAGGTAAAGCTACCTTAAGCAGAGCAAGGTTTTGAGCTTACACTTCTCATACAAATCAGTAATTAACATCTCATTTCAAGCATTTGCTTATTAATCAGATTCTCAAACCAATAAATCAATGGTGTTTTAATAGCACATACATGGAAAAAATGTGTTTATGCGGTGCTGTGGCTAGAATGGAGGATATAGTGGAGTGTCTGGGAAGAGTCAATATTTTCATATGTAAGCCTGTGAAATTAATGACCTAATATCTGCAATGAGAAAGCTTGTCTTAAAGGGATAATCCTCCTCCTGCTTCTTGGGAAGACAGGAGCAACAGAATCGATGAAGGTTTAGACGCTGGGAAATTATAACTGCATACACACTTGCATACCGCACATTGACACGAACAAAGACATGTACTGGACGACGGACAGGCAGAGTTTTATTCTCATCTGCTAGAACCGCACCGTTTGGGTTGGATGATGATGTTTTACTTGATCGCAAAAACTGACAGCCTTTAATTGTAAACCTAAATTCACAGTCAATGACATTTGGAAGTTATTTAGATTAGCAATCAGCTGCTTAATTAAATCCAAAGGATAAATAAGAGGGGTGAAAACACATGGCAAATTTTATTGTTATTTCTATTGTGCTGCAGTTCACAAACTGTAACCCTTTGAAGATGCTTGGATTGTGTACCAGACTTTTTTTTTTTTTTTTAAGGGCTCATTTATTATTATTTAGATTGGTGCATGTGTACGTAACCCTGACCAAGCTTATTGATTACAATGCCAGGAAAGACAAAGGCCCTTTTGTGTTCACCAAACAGCAGCAGTTTCCTGCACACATACACACATACACACACACACACACACTGACACACTCACATACTCAGAATTAAAATGTCATTACTTAGCTAGAACCAAGGAGCTCAACAAGACAGAGGAGACGGAGAAAGGAGAAAAAGAGAGACCAAAATGGTACTTAACGCTTTCATTATCCAAATGAATGAAAATCACGTCAATGAATCAAGACACTGTACATCTGTCTGAAAATCAGTGAACAATTACAAGAGGAAGCTAATGAAGACTGGGGCTTTGTGCAGCGAGGGCTCAAAGCCGTCAAAAGGCTTTTGATTCCATTTGGAGGAAAGACATCTGAGGGCAGGCTGGTCCGATGCCAGCTGACCTGCTTCGTCTGAACTCTGACCTCTGGAGTAACTCGGGAACTAGGCGGATAGCTGACTCGCTGGCTTGCCCATTGTCTAGAGAAAGAGCGTTTGTGTACAAATATTCATTTTAATTTCACACTCTTTAAAAAAAATTGTTAAACAGCCTTTCACCCTCGTGGACTTTGCACCCGTGCAATATGAGCATGGGTGAAAAAAGCCCACTCCGTGTTTCAGCATCCATAGGAGAATGCTGTGGCTGAGGACAACTAGGAAGAATGGAGTGGTAGGGGGCATGTAGAGGACAATCATTAGACTGCACAGAAGGAGGAATGAGGAAAAGCTGCTGGGTGTTAGATGAAGTGAGCGGGAAGCTCAGCGGTCCCCGAGCATCTGGCAGCGCATCACAGGGAGCCACGGTCCCTGTCATTAATAGTGATGAAATCATTTAAGCCATCAGAACTAAACGAGCCAGTTAAGAGACACTCAGTGCTACACTTCTGTCTTGAGACAGAAACTCATTGCCTGCATGCGCTGCTGGCATTGACAAAGTGAGAGAACAAATAGATGTGTGCATGCATGGTAGCTGACAGGGTGCAGAAAGTGCATTAACTATTACCGACTTGTGTGTTGTTTTTATGCAGCTGTGTTTATGATGAACCCAACTGCTGCAGATTGAAAGTGAGGGCATAGTTTCCAGCTCTCGTGTGGGGTAAAAATACTTAAAATGTTTTGAATTTTAACTCTGAAATTTGAGCTTAATTGCCTGAAGTTTGAGAGAAATTTTAAGGATTTTTTAAAATTTTTCAAATGACCTGTCATTAGTTTCAGTAACAGAAAAATGCAGCACAAATTACAATTACAAATTAATATGGAAGAAGCTGTTTAGCTTTTAGCAACATCTGGCAACAATAAATGAGAGGAAACAAAAAGAAATGCAATAACTGTCTGCAGTAAACAGAAGTAGAAGAAGAGTGCCATTACCTAAATGATAAATAGTTGCTGTAATTAAACACTTCAAACAATATAATCTTCAGCAATTGCAGCATTTAACTATTACAACCATTTAAATTCAGAAGCCACATTTATGAATGGTGAAAATGTGTATTTTAGTTAAACAGAGATGCAATATGTTGAGAGGAGGTCACCGGGCCTGAAAAGCATTAAGAGCTCAACATTAAATGAGGAAAAAAGTAAATGTTCCAGCCTCGACAGCAGGCTTGCTCAAATGGTTTGAGGAAAAAAAAAAAAAAAGATCACTTATTTATCCTGGCGCTACCTGTGTGTGAAGCTGCATCATAGGATTTACAGAAGTTATGGCGTCTCATTTGTTTGGTCACTCCAGTGAAAGGAATGTGTAGTTGGTAGAATAAAGCAACAAACTTGTTTATTATTGGTGTGCCACAATTTACAAGAGATGTACAATCATTAGAGCTGCAGCGAGTGGAGAACCAAACCACTGGCTAAATCTGCCATGAAATACTAGACTGCTGCAATAAAACCTGAGCATCTGCACCAAACTGGAAACAGATGAACCCTGTCAAGGATACATTGTGCTCTTTTCCCCTCCTTGTTTCCTACAAGGCTGCGGGTCTTCTGTAGATGGGTTAGGAAGAGTGTTTCTTTTTCTTTTTTGCATAATTATGTATGTTCGTGTATGTGCGTAGAGCGCAGAGTAGATGCTGATCGCACGCGTGTGGTAGCACATGCACTGGTGTATGCTTGTTGGTCTTTGTGTGTATCATGTTATAGGCTACACAAGTACTGAGGCCACAAAGGAAATCCATAGCCAACAACAGCACAGCTACTGGCAAGGGGCCATACCACCCCAGAGGCTTATGGGATAGGGTTTACAACCAGAGACGGATTGTAGGAGGGTGAAATTTGTAAGGGTCACCCTGTGCTACACTGCATATTGTGTCCAGTTATTCTTCAGAAAACTGTCAACTGCCTTCCTAGAATTTCTCACCTTTCTCCATGATATGTTTTCATCATGTGAAAGTGAAGATAAAAAGCAGCTCTCAACCTATAGGCTACGGTGCACTCATTGTACAAATAAGGCTATTAATACCAAGTATTACACTGATGTAGTGCAGAGTTCCTCAGATTTATAGACTGCATTAAGAGTCAGATGAGAACATTATGGTGCTCATTGTGAATTAGGGCATGGGCTCTGTGCCTTGTTTGCTCCTGGGGCGAGGTTCTGATATCCCCTTACTTCCTCACAGCCCTCACTCAGAGGGGACAAGTGTGCTTTTTCCATCTCAGTCCCAGACAACTTCTTTCCAGGATGCTGGCGCTTCGTTATATAATGATATTTGATCACTGCAAGGCCACGCTGGATGACTGGTTACACTATACAGATGTAGAATGGTGATTGGTTTATTAGCCTTATAAACATAACGACGTGCTGTGTTAGCCTTTTTGGCAACACGAACTAAAGTGGATGTAAGATGCTGGGTTATACCTCTCTTTTATGCTCCTGGTGATGCATTTAGATGATGTGTTAATTTTGCTGTAATTTGCTTGACTCAGTGTTAAGAGTTTAGGAATATTTTCTGGTGGCTCAAGTAGAAAGTGGACGCAGAGCCCAGAAAGTGCCACGCTCATCACTACCACCGCCCTCTCCCCCTCTCCTTTGTCTTGTCATCCTTTTCCTCTTCTCTTCACTGGGCATTTCCTCAGTGACGTTGCCGTTTATTGACAGAGCAGTACATTCTAGGCATATCTGGGGATTAAGTTGCAAATTTAAGCAATGGGAAAATCAATGGGTTCCTCTTTTAATTCATGAGAAAGGCTGTCACTGGGAGAGAAAAGAAAAACAGTAGGGCAATGTGGCTGTTTAGATCACATTCATCTAGGTAGAAGCAGAAGAGGAGGAGGACAGCATCCTTTAAATCTCTCCATCAAGTGAAGGCAAGTCTGGTGGTTGGTGGCTCGCCAGAGATAAAACCGCAGAAGAAAAAATATAGATCTTCTGCTTCCACCTTTATCTGTGACTTTGAGTGACTGCTGGATTACAGAATATTTTAATGTGAATTTGTGTTCATTTTATTTATCAAAAAGCCATTTTCTTTCTTTCTTTTTTTTAATTGATCATTTTATTTTAGGAACAGAAGTAGTAACTAATGTAAAGAATACCGCTGCAAACAGGCATCTGCCTACACAAGTTAGTCTTTTTTTTTTCTTCTTACATAAAGCCGTGAAGTCCTCTTGGTCTTTTTGTTTTCATCTTCAGAGGCTCCGAACATAAGCTGCTCTGTTTTTGATATGGCAAACATTTTAGTTCTTTTTTTTAATACCAGGAAAAAGGAGAATAACCAGCAGTTTATAAGAAGTGTAAAAGGTGTACATGTC
This sequence comes from Zenarchopterus dispar, assembly GCA_028564865.1. Lineage (NCBI taxonomy): Eukaryota > Metazoa > Chordata > Actinopteri > Beloniformes > Zenarchopteridae > Zenarchopterus > Zenarchopterus dispar. The sequence goes on from JAOWBL010000001.1 coordinate 8,487,399, forward strand.
ACTTAATTTCTGAACACTAGGCTTCTCTGGCAAATATTCAGGAAAGTCATCAGATGCAGCGGGTTTTATGGCTCCTCTAAACCAGTCATGTTCATTCCCAGGTTAGACTGTGTTACACTGTATCCCCTGCTGACTTAAGGGAATTTGGTTTTTTAATGAACAGCTCAATATCCAATTCATTAAAGTGGCTGTTTTATTTGATGCACTTTCCTTACTCCAGCTGAACCTGGAAAGGAAGCCTTGGGGATGATGGCAGATGGAGTCCTGCTGAAGGATGTCCAGTTGGACGCACAAAGTACAGCGAGTGTGTGCCTGTGCTTGGCCCTCAGAGGGACTCCGGGGCTCCTGCTGATTGTGGTTCTTCTCTGCAGGGGCGGAGATCAGGAGTTTTACTCTGTTTGACTGCTGAACGACAAGAGCTGTAATTGGCCCCATGCACACTCTCCCTCATCATTAGAGACAAGCCAAGAGGCAAGCTTAACAATCGGTTTGGGGCGCACTGCCAGTGCTTTCTCTGGCTCTCTGAGTGTCCATCTGACAGTGAAAAAGCATAAAGAGGCACGTAAGACTTTAGCGGCATATTGAAAATGTCGCCCATGGCTCCGCTTTGTATGTATATGAATCCTCTGCCAGTTTGTAATTAGCAATCCTCTCATTTAGCACCTCATCTCCAAACAGTAGATCCTGCTATCCCTGCACGTTATTGTCTGCAGGACACTTGTAGCAACAAATACCTGAGGCAAAGTACACTCTGAGATATAATACAAACAGGCATTGCATGTCATAAAAAAATAGGAAATCTAATATACAGCAGGTTGGAGGCCCTGAACGGGAAAAAAAGTATTGAGTGGAAAGGTGAAGTAACATAAAGCAGAGAACCTTTTTGAAATTTGAAAGGGTAAGAGCAGGAGGAGAAGAGGCTCCCTAGCAGGGGCCTGACGGGGGTGGTTGGGGATGTGTCAGGTGCCTGAGCTGCTCTCTGTGCCGGCCAGTGTTGTTGTTACACCGAGGGCAGAGCCACAAGTCCGAAAGTATTGATTTCTCGCCTTGTCAAGAGGCAGAGAACTGTCATGTGGAGAGCCCTGACCTTGGTACACACACTAAGACAACTATTCCCCCTGGCCCCCCACCGCACAGAGAGGAGAGAGGAGAGGAGCAAAAAACATATCAGCATCGGGCAGCAAACAACAACGAGCTACCACGTATCCTGTAGGGGGGGCAGGGTGGAGGAGGAAGGAGAAGAGAGAGGAGGTGAGCATGAGAGGAAGAAAAAAAAGAGGAAAGGAGGGAATGAAAGTTAGAACAGGAAGCAAGACAGAGAGGGGAGAGGAGCTAACAGTTAAAGCCAAGGCCAGTTCCCCCGAGTTGTCAGTGGGCAGCCCAGTGTCTGGTTATCACGCTGTTTGAAACGACAATGGCTTGACTTGTATTTTCCTCCTGAGACTCAACTCAAATCTATAAACCAGAGGGAGGGAGGGAAGAGGGGAGGCTTAGAGTGCTAGAAACAAGAAAAGGTTGGTCAGATAAAGAAACAGAACAAGGAGATGCTGGCAAAAGGAAAGCCTGACAAAAAGAAAAGTGAGAGAGAGGGAGTGCGCGTTTGGCTACTTCTGTTTCTCTATCGCTGCTGTGCTTGTAGCCTTTGAGATCCACATAGAGAGACAGAGAGGGTGGAAGTGAAATAAGGCATCAGCTCCAGTGAAATGTTTTTCATGTGGAAGCTCCACCAGGATTTGACAACAAGAAAGGGATTGCTGTCACCTGCAGCTACACGGCTGGGCTCATCCCGAGTCACTGTGGAGAGCCAGTCGGAGAAAACACAAGCCTACAAAGAGCTCTGCCTGGGTTAGATCAGGGTGACAGACACTTAAGAGACCCAGCTTTAGTCACACATCTCTTGCCTCAGATCAGGGCGTTTTGCTAACAAGCTCAGCAGCAAGTTCCCTCTCTTATACACAGAGGCTTAAGAATAAAGGACACTTTTTCATGATGAAGAGTTCTGTTTGGAGTTGTGAGGGAATCTATGCACAAAGTCTCTTTTTTAGTGATTCTGAAAGAAGTGAACTCCTAATTAAATTAGCTGGCTTATTAGTGTTTGACATTGTGAGCTTGGCTATAAGTAAGGAAGTGGGGACTTGGGGGAGTGGATTTAAAGAGCAGAGTTGGTTTTGGGTCTAATTTTACACTCTCCTGGCACACATTATTCCCTTTGTAGATGCAGTTAGGCCCAGATATGGTAATGCTAATAATACATGTGCACGGGGTTTTAAGACGACTTTCTCACGTAAACTGCCAAACCTGGGAAGCAACTATTAAGCCCAGTGACTCCAGCCTTGTCGGGCATCGTCAGTGCTGAGGATTTGTCATTTATGCATGTGTATAATTAAAAAAAAAAAAAAGATAAAGCTTTCATTAGAATCGTGTCATTAGGCAAAAGATGGAGATAAACTGAGTTATTGTTCCATTTGGATATAAGAATGTGTAACCTTCTTCATCATCTTACAATCCTCTTATTTGAATTCATCTTGAAGGGGGAGAGAGAGAAAAAAAACAGATTAAGCACACCTTCGGCCATAATACTGTTTAGTAGCCTTGATGCTGATTTTTGCCTGTTAGTCGGCCCTAATTTGGCCAAATCTAATTGCTAATTACGCTTGCTTTCATTGTCTCAGAGTCGTAAATCCAAGGGCTTTAGCAGAATTAACTTTGCTCTCTGAAAAAAAAGAATCTTTGATCAAAAATAACAACATACACTCTCCACAAGGCTGTGCAAAAAAGAGAAAAAACACGCACACACATGCGTACGCAATCTGTTTTATCTGTCTTCTTAACTTTCTCCGTCTGCGAGAGGTCGATATTCACCTCTCGATGCCCTGTGAACACAGACCCTGAAAAGTACAGATCTTTATCATTATACAATAGTATCTGATCAGTGAAGTGTTAAAAATGACTGGGAAGATGGTTGACTGTCACAAAACAATGTTGTGCCTTCTGTCACAGTAGTATAAGGACTCTGATCATTTAAAAACACAAGTAAATTAGGGTTTCTAAGAATAGGACTAACTGCTTGCTAACATGTTAATGGGCCTCCAGGATTAGCTCCTTTCATGGGACTTTTAAACAGACTTGAGGTAATGAAAGATTATGCTAAAAGAAGGTACTTTGCCCTCTTAGTCAGCTCTCTTAGGGGGTATCACACCGTTTGTGCCTCGGTGAACTAGGACATGCCAGGGAGGCATGTGGGCCCCTCTGCTTCCCTGCATGGGTGCCAAAAGGCAGAGAGCCAAGCAAATACCCTGACTGACATACGATAAACTTGGGGACAGGTGACCAAAGTGAAATGGGCCATTCTTCAAATTCCACGCAAGTTTCCAAGTAGCAACATGCCAAGAGAGAATTTCACTTCTCATAAATCCAGGAGGGGGAAAAAAAGAGCAGGTCAACACCCTCACTGGTGTCAACAGGTATGATGAAACACGGGATCATTAAGATTAGACATCTTGATGATATACTGTAATGTAACTCTTTTCCTCACTGTGCCAAGCTCAGTGAGGGTCCACTCTACTCATCTCGGTACCAAATTGGACATGTCAAAAGTTGAGTTGGGGTAAAAAGGCCACTGTATTCACTCAGACTATCATGTGGGGTTTTGCAAAGTCATGCTGATGAAAATTTGTCCAAAAGATCAGGTCTGTCAAATAACCAGAGGAAATGATTCATGAAACAGTTTAGAAGCATTAGTTTTATACACATTTCTCGATTTAAATGGGATTTTTTATGTAAAAGTAAATCAATTTCTTGTTCTTGTATACATATATATTCTGTCAGTTTGGTGTTGGTAATATGAGGATATTTTACACTTCCTATTTGTGTGAGCGCCCATATTCAACTATATATTCTGTCTCATATTGCTGTGTAATTCTACAAGCTTTCTTGGGTGTAATTTGTGTCTAAATTTACCTCTGCGTGGAAGTGGCCAGTCTTAAAGAGGAGAGGGTGCAGGAAGGTTTAGTGACTTTTTAGCTCTTAAAAGTTGCTGCGCTGAACAGAGAAATAAATTCATGGTTGAAAAAGAAGCTGTTGTGCTATAACGTTTTTTTGACAAAAATGTGGTTCAGATATGTCATCAACTCTTCTTTAAATTCAAGGTCCAGTCAGAAGCATGAACCACTTTAAATAATACTAGAAGAGACAGAAACAGTTTGAAATTCTGGTCATGGCAGCACACGTTAAATTTCATTTCTTCTCATTGTCTTTTGCTTCCATCCTTGTTTGTCTCAGTTTTTTCTGACCCACTCTTGTTTTTCCTCCATGTATTCCCCACTGCCCATGGAAATGCCTGGTTAAGTGCTGTTCTGACATTAGCTGAGTGTATAGTCACAGCATTTGGCCTGGGGACAAATGTTAGACAGGCTCTATAAATATGGATGCCACACTCCCCGTTGACTCCTTGATGAGCTTGCATGTGTCTGTGCGTGTTTGTGTCTGGGTGGCATGCCGTTTGCTCTGTCACACCACGTCCCCACTGTTTGTTTACTCACTCTGACAGAGATACACTCGCTTGCTGATGGTGCTCACCACCTCCGCCTCGCAAGTGCCAAAAAGCTTGCCCCAGCTCTTCCTGTAAATAATGCATCTGTCAGTACCACGCAGCCAGCGGGCAGCGCAACCCCGAGTCATATGAACTGTTTCATAGGCTGGTGAATCTGTTTATCAGCCTACATTTGTGTGTCAGTTGCAGTCTGGCTCCACGTTCGTGTGTGAGAGTTAGAAACTGCCTTTGTCACATGCTGTCACACCCGGAGAGCTCAGTAATATGTTAAAATGCCGGCGGCCGGGCCAGGCGTCTTCCTGTGTGTCTGCTGCTGCCCCTGCGTGTGCCCCGTGGCTGCACTGATGCCAGCACGTGCAGAACTGCGGGGAAGGTCCCCACGGAGAGGAAGTGGGCCATTAGTACAGTCCTTGCCCCGCCATTTTATTCCACTTCAGTACATATTACACTGGGCCGCCCTCTACTAACTATCTAACGCATGCTAATTAGCCTAGCGACAGAGGCAGTTTCTCCTTGCTCTGGGAGCATATGTGTAACTACAGAGCAAAACTGGCAGAAAAAGACATGGCCAGGGACTGATGCTCCATTAAGTTTTGCTCTTTTGCACTAGAAGTAGGAATGTAATGCAAAAGAGGAGCTCCCTGTTGTAGAGCAGCATGAAAAATGTGACTGATGGGACAATTTCACAAGTGAAAAGAGGGTCAGAGTTGAGCGATATCTGAAAAGTCGGAAGGTCAATAACTGACTGATTCAAGCAAGCATCCTATATACCTGTAAATAAAGTTATTTTACTCATGACTTGTCTTGCATTTTAGATTAGTATGGCGTGCTGTCTGCTCTTTTTTTTTTTTTTTTATACCAGCTCTCCTTTCCTGCAACGTCTTCATTTTCTGGAAGCAAGAACAACCACAGCCTTAATGAAGCTTAATGATGATAGTCATAACACAACAATAATCCAGTGGTCTGGAAAACTAATCAATGCGTCTTCTCTCCTTCCCCTAATGACCTGTGAAAACAAAGCAATAAAAAGGCGGTGTGTGTTTATTTTGGCCCAAGCAACAGGCTGATAGCACTGGTTGGTTGATTAGTGCAGAGCAAAGCCAAGATGGTCGCAGAGATTAAGAGACACACTGATCTGCTGTCACCACATGAGGTGAAGGTACAAGTGTGTGCATTTTAGCTATTTTTAGTTGAAGCGTATTCTTTATACAACACTGGGGTCATTATCTGTGAACAAAGCAGATGACTATTTTATTTTCAGCACGAACAGGATTTTTTCCCCTCTTATTTCACTCCAGTCAGTGGCACAAACTTGTCATCACAGAAATGTATTTTGTTTCCCTTGTCCTCTGTGTGGGGTGGCTGACCAGCATTACTCTTTTTTTTTTTTTTTTAAATCATGCATCTTTTAGCTGATTTCTTCCAGACTCTGGCCCTTTAGCTTAAATCATTGTGGTGTGCCGTGTGCAATTTTGGGACACAGACCTGCACCCAGCATGGTTCAAAAATCGCAATTCCTCAGATTCATCTTTTCCCTTATTAGGAAGAAATCCAAAAGCATGGGATCTTTTTTTTTTTCCAAACCCTTTTTAAAGATTTTTTTCAGTATGATGTAAAGTCTTCGTTGAAGTAACTGCTTTTATTTAGTTCAGTACAGAAAGGGAAAAAAGAAAAGTCTTTCACTTTAATGGTGAAGAGAGAATTTGGAAAAAGAACATTTAAAAAATGAGTCTAATCCACTTGTAAAGACAGATTCATGCTTCGCATTCAAGATCTGATCAACTACTGGATTTTCTTTGTCACAGTATAGTAAAAAAAAAATTCTCACATCTTTATTTCGTTATAAATAAAGCACTCGATTTACATCATTTGATGTGGAAATGATTTTTACATGTGTTACACAAACACACAGAGGAAAAGGCTGCCTTAACCATGCCCTCCAGAGTCCATACCAAACACGCATCATGCATTTTAGATTAGGACACATGGAATTCTTGAAATGTCCTAAATTAAAATTATTTATCAAGCTTTTCTTTTTTGTACTTTGTATTCCCCGGTCAGATCATGTAAATACCCTAACACACACACACACAACACACTCCACATGTCAGCTTGGGAGATCACTGTCAGGTGGATTACATGATGGGGTGATGTGTCTTTTTTCCCCGCTTGCTGGAGAGCCTGGTGTCCTGATTAAAAATTTCAGCTCCACTGCCTTTCTAATTAATTAGCGAGGCCACTCAGAGGATCGCTGTGGACCAATTAGTCTCTAGCAAGCCGATGATGCCTATCGCTACTGCATCACTGTGCAGCTGTCGCTCCCTGCTCCGAGGACGGCCGGGGATGGACCCTCAGGTGTTCACACAGGTTCATACAGCAGCATTCATGCATGCGTAATACACCAGATGCACACAGCGCCACGGTAATGATAGACATCCAAGAGGAAGAGGGAAATATGCACACAAAGACACACTCATAAAGATGTTTTGAGATTAAAATAATCTAAAATCAAATTAAAATGAATGCACACAAAGTTCCAACTGAATGCAGTTTTTTAAACATAAGCCCATAATGTGTTGATTTTAGAATTTTTGGATTTTTTTTTTGGAAAAACCTTTCACTTATAGCTTAAAAAAGGCTGCAATGTCTTTGAAAACTTGTAACAGTCAGGACAACAGCCACTTGAGGAAGCTGCTCCTTTTTCATCCTGCTTACCTTCATTTAAATTAACATCAAATGAAGTAAGATGGAACTGTTTCTGGACTCTGACAGCGACTTCATCCTGCATGCTGACCACAGGGCTGGGTGGGGAGATGTCTGCAGATCTTTCAGAGGGGGTGGCAGAGTTTGCTGACTTTGTGAGAACGGACTAGTTATAAGGCTCATTTCCACTTCAAAAAGGTCGTCTGAAACATGGCATCAGCAGGCCTCTCCTGCAGTCGGTAGCTGCACATGCGTTCATCTGTGCACTAATACACGTACGCACGCAAACACCATCTGATTATCTCTCATTTACTCACACTCTCGGTGTCTCTCCTCTGCCTTCTTTCCTTAAAGTCTGTTTATTCGTACTTGAGGAAAATGCGCTGATACCGTTTTTCTTCTAGACTGAAAAACAGCCACAAGCTAAAAAAAAAAAAAGTGTTTAACTTCAAAGCCTCCAGTGGTGGTGGGTACACACTAATGAACACATTACACATTTCACACACACAAACAGTCGTAGCTTTGGTTACTGAGTGGACCGTAGATTGGCATGTTCGAGGAATATAACATTTGTGTGGGTGCCCTTCCACACACGCTTACGCGAGTCACTTCGCAAGCACGAAAGTCAGCACCGTTGTGGCTGATTAGTATGAGAAGAGGGGATGAATATTGGAGGAGGATTCTCAAGAAGAGCCCATGAAACATGGAGAGAATGTCAAAGCATTTTGTTCCCGTCTCGTTCATTAGCCTAACTCGGGCTGCTGGACCCTCGCAGTTCATTCGCAATCGCACGACGACGAAGACAAAAAGGGCACACACATGCAAACAACGCTGCTGGAAACAGTTGTAGTTATTAGATCGGCATGTCTGACATTTTGTCGACATAAGTAATTAATTTAGCCTTTCTATTAGGAAAGTCCAAAGAGCCCAATTAACATGGCTAATACTGCTGCATCGTGTAAAAACATCATTTTTTTTAATACAGAGGGAATATTCAAATGACTTGCCTTCATTATTCAAATGTATAAGCAAAGTCATCACTGGGGAAAGAGACAAGATGGGATTCACACTCGTAGGAACGGGGAAATGATAATCAATCTTTTAGTTCTGCAAAGTAATCAAATAATAAAAAGCACATGTGATGTTGTCTGGTTTTCCTTGTTCGTGTCATCCAAAACTGGATGGCCTCTGAAATTTGTTGTCCTTTAGGCAGTTAATTTTTTCATGTCTTTTATCATATTTTCATTTCGCACTGTGTTGCAATGATCACTTTTGAATTATTCAATAAAAGAAAATCACATATTTTGAACTCTTGGCAGTGTATTGCTGTGAAGTGGGCATCACTTTGATATCTGACTGAAATTATACAGTGAGTAAAGGCGATAGACACGCAGGGTTTTTGTAGTACACACGCTCATACAGGAAGTCAGGCCAAATCCCTCAGCTTTACTTGTAACGCCCCAACCACTCAGAATCAGACAAATAATATTCTTAATTTAGGAAGTGTAAATGTAAAGGTCAATAGTTGGTTTGAGGGACATTGCATAGTTTATTTGAGGGGTTTTTTTCTCTTCTGATTGCTTTGTGGGTGCTATGTTTTCTGTTTTCACGTTCGTTCGGGTATTTGTTTTGTAGCTAACTCAGAGGGCCCCACCACTGCCGGGCCTGGGCTCTTGGCTCCACTCTCCCACTAGTATAGCTATAACAAAGTCAATATTACAAAGAGGTAACACATGTCGAGGTATGCTTCAGCCCTGCCTCGGTGCTGTGATCCTGTACTGGAGCGCGCACGCACGCACGCACGCACGCACGCACACACACACACACACACACACACACATTCCTTCTATGGCCTTCTATGGTAGACTGCCTACCTCCAAGGAGAAAAATGTATCCCACTTTTTTCTTTTCTTTTCTTTGCAAATTTGTTCTCTGGTTGAAGCTGGTATTTTAGCTGTTCTCACATGTGGAATTGTTCATGTATGTGACTGTGAGAGCGTGCGTGAAGGTCTCCAGTTGCGTGGCGTTATGTGTGAGTGTAAAGTACTTGTTGGTTGTTTGTGTGTTCTTATAAATTTCGAGCGTATGCGTGTGTGCGTGTGTGTGAGGGCCAGTTTGTTTTGTTTTTCCCTTACTTCAGCACATCTGAGAGAGCTTTTCTGGAACTCCTGAGCCTTGTCCAAACAAAGATGGCCGAATGTGAGGGATGGAGGGGAGGTGGATCAGGGCGTGCGCGCATGTGTGTGTGTGTGTGTGTGTGT
>JAOWBL010000001.1:8524039-8551108 GCA_028564865.1 Zenarchopterus dispar
TCACATGAGCCACTATTCCCAACACACAGAGAAGGAGGGGCCACCAAGAGAAGAGAAGGTTATACTGAAAAAGATGCAGACAAAATGAGGTGATAACTTACAACTTGGAGCAATCTAACAGTTTAGAACATGATGAGCTGGAAGAAATGTGGGATGCAACACCAGACTGAAAACAAAGACCTACAAAGAAGTAATGATTCCTCAAGTGGTGGCAATGACTTATTTTGTCTATTCCAATCAAGGAAAGGCCATGCCTTACAGTGGAATAAAAGTATATTTAAGAATTAAATAAATGTCATGTGCAGAGATAAGCATTTAACTTTAATATCTGTGTAAAAAGACAATGCAGCATCAATTAAGAATAATAACAAGGCTAGTGTAAAACATTTAAGGTTTATAGTCAAAGATTGGAAACTGTAAAGTTAATACATCTACATTTGATTTTTAAAATCATGGCTATCTTTTACAGGTTATGTAAAACCTGCACACATGATAAAAAAAAACATTCAAATTGCTATATTTTTAAGGCACCAACAAATGTCACATTTTCCTTTGAAAATTGTGACATGACTTTGACCCTAATGTTTTGCATTATGAGAAACTGTTGCAAAAGTGAAATTGGACATCTACATCTGCTTACAAGTTTTGGGGTGTGACACCGGGCAACTGAATTTCAGCTCTGTCGGACTCAGTGTTGTCCAAGGACGCTTTTAAACTTTGCTGTGAGACACAGCTGGTTCAGATAAAACAGTTCTTCAGCATTGCCAGGTGTTCATTCAAGGAAGATTTGGTTTAAAATATATTACATGCACACACAAAGAAAGCAGTAAATGGAAAAAAGTATGTAGAAACAAATGAATATATATTGGGCAGCACTGTATATGCAGCGATCCAAGGTTATGACTATCCATGTGAGGAACATGTGTTGGAGTTTAAGGATGACCACAGAACTGTCGGCAGCCACTTATTCCACAATCTGACAAAGAAATTACACACCAGTGGATATTATTAATCGCTGCAAATCAGAATAATTTTTCAATGTTAAAGATCAAAATCGTTACACTTGTTAAGTGTATCCTTTCCGAGGGGGTAAACTAGGCTGGTGATAGCGCCTCACGGTGCGAGCCGGTGCTCAGTCTGCCAGGGTACTTCTCAGCAATGACATCTGGTAGATGGTGCTTTTCTCCCACCAGCACCGCCGCACGCCATTTGAGATCAGACAGATGCCAAGGCCGCTGTGGCAGCTCTGTTTTGCTATGGGAAACATGCTGTCACATCTGGTCCTTTCAAAGAGAAAGAGACGTGAGGGGAAGGGATAATGCGAGACAAAAGTGCAGAGGAGGATCACCGGGGTGCCGAGACACAAGCGATTTCACAGGCGCTTGCACGCACATACACATGTCACAGGCCCGAACATCAATGTGGTGTACCATGAGCATGATGCCCCTTCAGGGTGACAGCGTGATAAGAAGGAAGAATTAGACAGTAGCACTGGAGCAGCGTTCTATGTGTTACTTGCCACCCCTTTTTCGTCTCTTCCGCTCCCCCTCTCATTAACCTCAAGTCTGATTGCCCCCAGGACTCCCTTGTGCTAATTAGAGGGGGAAATATGTCTACGATGCATGCACTCCCGCACAGCCGCGCACACACAATTTTGCGCAGCCGACAGAAACGCTGCCGTAACTCTAGGTGTGAGAATGAAAGGCTTGTCTGCTATTGTGTTTCATCTGTGTTCAAAATGTGTTGGCAACCACAAAGTTAACCCCAGCAGGTGACGGCTAGCAGCACTGTTGATTACTTTTACACCGACAGCTTTCATCTCTGTAGTGCTCACTTTTTGATTTAGCCGTGCTAAATCAAGAAGTGAGCATTTGGTCTCAGCTTGACACAATTAGGGATGAACGGGATAGGAAACTGTGAATTGATCTTTTCCCCTTGTCAGTCGCTTATTATAATAACTATTGTTACAACACCAACAAATTGCTAATATTTTTAATTTAATATTTAAAAGCATCTTTAAAATAAAAAGAAATGGAAAAAATATAATGAAAGCAATTTTCTCATTTTTAAATGAGGTTAGATCTGCTGTGAGTAAGTTGCTCAGGAGGATGTATATTAACAGTTTGGCAAGGTGAATTACTTCTCTCTCTCTCTCGCTCTCTCTCTCTCACACACACACACACACACACACTCACACAATGACTGTTCCTGGCTCTTTGGCGAATTAAAGCCCACTGACAGGGAAGCAGTGCAGCCTCTTTCAGCGCAGGCATTTGTAATGGCACTTTGACGACTCAATTTAGAGGGCTTTTGTGTTCTCAGGAGCAATTTGTGAACACAGAAAGGGCACATCTTTTTCTTTTGTTTTACATGTTGTAAGGGACAAGCACGAGCAGACAAAAACACGTTGTTGGGGCTTGTACAGCAAATAGCCATTTGTACCTGGACTGGACCTCAGAATGACTGGGAAAGAGAGGAAGAAAAAGGGGTACGAAAGGGAGGGGTGGGTGCAAAAGAGAGTATTTAAGAGCACTTGAGTGCCAGCATTGATGTAGTCGCCTCTCCCAGTGGACAAAACTGGCCCCCTCGGCACCATGGCATGATTTTTCACTTTAGCAAGCGGCACTCAGTACTCCTCCTTTAGTCCCCTTCTTCCTCCTCTTCTCTCAGTCACTGCGTGCTTCAATGACTCCATCATTCCTTCTCATCCACTCTTCACTACGAGAAGCAAGGGTGTGCACAACTGCACGCACACTCACACACATACACAATTTGACCCATTTGCCCCTCTGCCATGGCTAGTAAATAATTCCATTGTGAGAGCCATTAGGAAGGATCTCAAGGGTTAAGAGGGGAAATGCACAGACAGTCAGATGGGTGATTAGACAATAAGAAGATGAAATGTCTACTATGGTTTTGTTGCTTATTGTTTCACAGAGCACACATTAGACCTGTGGCTAATTCATAAACTTAATGTCCTTAGATGCCTTTATTAATTCATTTGGTCAAGTAGGGACATTTACACACACATCCACATGCAAAGACACACACATTTGCTCACTGCCTCTCTTACATGTGGTTGTAGGTTAAAGGCCCAAGACCTACTGACCAACAGAATGTAAGATACAGTTATGCCAAGCGTGAATGGGACAGCAGATGGACACAACTGTTTGTGTTAATGGTCTGTGCATTTGCTTTCATGACTCTCTCTATGAGTAGTGCCTCATGTGATGCAGTTTTCCATTTTAGTCAAGGTCTGCAGCTTACATGGCAAAACCACAGTCCTACCAGTGAGTTAGCCTTTTAAGAATTAGTGCCACCAAACCGGAAACCCTCATTGGGGAGAGCGAGTCGGAGCACTAATTTATCCTAATGGTGTGTATATGCATGTCGGCGCATGAAACGTGTGACTTGTGTGTCTATTTCCCAACAGAGTCTGCAGCGAGTGCTTTTCAGACTTACTGGTCTTCTGAGTCTTTAGTTCAGCCACTGTCAGAGGGATCCTTGTATTTTTCCACAGGCATGTCAGAGGATTACACAGTCCCTCTGCTGTTACTCTGAACTACCCGCACACACACACTCACACACACGCACATCAAAGCAACTCAGCGTAGTGGTCAGCACTGTGCTTTTGGGGGGCACATTTACCAACTCACTCAGCAGGCTGCTGGCACACACTCTATGTGTGCCTGCAGGGTTTGCCTGTGACAAGTATACTCTCTATGTGTAAATGTTTACTTATAAGGGAAAGAAAATGCTCTTTGCTTGGTTTATGACTGTAAAAAAAAAAAAAGATTTTAAATCTACTGACGAAACATGTTTTCATGTTCCGTTTCAGAAAGATTCATCTGAATATAGATTTTAATCTTACAGCATGTCCCTATGTCCCTTGACTTCTAGGTAGATTTCTTAGCAGAACTAGTAGGCGTTTGTTTGTTTAATTTTCTTGTTATATCATTAAATATTATCAGTTAGCTGAGAAAGCAATATATGCATCTCAGTGAACACTTTCAAGCGTTAATAATCACCTGTTAATAAAATGTGTGTTCAGCATTATCATTACACAGTAAAAGAAGTGATTTGGAGCTCTCTCCGATATAAATTGGTATAGGGTATCAGTGTGGTAGAGTTATATAACATTAATTATTAAAGAACTTAGGCACTTTGGCTGAAGGGAAGATATTGTGTGCATGAATTATCCCTGATCAATATATAGAGTTTAGTTGTAACATGGTTCCTAATTACGCCCCCATTTGACCACACACTCACCTCTTCTCCCACCTTTTTGTTTTCTTCTCCTTCCAAGCTCTGCACCCGTCCCACTCCTTCACTGTTAGGTGTTTTGGCCTACACACAGGGCAACAAGAAAAGAACAATACAAATCGATGGGTTCACGCATTAACACACGAACACACGGCAGACAAGGTACAAGCTCCAGGACCTCTAACCCAAACATCTCTAGCCCTCCAGGTTGATCAATAGTCAGAAGAAAAGCATTAACAACCCATCACACTCTTTCCATCTCTCTCATTCAACACTAATCATTTTCTCAATGTTACCTCTCTCACCTTTTCCCCCTTTCTTCTGCAGTGGAGAGGAGAGTGTATTTCCCAGAGCTCCTTAAAAATCCCAGAAGCCTGTATGGTGCTATCTCACCTCCGGGCCACAGACAGACACCCAGTTAAAGGCTATTACAATTGTTAGCCTCCCCCCCATTCCATTCCAACAAGACGCAGACAAAACTTGGACATTAGCTAATCCATACTTATTGCATCTGGGTTCCTCTTACAGGCTTGTAATTCTTATGGAGAGACATATTAGCGCGACATATTAGGCCTGCACAGGTCTGCGAGGTGAGATGCTACACTGACACTAAATTGACTTAGCCGAAGCCCCATGGGATGTTGTTGGGCACTGTTGCTAGCTGACAAGCAAGGCCCAGTCTGCATGTATTGAGTTTCGGTGATGGCTGTTTAGTTTGCAGCGCTACACGGGGCAAAGGCGGGGAATGGAAGGCGCTCCACCTCATTGCGTTTACTGACAGGAGCCCTGCAGACCACAAGGCTAAAAGGATCAATAGCATTGCGCTGCATAGCACTACCAGATCAGGGCAGACCCAAACAGAGGAAGATTGCATTACACTTAGATTTAAATCAGGAGATGCCTGGATTGTTATCAGCACTATGTGTTATCAAGTATTTTATTTTCTGGTGCATTGCCACCCTATTGTAGATAGACCCACACTATGGTTATTTTTTTTGCATGTGGCGAACCTGGACCTGAGCCTCCAGGTGGCCTTGCATCCCCTCTCTGAACAAACAGAACAGCAGTTCGCTCCACTTCCCCCATGTCACCGGGGCCAAACACGGACATTGTGCGGCCCGCTGGCCTGCTGACACAACCAACCCGCCTGCCAGGGATTTGCTCCTGGGTCACAGAGTTGACATTTATTAAAGGAAGTTGCATGGAGAGTCTGAGGGAGTTGACAGTCCTATCGTCACGTTGCACTCCCGAATTCAGACACTTGTGCAGTACACACCCGTCTCTGTTTCCAACAATAAAAGAAACAATGAAGCAGTTAAGCAATGTATGACCCCCCCAGGGCCCACTACAATGACAAAGACAGCTCTCATTTCCCTCACTAGTGCCACTGGGTTTGACCGTCCGGGCTGGGATGTACAGCTTTTATCACAGTCAAAAGAGATACTTTCTTTCACCTGTGGGGATTTAAAATATCAAAACCCAAAAATTTAAACCCCACTGATACAAAACGCAGGCAAAATCTGAATAACTTTAAGTAGCTGGGATGAATGATGATGAATCAATATTTGTGGTCTGCAAGGAGAAAGACAGAGTTTAGTAGACCATGAGGAACAATGAAAATCTCTGAAGGAGAAGTCAAGTGAAATGGATTGAGTGTGTTGAAGACCAGATGTGCAGTAGATGTAGCAAACATCTGCTGACTCTGCAAGACTTCTATAGCTTTAAGTGACCCACATCACCCTCCCTTTCTCACCATGCCTCCCAAAAAATTATTTGGTCTTCATCCTTGAAGTGTTTTTTCATCATTAGCATCCAAAAAGCAAAAATTACACACACGCAGATATATACATGTATTCACAAGCATGTGCAGGAATTCAGAAAAGTATTTCTTTTTTCCATGTTGTCGTTCTCATTCTGTGTTTTGATGGTCTAAAGCTTCTCTTGCTGTATAATTTACAGTACAAAGAGGGAACACCAGATGGTAATGGTGTTTATTTTTGCAGTAAGTGATCACCACTCTGGAAATTATGACAGTAGACAGACCCAGGGACCTGGAACCATATCTCAGGAGACCTGAGCACAACTTCCTTTTTGTGCACACACAGACATGCACAGATAGACACATACACGTCTGTGAAAAAGAACATCCTCTGGTTGTAAACTGCAGGGCCACAGGGATAGATGTGTGCTGGCACATAGTGTAAATTACATTGCAGCCACACTGGCACCACGCGCATCCAAGATGAATGAACCAACTTACATGCCAGGCTACAATTCCAGGGACGGAGTTTCAAAACATGGAGACTGCACTGTTTACAATATGGGACCATTTTTGCAAAATGAATGCAATATTTCACTCAGATAAAAAAACAATGTGCTTAAGACGCTGATGCACATGTTTTTTTTCGTAATTTGCTTAGCCTTATGTGTTATTTCTGGAACTGCAACATGTTTTGCTCACTTTAGATTTATTGACTTATGATCATAAAAAGAAATCTAAAAATGTTATTTTTCCTTTTAAACTGCAACTTTGAACTTGGAATTGTTCATGCAAAAGTAGGTTTCTGCTGTAAATGCTTCTCATACTGAAATTGTCTGTATAACTTTATTACAATAGTAATTACAATTACTGTTTTCCCTGTTTATTTTACATATGTATTTTTTTTCTCTCTTCACGAAACATTATACTGTGCAAAATAAATTACAAAGGCCTCCCAGTTTCTTTGGGGGAAGTACGCAGTCAAAGATGAATTGTAGGTCCCTCTGTTTTATTAGACAGTTCAAACTAACACTAAGGAGAAAGAAATGTAAATGAAATCAAGTTAGAGAGTAATAAAGGTTGATTTAAAATGTCAAGATGCTGCTGCACAGGCTGCAGAACTACTTAAATCATCAGAGTATACTGCATAAAAAGGTTAAACTCCAGTGCTGATATAGTCTGTATTTTTTTAATGAAATTTGACATATGACATAGATTTATGTATGACTTTTATTTCCTTAGTCCTGAGCAACACTCGTCATTTGTAAACAGTCTGTGTCGTATTTTTGTAGTTAACATGACAGACGCAAATTCCTCCGAGGTGACCGGACCCCCTAGTGGCTTTTCCTCTGCATGTGATTCAGTCAGGCAGTGAAATATTGTCGGGGAAAGGAGTGGGCTGGAGGGAAGGCACCAGAAAGAGAGGGAAAGGGAGAGGGAGAGAGAGAGACTCGAGTTAATGGTCTTGCATCTTCCTGGCAGCATGTCAATAATGGCTCTGATCACATTAAATAAAGAGTCCATTAGCTTATTCTCTTTCCTCCTGCGTACTACACAGCAAAAGCACAGGAGAACGCTGAAAAGCTCTTCTAATGCAGTGTGTCTGCGTGTTACAGACACCTCTCCCTGTTCCCTGCTAGACCAAAACAAAATGACTTGGGAGGTTTACCTGTGGTACAATCCATTATCCTTGTACGTATTTCCCTTTACACTGTGATATGTGGAATATTGTGACTGTGTGGAGATCATCTATTAGCAACTGTAGCTCAAATTTATTTATCACTTAATACACAATATAATCAGGAAAAAACTGACCACATATTGACTTTATATGTTAGAGTCCTTTTTAATTCCCCATTCTTTATTCTGTGTAACTCACTGAAGACTTTACAACATAATATTAGCCAAGAGACATAATATGCATTATTTTTCTTAAAAAAGGAACAGAAGTGACTGATACATCGAGACAAAGTGCAACCATGCAATAATGTGGCCAGAGAGCAAATTACGAGCATATGTTAATGCACCTACTCTTGTAACGGGCTCCTGCCAAAATAGTAATCAAGACAAAGGAGATGTGATATAAGTCGCAGAGAAAAGCATTTCCACCAGCACACACGCACACATACACACCCGCTGGACAGACAGACCAATTCTCAGATGCCTCACTGCTTCCCTTTGGCCCTGGAGGGAGCACAGAGGCCCCCACATCTGTCTCCCAGGCCCACGACAGACCAGGCTGCTGTATACAGACCCAGGAGATCACACGAATCATCCTCAATTAATGTGAAACATCAGACGTTCCCTTGCTGCTTCTATCACTCCACCTCTCTTCACAGAGCCATCCCCTCTAGCACAGTGCTAGGTCTGCTGACTTTTACACAATGACCACAGTTACGGTTCCTTAGCACAGTTGGGTGAGGCACGCCAACGTTACTGTGTTATTTTGCACTTTGTGCCGAGAGACAGGGAATCAATACATCAGCCCGAACCTAAATGCTGCTTGCATGTTAGTGCCGCGATGCGGTTCTTAAGAGTTTCTGAACCCAGAGAAAAGCCGACTTTCCTCTGCAGCGCACTGGGGCCTGAAATGGCTTCCATGTGCTGCCCCTTCTGCACCTCTGCTGGGCTGTGGCCAAAGGACTGTCCTCTCCACTTTTTCAAAGATGCGGAGGGACAGCTTTTGAACATAAATGGTGGTGATGGTGGTGGAAGTCAGCAGACTCAAATGATTCAGAGGTTAGAGGACTAAAAAATGGC
The DNA here is from genome assembly GCA_028564865.1 of Zenarchopterus dispar. NCBI lineage: Eukaryota > Metazoa > Chordata > Actinopteri > Beloniformes > Zenarchopteridae > Zenarchopterus > Zenarchopterus dispar. The sequence continues at coordinate 8,532,822 of JAOWBL010000001.1, forward strand.
AGATTTGTTTCAAAAACAGATAATGAGCTAAGACAAGTCAGTGGGGAAGGATATGGAAACTGTTTACAAAAGACCACCTGGAAACCTGTGTGTGCCAGGTTGTGACTCACTTGTCTGTGCTAAAGTCCTCGATAATAACCCCCTGACCCTCCTTCATCCTCACAGTGTACAACTGCACCATAAATCTCACTCCTGTCGATGACTGTGCCCTTAGAAACAACTACCACACAGTCATGAATTTTTAACAAAATCCACGAATTAAATCAGGTTGAGAGATGAAGGCAGGGTGTCTTGTGGGCTGTTAGTTGATCAGTGTGTCTGGTATAGCGGAATAAGCTTGTGGCCTCTTCACATTTACTTATACTTGGGCCCAGCAAAGTCTTCTAAAGCAGTGATGAGCATTATATTGACCAAGGCACTGCCCTTTGCATGATCCTTAATTAAATGATAAAGCATGAAACTCGAATGGATGTGTTTCGACTTCTAATCAGGAATATGATTTGGTGCAGTGGGTCCTGTGTGGACTTTATTGAATCACCTGTGTCCCACATAATTTATTTTATAAAGCAGATGGTGTTAAATGTAAAGGAGGAGTTGGTATGTCTTTTTTATGTCGCTATGTAAATATTTGACATTTGGAGAATTTATTTAGCTCTGGCATAGACAGAAAAGAACGAAAATAAAATGTCTTGGAAAATACGCCTACAATATAAGATTTTTTTCTGGGGTGTCTTATTTCTCAACAAACTGCCAGTTATTAAATCTTTATTATTCTTATTTTGAAATGTCTGTTAAAATATGAGGGGAAAATTTATCTAAAAATGTTCAATTTTCTCGAGGTTACCTTTTGCTGTTTTGTGCATTTGAACAGCTGGATATCATATTCTTCTGTAAGCTATTATAGATTTCCCATTTTTCCTGCACAACTCAGTAACTCACAGTAATTGCTAGATTTATTTTTAAAAAATTCACTAAAATTACCAACCATAAACCAACACAGTTTTAAGCATTGATCTCCTGTGCTTTGATTGTATATCTTTATTTAGTTAAAAAAAAAAAAAAAAAACAACATGCAGGGTATAATGAAGATGCAACTTTATGGTACTGCAACATATGAGGATCACATCGCAAAGAAATTTCTCTGATGTGCAGATCACAAAGTAGAAATTTACCATGATCACAGTTTTCAACATTTATGATTCTTACAAATGTCCCCCTTTCTGATCATTGTGTACCTACTGATTTTCTTGTGGTCCATCACAAGGGAAGAAGTCGAACCTGTTGTTCACACATGACCCCTGACCTGCAGCTGAGGAGCCACTGGGGGAGCAGCCAGTTTCTTGTGAGCTTTTGCCCTCTGATGTGATGGCTCCAGGCAGTGGGCTTTGCATGAACCCATCCCCCAAGGTGCCCCATTGCCACTAGATTCTTTGCATTATTCATACCCCCAAATATGGAGTAGGGAGGGAGGTGGAATATGGAAAAAGAAGCGTCAAGGTTCAAGACCTTCTCAGATCACAGGGAGTTCCTTAACCTCCATTGAAGTGGCAAACACAGAAATAGAGCTTTTTCTTCTTCTTCTTCTTCTCTTTCTTTTTTTAAGAAACTGGATCTGAGAGCAGGACCGAAGAGATCAATGGGGATTCCCTCGAGGGTTAGTGGAGATCACATTCACTGCAAGGTGATTGGTGAATCAATGTGGTTCCCATGGTTCACTCTGCCACTGTGAGAACTGATTCTTCTGATGGCAAATGATGCGCTTGTGTTTATATGAAACCATTGTGGCCATCCACCAGCTCAGACTGTAAATAAGTGTTCTGTGAGGGGCAGAAATTTCCAACAAAGTCACAGATACAAGTACAGATCAATACTATGCATTTTGTTCGTCTTTTTTTTTCTTTTTGTTCCATGCCATGGTATCTTGGTTTATTATACATCAAAATATCTCACAGAGTATGATTGATGAGAGTGAAAAAATAAATGCATAAATGTTAATTTGTTAATCCCTAATGCATACCATGCAAGATGTGGACCTTGCCTCTTAATACAGCCAAAAACACAACCTGCTAATTGCATAATTGCCTGATTCATTTGAACTTGCAGTGGAGACCCAGCCGATGACGAAGCCATCATTTGCTCTTCCTTATTGTCAGCAATCTGCTATGAGGATACCCCTCGCCACACCAACTACACAACATCCAGCTCAACAGTATTAGACACAACATGAATCCAGAATAGATTGCAGCAGCGAGAAGATGAATAAATACGGCGTAACTAGATTAATTCTGGGAGACACGGAGGCAGGCAGATAAAATAAACTAACAGCAGAAGCTGTCGACCAGATAAAGTGGGGTAGCTCGTCGTCTCTCTGCTGTAATTATTGGCTAATAGTCATTAACCTGGCAAACAGAGGTTTAGCTGCATTGTTTAAAGGACTCTGGGATGCATAATGACAGACTAATATGTCATAGCACTAGGGGAGATGGGGAGGGGTGGATTAATGAGATTTTACTGGAGGGAGTGTACAAGAAGAGGTGGGGCACGACTGGAAAATATAGGGGGAAGAGGGCCACATTAAGCTAATTGGAAGATGAGTGCCTACTTGTAAAAGTGCTTCTAATGGCATATTTGTTTCTCTCGCAGCATCACAGGGCTAATGCAGGGGAGTGGAGTTGTGAGACTTACGGTTGTAAAGATTATGGGGGCACGTGCTTGTTTGCAAATGTGTGTCAACACACTTTGATGTTTATCTCAATTTAATGTATGCATTTTTTCTTATCTTTGGCATTGCTTTTGTGAAGTAATATTTGTAAAATAAATTGACAAATTAGGACTAGAGCAGTTTTCTGAAAGGTTCCTTCACTAAACTAGTAGTTTCAACATAAAACCAATCGCCCTTGTGGTGTTGCATTATTTTTAAACCCAGATTTGTTTGAACTTGTGTTTGAACTTGTGTTGACTCATTGCTCTCAACCCGACCCAGTGCAGACACCTTTTGACTGACCTTTAAAACTTAATCGACCACTGAAAAGGAAGGCTTGGATAGCCCGCTCTGACAGTTTGAAGTACATGTAAGAACTGCTGACCACTTCTGGCAAGTTGTTCACCCTCCCCGGCACTGATGGGTCACGTTTTGGCTTGTGTCAGAGTGATTATGGCTTTTGTTTCTTCATGAGCAAAGATACAGATTTGGACCAGCAGTAGATTATATAATTTTATAAAACATGCATTACACATGATGAAGACAAGATTATATAACTATGTCTTGATGACACATTTTAAATCAGTTTTAATTTGCAAAGGTTTGGCTTTCTTTTTTCATTGATGTTACTGATATTTTAATCATACTCCCTGAAATTTATTAGTTAAATTTATCGAAACTTTTGACCCGTTAACATGAATGCCAACTAATCTCAATTTGAACATGAAAATGGGACCGATATTTAAAAATTTTAAACCAGTTTATATTTAATTTAACAGTGTCTTTCAGCTTTCCTAAAATGCAAATTTTCTTGCAATTTCCTGTGTATAACACAGAGACACTATTCTTTGGAATAAAATACTTAAAACTGCATTTAGAACCTCAACCGTCTGTCAGCAGAGATGTGACTGGCTACCTTAGTGTGTTTGTGCAACACAAATTAGTCATGTTTTATCCTTAAAAATAAAAAATAAAAATAAAAAAGACTGCTATATATCTTAGAACCACAATTTCTGAAGAAATTTTCTGTTGGTGGAACTATTTAAAGATTCACTTTCTAATTTTCTTTCATTTTTTGTCTCAGTTAAATCAAATGGAAGTACTAATGCCCAGATGGCCATGCAGTATGAATAATAGTGTCCAGGCTAGAATTTAAAGTCATACCTCCAGGCTAAAACTCCAGAGCGCACACAGAATGAAAGTGTAAAATGTTTTTTAATGTATATTTAACAACAAAATACCCCAGTGACTATTGATGTTTCGTCTCAGAAGAATCTATTTCTCCAGTATATCTGAGGGCATGATATGAAACCACTCTCACTTTTATTTTCTCTGTTTCTTCCTCTGTGTCTCTCCCATACGATCTCTTTTTTTTTTTTTTTTTTTTTTTGCTGTCTCTCTTTAAACATTTATCTTCTGTTTTCTCCTTACAGGCCCTTTGTGCTTTGTGATGTTGGTTTTTACAGCTTTCTACTCACCACTGTTGCCATTTATCTTTTATAGATGCCAGCAGCAAGGAGCACATAAGAAATGTTACCATTTCACTATGACTAATTGTCACCGCTTACGTTACTCCCTTGATGTCACTTGGTCCTGGTCCCCCAGGAATCTGTGTGTAAACTGCAGTGCTTACACCACGTTGTCCTGTCTAACGTTTCACTTTTCCACACAGATTCCCTAATAACAAACAAAATGAACAATTACTACATGGCAATCATTTTTTAAATTTCTCTGTCATCACTGCTGTGACACAGGAAAAGACATGGGTCAGTACCCGAGGAGAAAGTATGCTTTTTGCTTGACCATGGAGTTTGTTTCGAGCATCTGCTGAGAATCATCTCCTAGAATCCCTCGCTATCTCTTGATGTTTGATAATGTGCACATTTGCATGGATCCAAAGTTCCTTACTTTTCAGCTGTTTGTAATGCATCTCAGAGACACAAAGACAGAAAGTTCTCTATTTGGAATAATGCCCAGGTTCCAGCAGAATAGTTCTGGTATCTTAGGATGGAAACATGTTTCTCATCATTCCCAGGCTTCAAAACAAGGAATCCAAGAATGAAGGAGGATACATGAATTACTTTTGTTTTTAAAATATGTTACCTTTTTTTTTTTTTTTGAAATACTAGCTACTGTCAACAGAAGACTTACCATTACCTGAAAAACAACAGCATTCTTTAATCTCACCTACATATGGTTTTATCACCATTTCTTAGATATTATTGGCATAAAATCATGATGAGCATCTACACTTCCAAATAAAGGGAAAAAACCCTCAAAGCCACTGACATAGCTTCCTCAAATATATTTTTGAACATGAAACATAAATATGAAAATCTGCCTTCCAAAGTCAACCATTCCCTACGCACAATGTCCTCCCTCAAGCATTTCACTCCTTTAGAGATAAAGAATACAGACAAATGGGAGTCAGCCAATGATAATTACTGGCTTGAAATAATTATTCCACTATTTCAGCTAGCAATTGTTCTCTGGTTCACAGTTTTTTAAAAAATATTTGTAGGCACAGTTTGTACACAGAGGGAGTCTCAGCAAGAGTTCATATTGTTTACAGAGCTGTTTTTGTCAGTTCACAGATTAACAGCTATACACTGCTTAAACTCACAGCTCTTCCATCCTTACCCTCCAATGCTTTGGATTATTTTTCCACACTTTTATCACTATGCAATTATTTTATCTAAAGACAAAAAAAGAATGGTTGATGAATGGCTGGATAAGAGGGACAGTGGAAAGGTATATTTTTTTGATAAAAACTCTTTTTTGCCCCAGGGACCTCTGAATTTCATGAGCAGAAAAACTTGCCTAAGCCCTGCTTTTTCTTCTCCTTGATTATTCAAAATCAATAAATGTCTGTATCTTCTCTTGTCTCTTTTGGGGTATTTAGGATGCTGCAGGCAAGGTCCTGGACCGCTGGACTATCATGTCCCGTGAAGAGGAGATCATCACCCTGCAGCAGTTCCTGCGCTTTGGTGAGACCAAGTCTATTGTGGAACTGATGGCCATTCAGGAGAAGGAAGGTCAGGCAGTTACAGTTCCCTCTTCCAAGACAGACTCTGGAATCAGGACATTCATTGAAAGTAATAACAGGACCCGAAGCCCGGGGCTCTTGACACATCTGGAAAACAGTAGCCCATCCAGCATTCACCATTTCGAAAATATCCCCAACAGCTTAGCCTTCCTTCTGCCCTTCCAGTACATCAACCCAGTTTCTGCCCCCATGCTTGGCTTGCCCCCTAATGGCCTCCCTATGGAGCAATCTGCCCTGCGGCTTCGGGAGCCCAGCTTGCCAAACCAGGGAGAACAAGTAGAGACCAGTGAATCAGAAGTGTCCCTATCACCCTTCCGCACAGGTCAGAGCCCTAGTCGCGGAGTACTGGGTGCCATTAACAGCACTGAACCCAAGACGGAGCCCAACAACTGTGCATCACCCATCTCACCTACACCCTCCACCCAGCAGGCTCAGCAGCAGCAACAGCAGACACAGCTTCAGCAGCATCAGCAACAGCAGACAGGCCAACAGTCGAGCCAAAATCAAACTCAGCAACCTAACAGCTTGAGTGACCAGGTCCACCACTTTGTAAAGGAAGAACCTTCTAAAACCATCACCCACCCTTCCTTCACCTCCAAGATGCATCGTATGCGCCGCATGGGAGCCACTTCACGCAAGGGTCGTGTGTGCTGCAACTCTTGTGGGAAAACCTTTTATGATAAAGGCACACTTAAGATACACTACAATGCAGTTCACTTGAAGATTAAACACCGTTGCACCATTGAGGGATGCAATATGGTGTTCAGCTCGCTGCGCAGTCGCAACCGCCACAGTGCCAATCCCAATCCACGGTTGCACATGCCCATGCTGCGCAATAACCGTGACAAAGACCTCATTCGTGCTAACTCCACCTCTGGTACATCTGTCATCTCAAACAGTAAGAATGGTGGCTTTACACTCACCAGCCCTGGAAGGCCACCACTGGGCTTCACTACTCCACCAGTAGACCCTATTCTCCAGTCCCCCCTGCAAAGTCCACTAGTCTTCCCCTCACTTAAGTCAGTGCAACCAGTCCAGCCAGTGCCCCCATTTTACCGAACACTTGTGTCCCCAGCAGATCTCGTTAGTCCTCCAGTGTCACTGCCAACCAGCCCCATAATGCCCACCGCTACCAACAGCACCACCCTGATGGACCAGCAGCAGCAGATTCTGGCTGCTGCAGCTGTTGCTTCTCACAATAGTGTTCAAATGTCAGATGTAGGCTCTTTGTCCCACCGCTTACCCACTCCCAGTGCCAGTCAGGACCTCACCACTAGCAGCAGTGACCCCACGCCCAAAAAGAAACCCCGTAAGTCTAGCATGCCAGTTAAGATTGAGAAGGAAGTGATTGATGTGGCTGATGAATATGAGGACAAAGACGAGGATGATGATGATAACATCCATCATAATCACCACCAGGCAACTCTTCTTCACAACAACATCAAAATGAATGGAAACTGTAACAGCAAAAGCAACTGTGGAAGTGGCACTGGACATCACAGTGGTGGTAGTGGACAGCATTCCCCCTCCCAGGGTGAGATGAGCCCTGGCTTATCTTTCAGAGGAATAATGAGACAAAGTGAAGATGAGTGCAGGGAAGGGACTGGGAGTGACAGCAGAGGCGGAGCTTCTGAGCTACGTTGCATGGACAGCTTTACTTCTGAGGACCAGGACAATGAGAGAGACTTTGAAAATGAGTCTGAAACCTCTGATTCCAAGATGTTCTACCGTGATGAGCTCATGGATGTGGATGAACATCAAAAGCATAGCAGGGGTGAAAGAGGTCAGGACAAAGAACACGACAATGATGGTAGTGACGAAGCTCATATGAGAAAAGAAATAGAAGGAAATGGCCATTCCTCGCCCTCCCCTAACCAGCCGCCTATCAAGATTAAAGAGGAACTCAATGATCCAACCTACGACATGTTCTGCATGAGCCAGTATGGCCTCTACAACGGAAGCATGGCAGCGGCTGCTGCTGCTGCAAGCATGGCTGCTCTGCATGAAAGCTTCATCTCATCTATGGGATATGGTGCCAGCCCACCAAAATTCCCTTCCTCTCATTCACCAGAAGGAGATCCATGTTCAAGTCCTGACCCCAAGATCTGCTATGTGTGTAAGAAGAGCTTCAAGAGCTCCTATAGCATGAAACTGCACTACAAGAATGTGCACCTCAAAGAGATGCACGTGTGCACTGTGGCCGGCTGCAACGCCGCTTTCCCTTCCCGGCGAAGCCGAGACAGGTTAGTGCTTCAACTTTGAAATATAAGAGTTTTATTTTAACATACTTCTGACACTTGCAGGTAGGTCTTCTTCAGTTTTTTTGTAAAATGGGATGACAGCTGTACAGAATATATTTCAGCTTAATGGATTTAAATTCTAGTAATTATTAAAGTCTTTTTAAAATACACTTTGTGAGAGTTTTTGTGAGAGTTCAAGTTGATAGTCTTAAGTTTACCAGTAATTTTTTTTTTCAGATATTTGATATTCTATCACAAACATCTGTTCTCGATAGGTTATCACTTAACATCTGTTAGCTCATAAGAAACTAAAAATAAGTGAATCAGGGACATCTGTTCTGTGTCAAGTCAAAGTTCAGCAGAGTAGGGTGCCATGGAGAGAAATACATACACATGCATCTAAAACACGAGGCTATATACATCAACCCTGCAGCTGCAGTGTGTTGTTTACCTGTGCACACCTTGTCACAGGGAGATGAAGGTGCATACATTAACATCGACAGCAGTTTGTCAAACCGCTGCATTTATTAGCGCATTAAGAGGTGAAACTAGCCATATTCACCTGGGCTTGTTAGCACATGTCAGCTCCACATACTCAGTCTGCAGAATATATAGGCTGGAGGCAACACTGACAGCAGGTTGATGCCACATGTTGGAGATACAGAACGTCACTAATGCCTGGAGTGAGTATTGGCTCCCAAAAGAGTTCAAATATGTTGTTTGTGTATAAATAAGTTGTATGATTTTTATATATATACTATATATTGTTGAAATGGGTAGAACTAATCCATTCTGTGCTGCTCTTTAATGGAAATTTAGGTGAAAAAAAAATTCTATCCACAACAAGTCACCCTTTAAGTTTGGCTGCGGTGGGAAAGTTTAAAAAGAAAGCACATTCTTACTGGTCTCTTTTTTTCTTCTTGCTTTGTCTCACACACCACCTTTTTTTCTTCTCTATCACTTATACATTCTTCCACCTAAACTTGCTCCTCTTTTTCTGCTCAAACCTTGTGGAACATTTGCTATTTTTTGAGACGTCTGTTCCTGCCAGTGTATTTTCATAAGCAGCATGTAAATGGAGCCGGTGGTTCTGAGACTGTATTACAGTGGATGTGAGGGAGTAATAGGGGGTGCAGAACAGCAGACAAGTTAGCATCCGTAAATGTGAAACCCTACTGTTCACCTAACAAAGCTTTGCCGACAGCAGCAAAATGAAAGAATTGTTACAGTACCCACTGGCTCACTGTGGCTTCCGGTCACCAGTGACCATGTTAGCCCCCATCAAGGCTTTAGGGACAGTAAATGCCTAAGGCGAGACCAGTCTGCTGTGCAACATGTACATGCACATACATGTACACTTACTTTCTCATTCTCACATATACACTCACTCTGCATGAAAGAGGACAGAGAGTTTCATAGTGGACTCTGGGGAATTTATCAAGAGATTTAGTGAACAGGAATTCCACAAGTTATATTTTAAAAAGTCCTCAAATTAGTTTACATAGAAAAGTGTGAAGATATTTAAAAAAAAAATATTGGCCTTAAGATAAATTCCTGGGATCAGCAGGTGAAATTTCTACAACACTTGTGATTTTTTTTGTCAGTTATGTGATTAAATCCCATTATAGTGGAACAAGCTGACATCTACTCATTGTAGCTCTAAAAGCTAAATGAGTTAAGTAAAAGAAAATGATTATCAGTTTGGTGCCAGGAAGATACGTTTTCAGAAATACAAAAAACAAGGATGAGTGAGGTGCCTCAAACAAGCAGAACAAGTGAATTAGAAGGCTGCAATGTCTTTTCAGCTTGGACATGGGACATTTTATGAAGTCCGTTGATGAAAAACACAAGCATATAAATGCCACTCAAACACAGCATTGTCGGGGATATGGGAGACAGATAACATTTTTTGGCAGGGAGAGCTAAATGCCTATGACTATTACACATCTTTAAGCCAGTAGAGTCTAGCTTTAGGTGGACGAGACGAGCCCACACTCTTGCTTCTATACATTTTCTAACAGCATATGGGACACATTACTCTGCCAGGGGTTCAAACTGAGAACAAAACAACAGAAAGTGGAGTTCTGCATAGCTAGAGATTCCCAGCGCTTTAAGACGAGTCAGTACACAAGCTGTAAGCTCATCAAATGTGTCCCTGGATAATTCTTTAATGACATAATGTGTATTTGAGTGTAATGGAAGCAATAAAATGAGGAACATAATTTAGTTGTTTTCATCAGTGTTTGCTCTGATAAAATTAGGAAACTGGATGTACAAAATTGTATCCACAAAATAATGCTTGAATTTTTATTGCTTGTAAATTTGATAAGTTAAACTACATATTTTCCCCTAATTAGATTTATTTACAGACTGTGTTGGCAGTAACACTTAATAAGAAGGTCTTTACAGTAGTTCATCTAAAACAAGAAGAACAAGATAAAACCAAAATACAGTATTGTGGTAACACTTATTTAAAAATATGAGGATAAGATATCAGTGTTTGTTTTCAGAGCCGACTAATATATAGTAAAGCAGTTCTGCACCAGGAAAATCATCCTCACGTCTGATTAGTCCATGACTGAAAAGCCACAGGCACGTAAACGCACCATCAGAGACCATCAAAAGCTTTCGTGTCAAAGTAAAGAAGAAAACAGAGGAGGGATCACTTCATCATTAAAGAGGAAAACCACCAGCAGCATATTCAGATCAGGCCATACCGTAAATATATTACCCAGAGACATCTGTAGTGTTTAATTTAAATCTCTGCACTGTTGAATAAACTGTAAATTTCATGCATATAATAAAAAAATAATAATAACAGTACATGTATACAGGATTTACACGCTCAGACAGAAAAGGATTATTTTAGGTACCCTTGAGCAAGCATGCATTCTAGATATTTTTGACTGTAAAACAGAGAGACATTTAAGTGTGTGTGCATGGTTTTACTGTACAGCGGGGCGTCTTCCGTCAGCCTCCTGGCTGCCTGCTGCACGGAGGTAAATGATTGTAAATTTATTTTGGAGAGTGAGTGGTGTCGACACAAGTGATGAAGAAGCTGCGTGGTGGAGCTGGAGGGGCGCTTAACAGTAATCATCGCTATTATTAGTCTTATTTATCACCATTTTAAAACTAGTAACAAGGCTTTCCTTACTGTTCCTATTCTATCCCACTTTTATTTTTAACTTTCACTCTAGCTTTTTAACTTACTCTTTCCATGTTATTGCTATAAGCAGGTGTCCTCCCCCTTCAGCAAATTCCCACAGTGCAGCCCTGCACAGTCTGTGGTCCCTGCACAGGACCACTGCAAATGGAGAGAGAGAAGGTTAATTATGTTGGAGAGTCTCTTTCCTCGCTTCTCTGTCCTCTCTCCGACTTCCTCCTTTTCCCTCGGTCCCTTCACAGCATGTGGGTACTGCTCCTCTGCTACACAATCGGCTCTGTGTTTGTCTCTTATAAACAAAGAGCATACTGCTCATAGAGAGAATGTGTTAGCAAAGAAACACTCAACCCCTGCAGAATAAAAGACAAAAACTTGAAATTATTACACCCTTTTGGCTCATCACTGACAGCTTAATTGCAATTCATTTTAAGAATAATAAAGGAAATAATTTTACTCTTAGATGAATAACATATTGACACCAATTCTCACACAATATCATCTGAAGAATTGTAGTTATAAAAACTGCAAGTAATTTTAAATTATGACTTGTTTTTTATGCATATTTAAATGCATATTTAATTCTTTTTCATTTCCTTAAGGATCCTTAAATCATTTGTAGCTTATGCCGTTGAAGAGGTTGAAAAAAAATACCAGGAAGATATAACAGTAACAGAGTGATAAATGTTACTAAAATTCCTGTCCTCCCACTCACACCAAAAAACCTCATAACACACCCCAAATGACAGGAAAGACAAAGAACCACTGGTGTCAGTTTGGTACCACTCAGCCCTCTATCTCATTTACACATTATGAGTCATTTAGATGACATACACACATGTAGATATATATACACAGACATTCGCGCTGACACAAAAGCAAGGGCAAGGGCCATCAGATGAACTTAAAGATGATTAACGCCGATTGGGACAGGCACACTCTCACTCTGCCTCCTCTGCACAGTCAAAAATGGGCTCTCTGGAGGCCTCCCCCATCTTTTGGACGAAGATGAGACTGTCAAATTGGTTTGCCAGCCACATTACTGGCCAGCAGGGAGGTACTAGGAGAGAAGGAGGGGTGTTGGTGGGTGAGAAGATAGAGCGTACTGAAGAGGAGTGATGGAGGTGGAGGAACGGAAGGGAACAGGAAACGGGGCAGAAAGTCTAAATCAGATAAATGAGGGGATGAGGGCATTATGTCCTCTGTGTTTGGATTCAGTGGATTTATTTTGACTGTTTGGATAAAGGACATACCACCAACACAGTTGAATAAGAGTGCTGATTATTATGATCATAAACTGGGCTCTCTTCCTCCCCTTCAACTCCTGTAATAAATGATTTTTAAATGGCTGCAAAAAATGACATACTGTAAAGTTACTTTTTATTCATTTTCTTTTATTTGGATATTTCTGTATGACTGATCAGAAAAGGTTCTACTGATAACTATGAATATTTTTCATTTAAATTCAGTAACTTTCAAGCATTATTGTGTGTCTGATATGGCTACTGTAACTTTTCTGACTTTTACAGACTACTTACTGCATGATATTTAGCATGTTTGACTTTACTAGATAGCCATGGTTAATTTAGAGCTTATTAGCAGTGAGAAGGTGTTGTTTTAGATTTGGAGGCATGTTGCGATGGACCTGCCTACCTGAGCATCATCAACAGCATCCCAAACTTCAGCCATAACTAAGCAAATCTATGGCCTCTCTTCAAATCTCAGGCCCGTTGTGTTTCTGCGGAAACGGTGCCCCATTTTCCTATTCACTGTCTGCAACGTGTTTCAGACTGCTCAGGAACACTCTGGACTTTCACAGTCATCTATCCACACATGTATTTGACATTTAGTGATGCTGCACCACAGACAATGAATCATGACTCCCATCTTTTATCCATAAGTTAACGCCATATGGTCGCAACTGCACTTTCAAAGGATAAAGAAGAACAAAGGGCCTATACAGTCCTTTTGAATGTAGTCTCACTGTATAGAAAAAGTTTTTTTTTTTCTTACACAACCATACGGACACAAGCGACTGCAAACATACACATGCAGCGACAGCCATGGCCAATCAATTTGCCACGCTCCCTTTCCACAATGCTGACGATGCTCGAGTGGACGGGCTCCTGGTTGCTTGGTTCACAGAAAAGGGTCCCTCAAATGAATGTATTTTTACCTCTTGCAGGACAATGTCGGATAGGGAAGTAAATAATTAAAGGAAAGGGACCCTTTTTGACTACATCAACCCTGCCACTGCTGGTAAGCTCTACTATCCATTGTGACTCCATTTCCCCTGTCCTGCTAAGGACAACCTTATTCTTTCTTCTTTTTTTCTTTTTTTTAAAATTTGGTTTGCTTTACACACATATGACCTCCCTGCATGGAAACCCTTCACATTAAAGGCACTTGGTGTTTGCACATTACTCTAATTTGATCTAAGTGCTGTGCTTATATGAGAGGATTAGACCTTGTGTTTGTCATACTTGACACTGGTTATTGGTTACTTTAGTTTTTTTATGTTGTATTATTGTGACATATGTACCCCTCTCTTTTTTTAAAGTCTTACTTAGCAGCTGTGAAATTGGAGTATAAACGTAATTGATTTGATTTTCAAGCCCATTTCACCTTGCACCTTTAAGCATGGCTTTTTATGCTAACTAAATGTAACCTGGCTCAAGCATGGCATTATTCATGGAGCTTCCTTCATCACTTGTAGCACATTTTGTGACACAGTTTGCCTTGTGTTTGGGAAAAATGCCCATCTTGATTAAATACCAGGCTACATAAAGACGTGTTCATTGAGGTGCTCGATTAAGCCACCTCCAATAGAGAATGAATGTGAAAATGCTGTCAGGGCCTTGTGCTAATATGCTATCCAGTTCCCCTCGATTATCACATTACCACAGCTCGAATCAATTGATAAACTCCCATTCAATATGGTGGAGTATTTAATTGAGTCAGAGTCTATTGGATTTGAGGGCTGTGCAGTGCAGACATGCTGACAGTGGTAAACACCGGCAGGATGCTCTGTCTCATTGCTATGTTAGTACACTTTCTCCTAGGCGAGCTGTTTGGAGGATTTCTCTTTGCGCGAGTGCTTTTGTACCTGGATTTGTCATAAAGATAATTACACACTTAGTAGTTCTGAAACTCATGAGTAGGATAATAGCATATTTTAACATGATTGTTTATATCTGAAATGTAGTCTCTATTTTATATACATTGTCAGAGTTCTAATTTATCGCTTTGACTGTCTTTCTACATTAGGCACAGCTCCAACATCAACCTGCACCGCAAACTGCTGACCAAAGAGCTGGACGACATTGTCCTCGACCCCCGACTCACGCCACTGCCCAAGGACCTGCGTGCCGAGTTACTGGCCAAGATCTATGCTGGGCATCACATGGGCTTGGACCCTTTGGCCAGGATGAACTTCGGAGGTGCCGGCCTCGGGCTCCCTGGTCTAAACTACAATCGCCATTCCCCTATGAGCAATGAGCATCGCCACCATCTTCTCAACCAAGACCTGAAAAACCACCAGACCAACGGCCTTTACCAGGGCCAGCCAGATGACTACATGGTGTTGGACCTGAGCACCACATCCAGTGTTCAATCCAGCAGCAGCGTCCACTCCTCACACGAGTCAGAAGATGGCAGCGATGAAGGCATCCTATTGGATGACCTGGAGGAGGAGGGAGAAGAGGATGTGGAGGAGGGCAACAGCGAGGGAGAGGACTACTCCCAACGTACCAGGCGACGGGCTGAAGAACATCCGGATGAAACTGGAGAAGTAAAAGAGGGACAAGGTGAGGAGTTGGACCCATCCTCCTCGCCATTTCTCCTTTCATCCATGGGGGCCAGTAATGGCAGCAGCACTGGGATCCTTTGTAACATCTGCCACAAAATGTACAGCAACAAAGGGACCCTGCGTGTGCACTACAAGACTGTGCACCTGCGTGAGATGCACAAGTGCAAAATCCCTGGTTGCAACATGGTGTTCAGCTCTGTGCGCAGCCGTAACCGACACTCCCAGAACCCAAACCTCCATAAAAACATGCCCTTCTCTACAATAATAGACTAAAAATTGACTTGTACTCCATCCTCCTATCAGACTGCCCCTTCCGCCTTTCATTCCTCATTCGTATTCCTCCTTAAATTAACCCTGGCGCAGGACTATCAAATACAACCTATTGCCTGTATGCCTCCTGCCCGTCCTTTTTGAGTCACTGCAAGACATTTACATGTCCATCTATAAAATTAGTTGACTCTAAATATAGTTTATAATTATGTCCTTTGACTTCTCATTTTTTGGAAGAATAGGATGACGTTCATAGGCATGGAGTATGTTTTATTTTCTCATAAGCCCTGCCTCCCCCCGCCATCTTTTCTTTTACTCCCTTCTCTCAACTTTGTGTTTATGTCCATCTCCAAAGACGCCATTCAGACTTTTATTTGTGATTTTGCCTGCAGAAACAATAGTATTGAAAAAAGAAAATCTTCTTGTTGTATTTGTGTAATGATAGCTTTTAAATGAACCCCGTACAAAAGCATGACAGCTCCATTTGTAAATAATGTCCCAAGAGGCTTTTGGTGTAAGAGTTGTGTTGATGGTTGTTTGCTTCTTTTTTCTCTCTTTATGGCTTTATGTTACAGCCCAGAACACTACTTCCAGCTATAGGCAAGAAAGAGGTAGCATCTTTATAGCTTAACTCCTTTACGTTAGCTTCAAAGACAAGTTTAAACTGAGTCCTAGGGGGAAAAAAGAATATCACGTGACTTGTTTTAACTGCTTGTTAGATATTCAAAGTTTGCCGGCATGCTTTTTTAGGCTCCTACACTGATATCATTCTCTGTACTTCTATATTTTTTTTGTCTGTTATGTTTTTGAGCTTTCGTATACCAATTCAGTTTTTGCACTTTGCATCTATACAAGGGGACGTGTAATATTATTACAATGAGGACTTTTGCAATGGTGAATTTTGGGTGTTGCTCTGGGTCATTGATGGCTACAGTGTACAAGGGAAGTGACAGTACCTTCAACATGTCTGCGCCAGTTTCGTTTTGCACGTGCTCAGTTTCAATCACAGTTTCACAACTGAAAGCATCTTGCCTCTGATCAAAGCCTGAGATCTTACCCCATTGCTCTACAACACATTCAAAACGTTGCTTCAAAATTCTTTGCTTCAAATCAAATCCAGGTCGGACTAAACTGCTGTTTCATGAACACTAAAGGAGATAGCAGGAGGAGGAGTTGGTATCTCCATTTGTTGATCTGTGAGTTAATCTGTCTGCATCATCCCTAAAGAGTTTTTTTTACACAGAAAATGGGTCCTTATAAGTAATATTGTCCCTAAGAAAGAAAAGAGGAGAAAAGATGAAAATAGTCCTTCAACTGTGACCAAAAATATAGTTATTTGCTTAAGAAAAGCTCTTTCAGTGTGGCGTTATTAAATCATGCCCCATTTGATCAATATGATGCACTTGAGTCTTAAACATTAGCTGTGATATCTCACTGCAGGTTTTTTTCATTGCTGGGCGCCACCTTCAGATATATTGTTGCCGATTTTTTATCTATTGATTGCAGAGATTTTCTTTAACACAACCATGACTGTCTCACGGTACAAATATTTCAAGTAATTGGACAAAGTAGCCAAGGGACGGGGTATTTATTAGTGGGTGATGTATCTTCATGGAGATGTTTTGTCCGGTAAAAGATTATTTGTTTTGTAAAAAGACAAAAAAGTAGACCTTGTTCATCAGTTTGACTCATTTATCAGTGTATTAGCAATGCTGTGTGTTATTATACAAGGAGATCTTCTCCTAATTAACTGGTGCTACATACAGTGGGAAAATATGCAGTGTTATGTAGTATGTTGTTCAGTATTTGCAACACTTTACATCCAAAACAGTGTTGAGGTCCACTCATTTCACATTTAAGCCATTTTGCTGTACAGACGTGACCCATTCTATTCAATTCTTTCATGCCTTTTTTTTTAAGTCTCCTATATGGCACATGCAGTTTCTAGTCGGCTCCTTTCAGAGATAAAGAAGGAAAGAGAGAGCGCTGGGGCTGATGGAAAGGTTGCGGAGGTGGAAGGCTGACTAGGGAGGAAAGGATGACAGCAACGATCATTAAAAATGTGCTGCTTCTCTGTTACCTGGAGGCGTCCCGCCATTCCAGCTTCTTCTGTCTAATAACTCACTTGTCACTTCGTTACACTGCCAGACGTCAAGGTTGCTGACAAGACTGTGACACTGACAGAGGGAGAAAAAGAAGGAAAGAGACTGCGTGCTCCAAACAATTTAATTTGACTCAGTCAATTAAGTTGAGCTCAATTCATCTCTTCATTTACAATGTGTGCTTATTCTTCTTCGGGGTCGGTTGTAATTTAATTCACTTCCTTTATCTTATTCTGTTTTTCTCTTTGTCTGTCAGAGCACAGTCATTTAACAAGCACCTTACCCATTTCTTCAACCCGCCACTCACTTACCACCTCCACATGCCACAGTGCAGATCCTACAGGGACACACGCTAATAGTGTATGCTTAAGTTCACTGGACGGCCATAGCATAGTAAAAAGGGATGGGTAATTGCCTGTTTATCCCAAGTGAAGGGAAAATTGAGTACAGGAACCCCTGCCTTCTCCCAGGAGTGGGTTTCACTGAGGCGCTTGGCGCTTCATTCACTCATTCAATCCCTCAGGCCCTCGCTCTGGCAGAAATAAAAAAGTGCTACTCCAGGAACCCTGCTGACAGCTGTCTCTCTAACACACAAGCGTACAAACATAGAGGAGCGAGGTACACACTCAGAAGGATGACGAACCCTAGATGACTTGCTAACCTGTACTGATTTAGCAGACAGGGGCAAGGACAAATCTTTTCATTCTTTTTTAAGTATTAACATTAACAATGCAGAAGCAGCCACTACATACCATAATAGTTCATTATAAAGAATGGTGAAAGCTACAATTGATGCAGACATGGAGGATTCAGAAAAATCTTAATACTATATCTTTTTATATACATACACACACACACATATATATGTATGTATATGTATGTGTATATATACATACATACATACATACATACATACATACATACATACATACATACATACATACATACATACATACATAC
>JAOWBL010000001.1:8551208-8584687 GCA_028564865.1 Zenarchopterus dispar
ATACATACATACATACATACATACATACATACATACATACATACATACATACATACATACATACATACATATAAAACTGATTATAAGTTGTGAAAAATAAAGCCCTTTCAGACATGTGTTCCAATAATCAGATGGAAACAGAGCATACGGGTGTCATGTTTGAATTTACTTCTCTCCCCATCTCCCCCGGTGTTTTTCCATAAGATTTTCTGTTAGTAAAACTGACTAGGCTGGACATAATAATGAATATGTATCACTTTCAATTCGCCAGACGTCTAAACTGCTGCAGTCACATTTATGTGAATCGGCTGCAGTGGGTTCGTTTGGCTTCAAATTAGCTGTTCAAAGGTGTCAGACAAATCCAGTTAGTAGATAAATAAATAACACCAGTGTCCAAATTTCACTCCTCCATGGTTTAACTGACAAAAGCTGCAGCACTTAGTTGTTTTTTATTTCTCTGCAGGTGAGCCAAATGAACAAAACACATTTTCAGATGTGCTTGAGCAGGGTCTGAAGAGTCTCCTGTTAACTACTCCTGTCCACTTCAGTTTTATTTAACACAATGCAGCATGCTTGTTAGCTTGTTTTAAATTTTCATGGCCAAATGACAACTTCAACTCGAGGCACACTTCCATAGTTTTGTGTGCAGTGCTGCTTCTCCTCCAGGAATGATGGGGAACCCGGCATCCTCAGGTGAACTAAAAGATCTTGTTTTTTTCTCAAACTGATTAAACAATTGCTCTGACACAGCACTTTTCATGAAATTCTCACAAATAAGACGCCAGCCAGATTTTTTTAATAATCCGGTGCTACCGTTTAATAAGCTTAATCATGTAGAAAAGTGGATTTTTCACCTGCTTTCCTTCACCGCCAGTACTACAGTTTGTTTTACGTAACCACTGTGCGTTTGGCATGGTAGTATAAGCAGCCATGGTGATACAAACTCTGACAATAGAAAGACTTAAACTAAGAATATGGACATTTTAATCTTCCACAGTAGATTAAATGTCAAATCTTGCATGAATAAGAAACACACAGTGTTTAATGACTGAAAGCAGTTGCTTTAATGGATACATTTATGTTGCATATCTCATGACTGAAAAGTGGTAAAAAGACATTTTACCTACAGAGAACAGAAA
Source organism: Zenarchopterus dispar (assembly GCA_028564865.1). NCBI lineage: Eukaryota > Metazoa > Chordata > Actinopteri > Beloniformes > Zenarchopteridae > Zenarchopterus > Zenarchopterus dispar. The sequence continues at coordinate 8,552,348 of JAOWBL010000001.1, forward strand.
ATCTGTGGAAAAAAGTCTACATGCTTACACACTTATTTCATTTATCCCTTATGTTTTGTTCTGCTGGGAGGTTTTTTCAAGAATCTGCAGAAACATATGACCTGTGTTCGTGAGTTCCAGACAGAACTTCTGAACACAACAGAAAAAACATTTTGCTAATAAAAATATACACACACAGACCCTTATACTACCTCCTCTGAGTTCCTTTAGAGTTTTGATGGTGCAGGTCAAACAGCAGAGTTCAAAGCTTCAAGAGGTCAGAAATATCGCTGGAAAAAAAGTGCAAATAATTAAAGTGACAACTGTGAGGCAGAGAGAAAAGAATGGAATGGTTGGAAAAGACTCGGCTTAGGGTGTTGTTTGGATTGGAGCATTGCAGCAGTCCCTTAATGCAGAGTGAAAAAGGGGATCATGGGTCGAGGAGAGAGCGGGAAAGCAGCAGGGCGACGACTCCCCAGGAGTCATCAGCAGATTGTTCTTGATTGCCTGTAGGAGAGCGATCGAGCCGCCTCAGACATTTCCACCTCTCTCCCACACACTCTGCTCTCCTCTGAGAAATGACCACCGATTTCCCTCTCTTATGAAAAGGCACCCCATCCAATTGTTCTATCCCTTAATTTTCCAAGCCCATGGGGTCAAGGTGCGTTCTCCTACCGAGTGACCGTGTTTTTGGGCAGCAGAAACACTTTGCTTACAGTGCCTCATTGGCCCAAACCACTGGAGAGATTCTTAAATATTTGATCAGAGCTGTGTCAGGCATCAATTATTCTGCAATGCTGCACAGCACACTGACAGGAGAAAGAGATGGCAAAGAGACGAAAAGCCTGACCAGTTCATTCCTGTTCATTTTGCTCTTGTCATGTAATGATTACAATTGGTGTAAGAAGAGACACATCTGAAACTAATATGCCAAAATAAAGTAAAATGTTTAATGGGATGTAAGTAAAAATATGCAGAAAGATGAAAATACACATCTGTGGGCTTCTATAAATACTTAAGTCTCGTTAAGTTTTCTTAAAGAATCCCCTCGATAATTTAAATTGGTACTTGTAAAATGTCAGTTAGCTTAAAAAAATGTAATTCCTGAAATGTTTTCCATTATATCTTCAAATATATTTTACAGTCTTAAACTATAAATAGCTTGAAGACCTGGTGATTTTTTTTCTTTTTCTTTTATTTTAATTTTTTGTGTGTGTTTTATGCATTTGTGTCCGTGTCTTAAAAAGCCTGTCCTACAGCACTGGCACTCAACAGCATTGCATGGCTACATAGTCGCACTGCAGAGAACCAAAAGAGCAAAGGAGCTTGCTTCACTTTGTTGTCAAAATGGTGATTTGAAAGCCTCATCGATACTGTATGTTACCTAAAGAGGTGTTCCCCATTTGCAGACGGAAAGGAAAAAAAATATCCTTTTTAAGAGACTTTTTTTTTCTTTTTAGCCTTTCTTGTATTTGTTTCTGTATCATAACTGTCTATGGTTTTTGCATAAAATGCATAAGGGTTTTGGGATGTAAATGGAATTTTATTCATATTTTGTCCAAATACCTCTTGTAATTTGTATCAGAATTCTTGTACAATTTTTATATTAAAGATTTATCAGTCACTGGCATGTTGTTGGTGCATTTTATTCAAAAGCGGATGACCTTGACTTGTTTTTTTAAGGGTGCAAAAGTGGCATGAAAGAGCAGTTGTACAGAACAGACGTGATGTGTCAGTCAAGCCATTTTAAGACTGTGACACCAGGATTTCAGCAGGTTTTCCTGGCCTCTTTAATTATATTACGATAAAATAAATCATGAGGGAAAAGGCTATCTTGACCAATTAGTGGACGATTAGATTAATTGAGTTATTAAAAGATGTTCTAGCATCAGGAGATGGTGCTGCTGCGCTTAGAAGATTATGAAGATGATCACTAAAAGGAGAAATAAAGGATTAAATCCTTTTATTTAACCAGGTGCTGAAATCAAATTAAAAAGGCACTAGTGACAGAGACCAGCTGCTATGAAATCACAAAGACTCTTTCAGTCTTGGAAAACCTTTTCAAGGAAAATGAAGACTGCAACGACAAACACCAGTCAAAGATTGAATAGTTTAATAATACAGCAACGAGCTGAAACTGGAAACAGTGATGAAGACACTGGTTGAAAGAAGGATGTGCTGTCATATATTTTTCTGTGATTGGAGGTCAAATTAAAGACTTATATGAGTTCCAGCCCTATTGCCATGTTTGATAATAAACAGAAATGAGACGTCTCCTCCCTCCCCTCTGGGAGATTGACAGACTGACCTTAAATTAGATATAAATCTTTTCCTTTTCACACCAGCTATCAGATCGTTTCACTGTTAACAACTGCACAACACACACACACACACCTTTTCACACTGCGTCTGAAAGTTGTGAACAGATTTAGAGGAGCATACTGAGATTCAACAACCATCTTGTGTACTAACATACATTTCCTGGCAGCAGTCTCCCATCAGGCCATTTATGAGTCCCGACTTCCTCGCTACATAACAGTGTATTTCTTTTATCAGAATGCCACGGTAGTATCAACCATTATTGTATATGCAGACAAAAAAAAAAAATCATAATGCCACCAAACACCTGACAAACACAATAACCCGCTGGTGATCTTTGCTGTGTTAATATCTGTACAGATATTTAGATGTGGCAAAGTTAAGCTTCGATGTGTCCAACCTGGAAAGGATGGAGTGGGTGACAAGGAAAAGATCTTCAATGGAAACCCCGCCACCTTTGTAGGACATTATTTCTTTTTCTTTTTTTTTTAAAAAAAAGCCTCAGAAACATAACCTGTTATTCAGTTTTAAACCAGAAATGCTCTTGTACCTATTAAGGCTGCACAAGGAAGTTGGAGGGCTTGCAGTGGAGTAAAATGGTAAAGTGGGGTTTATTTTCCTACGGTGTACCAACAACACATGTCCTCCACAGAGGGAAACTCTGCCATAACCCAACGTCGCAGTCTAACTTCCCAGAAATACACGATTCAAAGCAAATGTGATTGATTCACTTGGTATTCTACAGATTTTCTGCTACTTCTTCTTCTTCATTTTCAAACCGGTTAGAAAGGTAGATTACTGTAATGTCAGTTAAAATTACCGTTGCTCAACATTCATCATCTCTGATTCATCTAAAATATGCTTTATTTGCTCTACAAACTAAGTACACAAAAGGAAGCTTCAGTGCTGGTGGTGTAATTACAGACCCACACAAATAATATAAACAAGCATAAACACCAACAATGAGGTGAGTCCAGTAGGTAAGCCACGTGTGAAGTTGCGACTTAAAAACATAAATTAGTGATTTATGCTTTTATTTTCACTTGGTCTTTGCTTAGACTTCAGTGACTAAATAAAAAATGTTGGGTTCATTCAACAAAGATGATGATGTTTAGGAAACAATAATGGTGTGGTATTAAATACATTCTTTCAAAATCCTGAACAGTCGACAGAAAGTTTCATTACTGTTTGTGACAAGTTGGCAGTGTCACTGTGTTATTCTGGTTCAGAAACATTAAAATTATTTGTTTGTGTAGATTATATAAAAGTTAAAATGATAATGTTTCACTCTAAGAAATGGACTTCTGTGTGTCCATTTACTTGTTTGACCTTAGTGATTGCAGCGATGACTTCAAAAGTAACTAGAAAAATCTTTTAGTTGGATTAATTAGGGTCCTCCAAGAGTTAGATTACAATAATCTAACTCTTGGATTACAATAAACTTTATTATAATATATTTTATATATTTGCGTAATTCAGTAGGCAGAAAAAATAATTCCTTACACCAGCCTTCACTTCTGAAATAAAGAAAGGTTTAAATAGAGCACAGCTCTCTATTTCAGCTCTATCCATCAGGGGGGGAAAAAATCAAAGCATTTGAGGCGTTATTACTAAAATAAAAAAGTGACTCCAGTGAAAATCATCGGTTTAGTTGGCAAGTGTCAGCAAGCAGTATATCCAGTCTTCACCTTGATCCTGCAGGTAATCAAAGTGTGCTACTTTTTGTTAAGAAGCACTGACAGAGCTGATAGAAAACAAGAGGTGCACAACCAACACCACCATTCACCATAAAATGATGTCACCGACTGCTATACATGTCAACAAGCTGATGTTCATGCTGCTACTATCATTTTTTTTCACCAACAATGTCAGGCCTAATACCTGAAGTTTGATAATATTTTATCATGACACTCTCTAGTGGTTAAAGCTTGACGTGCATTTACAGATGCATTCCCTTCAAAGAAAATCAGAGTAATGTGGTGTTTTTTCACTTTCTCTTTTTTAAAATTCAGAATTTAATCAGCAACTTTAAAGTTAATATCCATCCATACATTCATTAACTTCTGCTTATCTGAGGTCCAGTTGCAATGGCAGCAAACTAAACAGAGAGGCCCAGGCACTTCTCACCCCAGCCATTGTTTTTTTTTTTTTTTTTTTTTGGTCACTACCTACAGTTACTAACCATAGATGAGAGAAGGAACATAGATCGACCAGCAAACAAAGAATCTTGCCTTTTAGTTCAGTTCCTTCTTCACTACAACAAACCGAGACAGGATCCACATTACTGGAGATAGCTTCTGATCAATATTCCGTTCCATTCTTCCCTCTCTCATGAGCAAGATACCAAGATACTTAAACTCTTCTACTTGAGGCAGCACCTCATTCCCAACCAGTCTTTTCTGACTGACAACCATGGTCTTAAATTTGGAGGTGCAGGGTCTCATTCCTGCCACTTCACACTCAACTGTGAACAACTTCAACGAAAGCTCAAAATCACCACTCGATGAAGCCAAAAGGAGGACATCACCTTCAAAAAGCAGAGATCAACCAAACCATCAAACTGGACTCCCTGTTCCACTTAGCTGCACCTAGAAATTCTGTCCATAAATGTTATGAACAGAAGCTGTGACAAATGACAGCCCTGACAAAATCCAACTGCCACCTGGAGCACATCTGACTTTCTACTGAAAATATGGACAAAACTTTTGCGTCAGTGTTGACGAAGCACTGCTCTTCCCATGTAAAATGCCAGAAACTTCTCAGAACCGATTGAAAGTTATTCTCCATGATCTCTACGAACTCCTCCTTTAGATGAGTTTTCGCCTGAGCAACCTCAGACGCTCCAGCCCGTTTAGTCTACCTGTACTCGTCAGCTGCCTCTGGAGTCCAACAGGTTAACCAAGCACTGTAGGACTCCCTCTTGAACTTGACCACCACTGGGTTCAGTGATTATAGCAGTCTCTGATGCCCTTACAGACACAGCTCCAGTCAGCTGCCTCAACAATGGAAGAATGAAATAAGGCCCACTCCGACTCAATATCCCCAACCTTTCTCAAGATGAGATTGACGCTCTGTCAGAGGTCAGAATTAAAAATCTTCTTGACGCGTTCTTCAGCCAGACAAACTCTCACTTCTCATTTAGGCCTGCTGGGTCCATCCAGCACCTTCCTGTGCTATCTGATCCAGTTCACCACCAGGTAGTGAACAGTTGAGAGCTTAACTCTTCTCTTCCACCAAGTGTCCAAAACATATGGCTACAAAATACAGTGACACAATGATAAAAATCAATCCTTGAACTATGACTAAACATGTCTCGCCATGATTTCCATCTTGCAGATTACAAATATTTCCATGGATATTCCAGCAGATGAGACAATCATGACACATATTTTTGGAGATATTGGACAGCCACCACTTATATAGCCTGACAAAATGTGCAGAAAACTGCAGGATCTTCCAACCAATGAGTTAAAATTGCTGTGAGTTGCGCATAGGGGTACCGAACAGCCACCTTCCATAAACAATTTTCGTGAGATGGCAATAAGTATACCATCGGTAGGCTCCAAGGCACCTTTACGGAGAATATATGAACTCTACAACCAGCATGTGGCAGAAAATCACCTAGTTTTCTAAAACATGCATCAGGTTGCTTCTGCGACTTGAACAGCAGGCGTACCGACTTCCCACAAAGGCTGTAGGAAACTATGCCCCCCCTCCACGAATGTCTACAAACTCCAGAGTTCATGCTGTATGAGCCCATTGTTTGTAGGAACTTTTGTGACCGTGACTTAACTCAAAGTGGAATAAGGTCCAGCCTCTCTCAAGAACATTGGTTACAAAACCCATACTGTGAGCCGAGATGAGCCTGACTATATCTAGGTACCGCTCAACCTCATGCACAAGTGGAGGCTCTTTGTCCCCTCCAGAGGGATTACGGTACATTCCATGTCCCAAGAGCTTGTTTTTGTTGTTGTTGTTGTTTTGTTTTGTTTTGTTTTTTTCTGGGGATCAGCACCCTAAGGCCCAAGTATGACACTATGCACTTGACCCATATGGTCCAACTTGCAAGTTGTGGGCTCACAGAAGGCCAAACCCATGTTACTTGTTTGGGGTGAGCCCAGCTGGGCTCCATGAGTTAGGCTCAGGCACTCACCAACAAGCCCCTCCCCCAGGTTGGGCTCCGAGGTGGGAATTTGCAGCACCTTGTAAAATGAATGATTTAATTATAATAATCCTATTACACATATTCATTATAGAGTAATGTAACATGTGCAACAGATAAACACAGACACAAAGAAGAAGAGTTAAAAGACAACAGCACAGTCTCACATTTCACAAAATTTAAATTGTAATCTGTTAAAATTTGCAGATTTACATAAAAGGAGCTTTATAATGTATAAAACTGACAACATTCTTTGTTCTTGGACCCCTGACTTAAGCTTCAAACACTTTACATACATACACGCACACACACACACACACACACACACACACACACACACACACACACACACACTCATGCATAGACTCACCCATACACACACACATACTATTCAGACACTGCTCTGAAAGCAGTAATCAATTTTCATTGGGGACTAATTGATTGAAATCCACACTATAATTAGAAAGTAAATTACCAGAATTCAAGAGGTAAGAGCAAAAAAAGATTTAACATGTCATCGTACAGCTGAAAAATGGTTATATCCATATTCAAAGTAATGAACAGAGATGTTTCTTTAAATTTTTTGGAAGGTATGATTCATAGAGTAAAATATATCAAAACAGACTGAGTGGTTGTTATCAATTTTAATGAATTACTAAAGAAATAATCAATTAAAAGAAATAAATTAGATGGCGACTACTGGATTCTTATAAAAACTCATCTGTGGTAACACGAGAATTGGCTGGAAAGGATTGCATACACATATAAGACTTTTTTTACTGGGCCTTATTGATTTAGTTCTACACCAGTGAGGCCTGCAATGCTGGCTAATGCTATTGACGAGCCATCAGTCTTGTCCAGAAGTGTGGAGGCATGCAGCTCTTTTTCCAAGACCAACCAAGGAAGGAGAGAGGACTAGGAGAAAAGAAAGAGAGGGGAAAAACATCAATGGACAGTGATGGAGAGTAGGGAGGAGGGCGAAGATGCAAGCACAGCAGACATGCTCAGACCCCTGTCCATGGTTTGGGAACACTAAATTAGAAAAAAGACAAAAGGGATGAGAGAGCGAGAAACTGTAAACAGCCGCATCGATCCAACTAGAGTTGGGCAAATCAAACCATTACAGCCAGAGTCTCATGCCCCACAGTCAAGGGAGATAGTGTGAATATCTAAACACTTCCCTGGTGAAGACAAAAGTTTGCACCAGCATACACTGGATCTCTTTAAGAACTGCTGGACTTAGTATTGCTTTAGTTTGCTTAACCTGCTAAATAAAAAGTGAAAGTGCATTAGGGACAGGAAAGGGTTAACTCGGAAATGGATGGAAGGAAAGATGAAAAAAGCCCTCTGGCAACCCAGGGACAGAGGGAACGCTGAACTCATCACAAACCCCTCTCCTGGCGTCCGCCAGCACATAATGACCCCAACAAGACGGGAATCCCTTTTAATTAAAGTGAAGGGAGATCAGTTAAGCAGATGGTTGCCGACAAATATTAGGGGAAATAGAATGTTTAATGGCCTGTGCACTTATCGCAGGCTATTTTCCACACCCAACCCCAAACTGATAAACAGGACAGGACCTTGTTAATCAACCTTACAACCTTTAAAGCCCAAGATAAGAGAATAATTCTGGATCTTTGTAAATTAGCTTGAGATGTGGCTAAGACTCTGGCCCCCTGTGTGCTCAGGGCCAGCGTGTCGAGGAGGGAGGAGAATTTCTATCAGTGTAATAGTCTTGTGCAACGGTGAAGAAGTTTGGGGGAAAGGTACTTTTTTCCAAAGGATAGAGATATTTTTTGTCCAGTATTTTCCAGAGTTTTTATCCCACTTGCAGTTTGACCCTTTTGCTCCTGCCCCATTTCACTCTTATCAGCGTCACAGGAGAGTCACCTGCTTGCGTGGAAATAATCTAAACAGAGAGGCGGGGAATGGACAGCCAGCGCCAGTGGCCTGTGCAAAGAGGTTAACTGGTCCTCGACCCACTAAATCTCACACAGGTAGCGTAGCAATGTGTTTATGTTGCAGATGATGGAGGGTAGAAAGAGGGATTATCAACAACAGTTGGAGTCCCGTAAACACAGTAGCAGATTTACCCTATAAATAAATGCTCCAGCAACATGTTTAGAAAGTTGTTGTTTAATTGTATCTGTTGAAAGCTGTTTCCTCATGTTTGACATCATAAAGCAAATAGATTACACATTTGGTGGACAGAGTTTAATTTTTCTCAATTACAGTCTTGAGTCAGACTTGTATACTAAACGGGTAATGACTATTCTCTGTTGACAAAATCAACCACAACAGCATCTCTTACAGAGAAAACTCACACATAGAATATACACGCATAAATTTAGCATTATTTAATATCGCCGGCTATTAAAATTATAAGAAAGATGAAGAGCTAAGCACTTCAGTGAACAAATAAATTGTTCTGAAGTTATTGCAAATGTGCTTTATGAATTCAGGTCAGTGTGATAGGAAAATTACCTTTGTTTGGGGTTTCCAAAGGAATCCCTGATTTTGTTTTTAGTATTTTTTGTCTTTTTGCTTTGCTTAAACTAATTTTAGGCACCATGTCCACAGAAAAAGTGCAAAAAAAGAGAAAAGAAAATTGTGTTTTTCCTTACATGAGAAAACACATTGGCTAAACAGAGATACACCTCTTCCCACCTCCTTCCACTCCTTTTCTTTTCCTTTTTTTATTTTTTTAATCACATTCTGCAGAGCGGTACATCATTTAGCCGGCTTTCAAACTACTGCTTTTTTTAAGCTTTGCTGCCGTTCTGGACTCTGTTGTTTCCTTCCTGATTCTTGGAAAAGTAACACCGGATAAAAGGTAATTACACAGAGAAATGCAGACATTTATCAGTGCTTGTGGTTTGGGACCTTAAATGTTCCTGCTGACAATTTTCCCTTATAGCAGGCCACTGTGGAGTTTGCAAGTTCTGTTCAGAGCCCCAACACTCTGAGCTTGAAGGCTCAGAGTGCTGCCATATGTTGGACTTCGGTGGTGCCAGCAACAAATGTGCTGAACTGTGCGGCTCAAACCATGAACTCCGTGCCTTGGTAGAGAGTGTCTGCATGGGTTGCTCGCCTGAACTGAGAGATTTTTTGAGAACAGTTGCGCAAATTCAGTGCGTGTACCCATAATCATGTCTACCTGTGTTTTTGTCTGTCAACTCTCAGATCGAAAACACATCTGCCAATTTCTTCAGCACACATGCATACTCATATTGGTTGAATATCCATGGAGAACATCCCAGACTGCAATGGGTCACACCTGGTTATGCTTCTTCCCTGTCTTCCCTCTCACTCATCTTCCAGTTCCCACACCGGAGGCATCTGGAACCTATTGGCAGCAGAGTCACATCAAGCCATAAAGCCCTCAAAGGCTCACAAATGCACTAGGGGTAGAACGTCAAACAATGCTAGCCCAACAAGCTGCCAACAGACACAACACATCTTGAACCTGAACAAACCTCACTGCTCATTTTTTATCCTTGCTGTCTCTCTGTATGTCTCTCTAAACCATTCCTCTCCTTCGCTCTTTCTCACAAACACCACCTGGGAATGAATCAAGGCAGGATTTGATGTTTTTACCCCTAAATGGAATTGAGACTGAGTTTAAGGAAGCTAAATACAGTTCAGGCGACAAAGGCCGCAGAGAGGGCACATTACTTGAAGAGGCAAGAAACATGCGGGGAAAATAGCTTGTGATGGAACCAGACCACTCCTGTACTGTTATAACTCTCACTGGCTGAATTCATTTAGGTTTTAATCAAATGTCTTTGACAGTCACCATGTTCTCCCCACAGTGTCACCAAAGGGTTAATGATTGCTTAAGCCACCCGACAGATAATTTGATCCGTCCTGGATAGCATCATCATGAGAATGAGACCCGTAGTCGTACAGCCACCCTTTTTAGACATGAGAGCAGCGGGTGGAGCGGGGGTCATTCTGTCACAGCCTTGTAATGATCGATTCTCCATATCTGTTACGGAGGCTTGGAAGCACGTCCCAAATTTGATATGCTTTTTAATAGAGGCCAGGTTCTCAAAACAATGCAGCAAAGATAAAAATGGAAGAAAAAACCTGAAAAGATGACAGCAGCAAGAAGAAAGCTTTTGCAGCTGAGCAATTAAATAAAACTGAAGTTGGTTAGGTGTAGTTTGTCAGGCAGTTCTCTTATACTCATTATGTATTGCCTTTTTTCTCCCAGCCATTTCTCTGCTTTTTGATTTCTGTGGCATAAAATATGTTGGCCGGTGTTTGAGCACAAAAATGTGTGTTGGAGCATTTTCAAACCAGCATTTTATTGTTAACAAATGCTGCCTTTGATTCTGGCTGAAAGGGGCGATACTTCGCTGTTTGTTTGTGCTGGAGGTGAAAATGAGTTGCTAACATTTGAAAGGCAAGGGTTGTGAAATACAACGCAGCAACAACACACACACACACACACACACACACACACAAATGGCACTCTTTAATGTCGTGCAGGCAAAATGTTTTTCCACTCATTAGAGGGACTTTGATGTGTGTGTCTGAAACCTTAGCTTGGGAAATCTGACAGAGACAAAATTGTGGTGCACTTTCTTCTCCAAGAATACAGCGATTCAAGGTAACATGAATCCTATTAGTATGCGGTAAACTTAACAATTGGATGCAGACGGATTGTGGCGTTGGCTGTGGAGAATTTGATCATGCTATCATAAAATACAGAAGGATTACATGAGGAGTTAAATACTGCTCTGTCAAATGTAATTTCACCTCACAACTACGAACACAACAGTATTATTAAAAGGAAAAAAATGTAGATGAAATGCTTCATGAGTGATTTGCTGAGCTCAAGTCCGATTGACTCCTGTGAGGGGTGGTGCAAAGTCTTGCTTCTTCACTGTCAGACCCCAGGGTGCTGTCTAAATTAACTGGGACGAGAGGATTGTTACAGGAATGACCCTTTCCCTATTCACCCAGTTGATCCTCCACATACACACACACACACACTATATCACACCTACACACTCTGAACGTCAGCCACTAAGCCTAGATAAATCGGATAAGCCACCCTGGTGGCTCCTGCGCCCAATCGGCACAGAGAACAACATGGCCGGTATCAGGCAATTGCAAAGCCCTCGCCAAGCGGGACTTCAAAGTACTCCGAAGGGCCACGCTCGCACCCCTGAAAACTGGCCAGTCTCTGAGCTCTCCCTTATCCTACCCCCTACCTCCTTGCCTGGGTGATGTCATTATTGAAGTCTTTGGCGTACTATCCAAGGAGTAAGTTACCATTGACAGGTTCAGAGCTTGGCCGGCTCACCCATGAGGATTCATGACTTTGAAGCTATTGGCCTTAAGCTGCAAATTATTCTTTTCAGGCTCTCTCTGGTCTACCTACAGGTTTAATCCGCACTCTCCTTTTCTTCAGTACACTGCAGCTCTACTAGACTTCACCCAGTCACACCACACCCGTTGGCCTGCACACACACCTAAACACACAAACACACAAAAACACATTGTCGTATACGTCATGGGTATACAGACTTACAGCAGTAGAGAGAAACTTAATGCAAACACACTCTCACCTATATATCTGGAAACACATAGTTTATTTAATAGCCTCCCTCCTCAGTACAGTAAAGTTAAACACACCAGCAGAGCAGTACCGGGCTTCAGCAGCACCGGCAAAGACCCTCTCAACCCCAACCCATCTATTGCTCACTCCCTTCATCAGCAGTTAGTGGACATCTGTGCAGTGCCAGCGCTCTCCATATGCCATGGCAGTCCGAAGACAAACGATCATGTCAGTGCAGTGGCTCGCCTGTATGTCTGATGCCACACCGAGGGGGTAGTGTGGGTGTGTTAATGGATGGAGACAAGAAGGCCTGTACCAGTTAGGAATGGGCTGGGTGTGCAAAGCTGCCAGCAAAGGGAAGCAAGTTTGCTAAACTGAGGAAGCATGTGTTATCAAAACTAAGTATGGCTGAAAGTCTCTTGTGGAAGACAAAGTGGAAAAATGTAAAGAAAAAAAAGATTTGCACCCTTAACCTCTGCTCCACAGGCTACAGTGGTACCACTAAATCAAAATCAAATCAAATCAAACTTTATTTATACAGCACTTTTCATATGTTAAAATGTAAACTACATCCACCAGCCACTCTAGACACATCCAGAAGATCCCCCACAGCGAAGTCCTGACTGAAGACCAAAGGGTATCGAAAATCCCACCAGTGGCTAGAAAGGACAAATGAAATATAGTAAGGAGTTTTTTTTCATACTTCATCCTTTTTGATCTGATAAGATTTTTAACAATTCTGTCAATAATTGTCTTATTGTAACAGAAATTTAAATAAAGCCAATTCTCATTTTTGTTACCAATTTTAATCTGCACTGAAGGAAAGTCTGAAAAATTGAATGAAATTTCTCTTGCTCCACTACACTCGTCATCACCATAACCTTCTTCCAAGTTGAACAAAATTAGGTAATTAAAGAACCAAAGAAACCTTTCTTACATCTGCAGAAAACCATGGCTGACTGATCCACAAAGCAACTAGAGTTGGTGGTCTTCTGGAGTCTGGTCCAGACATAAGACACGTAACTAAGAACATGATTTTCAGTTATTCCTACAGTGTGCAGCAGGAACGATCATCTCCAGTTGAACCTCAGGTTACTATAAATCAACAAATTTACTTTGTTTTCCTTCAAAACAGTGCACATCATAAAATAGGCCAGAATCACCCCCCACCTCTAACCCCCCCAAAAAGCTAGTTTTTCTTTGCAGTCCCTTAACACGCATAAAAAAATACTATTGCACACATTAAAAGCAATCACCGACCAATAAATACAAGCCATTTGTGCTGTGTCAAATAAAAAGATAAAGCCACAAGTTGCTCTCTATCTCAGGTTGTCGACCTAAGTCTCAGCAAAGCAATGGCATTATCGGTAAGACCTGCCCATCCAAGACACAGCAGCCAATGGCTGTTGAACTTCAGTTTTACAGAGTGGGAGCTTAGACATCTGTACCTTGCTGCTCTAGAGAAAAACACTGGAGGATCCTGAAAGCTCATTTGTTTTATAGTGCTAATTTAAAAGAAAAATAGTAAAACAATGTGCCGGGGGTACTTGTAATATTGATTCCAGGTATCCGGAGAGGTGGTCCTTTTGTCTGTTTTGGATTAAGCTGCAAACTTGATATCCAGCAGATCAACAAGGATGACTACATTTATTCTACATCAAGCAACAATGCTTTCAATTCTAATAATGTTGTCTAAACTTACTTAATTGAAATTGTTAAGTAGCAATAGCATTATGTAGCTATTGCCTCAGTTGTATTGCAGTTAGCTTGGTAGCACAAGCATTAACTGAAGTTATCACTTCTCATATTTATTTCAGATAACTGAGCTCCGGGCACCACATCAAAACCTAAGATCTAGCACTAAATAGCTAATATGTAATGCTAAACTTACTGGCTCTGCTACAAGCTATGCAGCACTAGATCTGAAGTTATGTAGTTCAGTAGATCTAAAATTATCCCTTTCCAAAATAAAATGATTAAAGTTAAATTTAACCTTACTCTGTGGTCCATGAGCAGTGTTGTCCTGGATCTTCAGTGGTGATGACTATAAAATGAGGCTTCTCCTACTTGCAGTATGATCTGTAAACTTTTACTTCCAATTTATCCTTTTTACCAACCATGTCTTTTAAAAATTTGTACATCTCCCTCCATGGCATATTAAACTCCCATTTTAATGCTTAACAAAAGGTGGCCCTTTGATGTCCAAAATTCATCTTATATAGCAAAAGACAAAGTTTTATGTACAGGAAGTCAGCATTGTAAAACTAAATAATATCAATAGCTTGTCTGAGTTAGCAACGGTAACTAAGTCGGTGAGACTTGCAAGGTCAATTAAAGCTGAAAAATCTGCATGAAAAATATGAAATCTGTGTAAGTATGTCTGAGATGGACTGGTGAGCTGTCCAGGGTGTACCCCTGCCTCTCACCCGCAATGGGCTGGGATTGGCTCCATCAGACCTCTGTGACCCAGTAATGGATTCAGCGGGTATAGAAAATGGATGGATAGATGTAAGTATGTTATGGTGTGTCCTGATGGTGACTTACAGAGAAGCTGGCTCTGAGACAGTGATGAGGAGCTGATGATACTTCTATTTTTTTTTCTCGATTTCAAATGTCATGCAGTGCACACTGACCAACAATCTTTTTCAGTAAATCATTCAAGTTGTCTGAATGATTTCATAGTGAGACGAACAATCCACATTCTTTCCACCATTAAATGAATGTGATAAAACGAGTATGACTGATAGGCAGCTATGACAACTCAGGAACATTTAAGGTCAAACTTGTCATACTTTAGACCTAGCACTTGAGCTTCAAGTGTAACGCCATGACTCACATATCACCTCTGTGGGCCAAAAAAACAACAACAACAACAAAAAAAATTGTGCCCAGCCCCAGCTGAAGAGAGAAAGATTGCAAGAAGGTGGGGAGGAGAAGGTGTGCGTAGAAAAGTAGGGGAGGAATAGCAGTATTCCCTGGGTAACGAGCTCTGGCGGAGGAACTGAGAGGTGTTTTGGCTTGTGTTACATTCAGGGAGAGTGCAGCGTCTCCCAGAAGAGAGGCTATAAAAAGAGAAAAGAGGCAGGAGGCCATGTGGAGAGATGGTTTAAAGGGAGCAAACACCTACTCTGTAATCTCACCAATGCCACCATCACCACCACTGGTGCAGGGAAAGAAATGCACAGTGAGACTTAGATCACATAAACGCTACATTAAACTGCTATTAAAACCAGACATACACATTTGGACATATATATGTGAGCCGTTGAAGTTCAAGCCCAAACTTTATTGGGCATCATGGCCAGTTCATATTAACTAAGAGTAAAACACAGCATTAAATCAAGCACATGACGCTTACGAGCACTGTGATTGAATGATAGCCACTGGTGCATGGACTTAATGGAGAGTCACAATTGTGAGTGTACATTTGTACTTACGCCATTAGACACATGCAGAAATATATAAGAAAAAAATCTACACAGAGCTCATTGTGGTTTCACAGAAGAAGTGTAGAGCGTGTTCTCCTCCTACCTACCCAGAAATATCTGAGCCATGAGGTAAAGCTGGTTGTCCTTTGTGAACAACAAGCATAAAATATAAGTCTGCATTTCTGGTGCAATACAAATCAAAATCAAATGAATTCAATACCCCCTCTCTGGTTTGGTTTTACTCCTGTCTTGGCCACAGAGACCAACACGGTCAAAACATGGAAGACTGATTTGAGTGAAGGGGATGAGACCTGTGAGAAACAGAGATGAGAAAAGAAAGACAAAGAAAGAAAGAAGGGATGTGCCACATCCAATTCCCACTATTTACATGCAAGATGTGCTCTGCAGTTCTTTCCCCTAGCAGGTCCACGGGAATGCAATCCACTGGCCCTTTGCCTGGGTAAATGTGTTTCCTATGTGTGGGCTTTCTTGCCCTTTGTGTTGTCTTCACAAGAAAGCAAGGTGTAAGAGAAAGGTGCCTCTGGTTACAAATCTTTTTTTCTTTTTTTCTACACTTACACATATGGCAGGAGATGGGGGAAAAAAAGACAGAGATGGGGTGGGGCAAAACAGAGAAGCAATGGCTCTGTGGTTGAACCTGAGTGTGGGAGGTCCAGAACCCCCCACACCTCACCCCACCACCACCACCTCTACTATTAAATACCTTTGGAACATCCCGAATGGCTTTTAAACAGAGCTGCAAAGGGTAACTGGTGGATATGGAGGAAACTAAGCATGCCCAGAAGGGGGGGATGTTGTGAATCGCTGGGTGTCCATGACCTGGTGCTGCTTTAGCCCTCCAGCTCATTGTTCTAGGCCCAAGAAATCCTTTATAAGCCCATTACAGTGTAAATTTTACCAATCAAATTGGAGTGACTAGCACTAACAAATGCTAGCTTTGGATTTTATAGCTGCTTGAACCCTCTTGGTGCAAGCCTTTCGGACTATGCGGTCAAGCTGTTAGCCATTACATTGACAGGCATACACACTTTCTACATCTGGACCTCTGCAGCACTAACACACCAAGCCAATTACATGCTGTTGTTCTTTTTGACATATAATGTTTTTCGTAATCAGATAATTGCTCTACCTCTGAAAGTCCCTCAAAAGTGTTTTCTTTTTTCCCCTTTTCCTGTGCTTGTGGGTTGTTGCTGATTTATGCCAAAATGGCTTAATCAAAATGCAATATAAAGGAAAGAACTTTTTTTTCTTTTGCTGTTTTCCTATGCATGTGGTATCCAACCAAAGTGTCTTCCAGATCTTTGCAAGGGCTATAAGTAAATGTATGAAAGACTGAAAAAACTTACTGGAAACCCACATATCACAATTTTACACAGCTTGACTTTCAAAAGTGTGCACACATGCAGAGAAGATTTCCTGAAACACTTTCCTCATGACAAGAATCTGTCAGTTTCTAAATACTTGCATGTGTAAACAGCCGCAAAGTATGCTGATTGTGTCAAAACCTTGATGAAGGGTGGAAACCTTCTGATTGAGTCATGTGGTTGCATATTATCCCTCAAATAAACCAGAACATGCTGTGCATTCTCATCTGGCCACAGCAGTTAAACCTACACCACTCCACATCTCTACCATTTAACCCCAAAATGCTCACACTCTCCTAAGGGTATAAATATTATTGTTGGAAGACATATAAATGAAATTTAATCTATTCATTAGGATGAAACCAAACAGTGAACCTTCCTTCTTCCCAGAAATTTTACTGATCATTTTTACTGTAAAATTGGCTCTCTGATTAAAATATTCCTCTTAAACTACGGTATGTGAAATCATGCCATGTCTGAGGGTATGAACCTGGAATGTATTATGTAGAAATTCAAAGATTTTATGTAAAAATGCATGCAACAACAATGCATTCTGTATGACAATGCTCTTTTTATCAAGTACAATTGCCATCTGCACATAAAGTGACCCAGTGTCTGAGATAATTGTTCAGCTAATTGTCATGTGGTGTCTGCCACTTGCCAAGAATAGACAGTGCCATGTGGCCTGTTGTCTTGGGGTTTGTTTCTGGCCTTGATAACTTGATATGGAAGATGGGAGGGCATTGGTCTACCAGAATCGAATTAAACAGTAAATACTGTTTGTGTTTTTGTCACGATTTCCTGTTTGTTAGCAGTCCCATTTGGGGTTTGTCTTGGAGCGCTTTCTCCCTCCACACAAACACACCAAACGCCCCTATCTCAACTTGCACTCACTCTCTCTCCATCTCTCATATGCCCTGCACATACACACACTGAAAAGACACGGTGTCTATTTTATGCTCCACAGATGAAACACATTAGCAAATGCATGGCAAGGGACACGGAGGGAGGGGGTAAAGAAGCTCTCTTCAGTTCCAACGACATCAGCATTTTTTCGCAAATTTGCAATTAGTCTTAAGGGCCAGTGTAAATTAAGTCTCCTGACAAATGAGCTATCGGGACAGGACATGAAGTTTCAATAAATCTGAGAGACTGCTCGGGGCATTGGTGTCCTCTTACTCCACAGCATCAATACAGACTCCCAACAGACAACAGCAGGATAAGCCCAGAGAGGAGTGCTCACCACCGGGATTCACACTCTTGGGCTCGTGCCTCTCTCCTTTAAAAGCTCCACAAGAGAGCCCACTTCATTGAAAATTATTGTGTGATTGAGATGTGAGAAGGGGGATGGGTCTCAAAGGCTCCAGTAAAAAGTCTTTAATGCGGGTAAACTATCACTGGTGTCTGTGTCTACACTCATAACTTCATAGATGAGACCACTTTACTCTGAGACACTGAGAATGAGAGTGCCGTGGTCCCATTCAGGGGAGTCTAGAGTTGCGTCTCATCCGTGTTTAAACATATTAGGACTGGGCCTGTGCTGTTGCTGATTTGATCTGCTGCCTCAGTGGAAAGACGCAAAATATAAGGTTTTACTTTTTAAAGACTTTGCAATTCTCTCTGTATGGTTATTGATGATGCATCAACTTACCCATTTGGCCATTGCGCTGGAGGCCTTCTGGACAAGTATGACAGTTAATGGAGTTGGCTGAGGAAGCCTGAGCAAGGATCAGGTTCAAATGGATTCCTAGTTACTGTCCATTTAATCCAATTCGACAAAATAACACGCCACAATAAAGTGCTGCTTAAGGTCGAGAAATGCGTTTAAGGGGGAGGCAAACTGATGACAAAGCGAGGGAATGTAGGATGGGACCGTGAATAGTATTAAAGCCCCATTTGTCTGCATTACCTTTGTGGAAGGGAGCTGAAACTTCAACGAGAAGGAACAATGATGGGAGAACACAGTAATGTGGTGGCAGGAGGGACTGCTTACTAGGTTACTCGCAGATGCAGGCCAAGATTGAATTGACAGCAATTGTGATACTTGGAAAGTACAGATTGAGACATCTGCCTCATGTTACAGTGAGATGCACATACTATCACATTATGTGACCATGTACTGGCTATTTGATCAGTTTTATGGCATTAAAGAAGGTGCTATAGCATTGCCTCAAGCAGTAGGGCTATTGAATGACATCAAAATAGTTTTTCCAAACATTTTTAAAAACAAATATCCAACATTTTTCATTGAGTTTCTATGACATCTGGTTCCTTATTAACCAACTGTCCTTACTATACAATTATTGCCATTGTGATTGAACATTTCCTTAAAGATAAAATGCACTGCAATGCCAATACAAAATGTGAGTACATGCAGTCGAAACAAACATATTTAAAGCAAAACGTCTGAAAAAACTTCTTCAAGAAGTTTTTTCTTCCTCCATGTTAATTAGACAAACACTCAAGAGTGAACAGTCTATTATTTGATGGTAAAGAATTTGAACTTTCTTTTGGGACCAAAACAATGTGTCCAATCATCCTCTTGTGTCTATTGACAGTGGTTTGCTGGACATTTGACTTGTACAGCGTTATGACAAGGTAGCAGCAAACAGAAGGACGTTATCACCTCAACATTAATTGGGATTTGGCTGCAAACATATATTCCATTTTTTCCAGACGTTCCTTTACTGAGATGTTTTCTTCTCTATCATGTCTCATGCTGATCAAAATGGGGGATTGCACCAAAGTGAAGATTTGATGCAGGGAGTTTTTAATACATAAATTTAGAACCTGGACTTTACTGGAATGAACTGGATGTATTGAATTACAATAAAATGCTTTGAATTGAAATATAATTGGACCAAGCTGGACTGTATTCTTCATAAAGTACCATGAAATGATTTTTGTTGCAAATCTACACTGTACAAATTAAATGACTAAAGAGTAATAAACAAAAAAAAAAAAAAAAAAAAGACCACAATCTGTAACAACACAGGGGAAACCAGAAAGAAAGGCAGGTAATGGCAGGAGAGCCAAACACGGGGACAATAAGTTGAATTGTAGATAAGTGTGTTCATCCTCTCATGAGAAAACTATCTGCAGCCTTGGCCTCTTGGCTGCCGCTGAACCAGTTGTGTTTTGCTGCCACTATTGACACAAAGTAAAGCTGATAATTAAATTACATGTGTTGTGTCAGTCCTGAGATAGCCCGAATCATTAGCACATGGAGAGGAGAGGAAGGGGGATGTCAAGAGAGACAGTGTGCATGCACAGATCTAGTTGGAGCTTTCCAAGTTTTACTGGGTCAATGTGTGATAAATCTTTAAGGTGTCTGTAAAGATGTGTGATGTAGTAAAGAAAAAACAGTGATTCCTATGAATCTGGGCTCCGGTTCAATAACGTATTTTGTGGAAATACAAAAGAGAGAGAGGATTTTTTCAGTTTGGCATATGCCCATCAATTTCAACAATAAAGGCTTTCATACAGTTCCTAGGATGTGCATAACTGATACATGCTTCAGGGACTTGTACAGTTTTGCTTGCATGGGAAGAGTCTGTCTAAGTGACTACTCCTCTGTATAAACTTGCACACAGAGTAAGGTACCTGTTCAAAGTTTTTGCATTTAGTTTAGTTTAAAGAGGAAAAAAACGGATAACAAATGTCTCCAGTGCATTTGTATGATGTCATGCCCCCCTTAACCTACAGAAGACATTTAAATGCAGCTAACAGTGCATTTCTGTAGCACATTAACCTGCACTTTAGGGATGAAATCTTGCTCAGCCTCCCTCCCTGACTCTGGGCTCACCCGTCCAGTCCCTGTCTTAATTGAGTCAGCTCTCCTCTGCTGCTTGGACCTTATCGTATCACGCTTTCTAATTGACCTGCGCTGCTTCATAAGGCAATGCACCAGGAGCTTGACAAAAGTTAATAATTTTCACTTTGTCCAAGGCTCTGTCCCAATTAGGTCCCCTGGCTGGGGCCGACAGGGCGGCTAACGTGATTACAGGAAAAGCTTATTAGTCTGCAGCAGCAATGAGGAACAGGAGGGAAAGACCCTAAATGAGGACGTACAACACAGAGGGTGATTACTACGAGTCGTCTGTGTAGTTGAGATTACTGCAAATCAGCTGCACATTGGGACTGGTCATTTTTCATCTCATATACTGTACACATACAAACTCACCACACTTGATTATAATGTATGTGTTCATCCTCTTGATACATTTACAGATCAGTGATTTACACTATTTTCAGTAACATCATGGTGTGATCTCACAGTGCCAGCTTTTATATCACACATTCGCTTCACTTCCTTAGGGCAAGCTGTCATTTCCTAAGGTGCGCAGCTGCAACTGTGAACTCAGAGGCATTAAGCCAGTTGTCACAGTGAGTCTGAGGGTGGGTTAAGAGGAAACCATGCGAGCGAAAGTGCTCAGTGAAAGTTCACCAGATGCCAGGAGCAATGGTATCACTCTAATCCTGACTCCCAGCCAAGTCACCCTCAACTGAGAGGCAAAGGGAACCAGTCACACCCAATTATGGATAATTGCCCCAAGTCCATCACAGTTTAGTGCAAAAGCCTTTACTTTTGTTTTCTCCACCTTGACTCCTGACTGGGTACTGCCTATTGTTTTTTCAGAGATAGATATAAAATCAAAAGGCAAAGAGGAATATAGTGTAGGGAAGAGTATGATAAGAGTTAAGTGTATTCATGTTTGGGCAATAAAACTGTTCTTGATGTGCTAGTCATTGGAGTAAACAACACTTTTAAATTTGGAAGTTTCTGTAAAGAAGCAACATTAGTGCAATAGTTACAGCATTAAGATGGGCATGAGAAATAATTGTCACTTGGAATTTGTGACTGATCTACAGATCTCCTGCAAGAATACTATTGAATTATTTATTCATTTTGCTTCACATCTTGGACTATCTTTTAGATATCGAATATTATCACTTCTCAATTTTATACTATTGTGAGAAACTGTCATAATTAGTTTATGAATTCTTTGTGACCTTTGAGAACTAAACTTTAATCATTTCCACAAAATAAATCAATGTGCCTATTTTGAAAAGATTCATTTCTTCCGGCAACTGTTGCCAGCTCAAGGCCTGACATATAGAGCAAAACAGTGGCCCATACTGTTTTCTTTAATCTGATATTACATGATAAAAGAACAGATATCCAACATTAGGGAAATCAGCATTTTTTCTTTTTACAAACTTCCTGAAAAGTAGCTGATAATACTCCCAAAGAAAGCCACAGCAGCATGTATTCTGAAGCCCTTTTCAAGTTTAGTTACAGTGCTGTCATGTTCAATCAAACACTGTTCTGAGGATTAAGATGGTAGAGATTTGAAGCCGCAGCTGAAGTGATTCTTTAGACGGCGACTTCAGTAGCCCTGAGTGCAAAATTACTACAACACTACCACGCCTGTGGGGGCTGTTTTAATGACAGCTCACAAAGATTGGCTTCACACTTCCACGATTAAGGTTACCCCTTACGATCAGAGGCAGAGCAATATAAACACTTAGTCCAGGAAAACAAGTCAGGGCTTTGACACAAAGACACTTGCCTACTCAGCACCACAACAGTCTCAGCTGTGGGGCCTTGCCTGTAGCTACCTGGCTAACAAGTCCAAAGTCTTGTGGATGATAGGAGAGTGACAGCGGCCTGGCAAGCTACCCTTCTGTGATTAATATTTTATCTTGGAACTTTGGCCCTAAGATGTGCTATACTTGTTTGAGTCTTAGATGACTTAGTGCTGAGTTTACAAAATAACTGACTTCAACCCTGCCTTAAATCTGTCTTACAACATTTTTGCCTGCATGTCAATTGTTTCCACTAGCAACACTTGTTCCCGCCAATAATATTGTATTCAGCTATAAATATTTTTTTAAACAAAAAAAAAAAAAAACATCAGAACAACATGATTTTGTGCATACCGTTTTAAAATTTTCTGACAATTTAGACCAAGAGAGATTTTCTTTTGTCTTTTTTCTCATCCTAATATGGCAGCGTCTGGCAAATTAAGCAAATGTTGCAGTGTGTCCTGCGCTCATCCATCACCGGTGCTTTATTGGCAGAACTCTGGAAGTAAATATATCTCTTATCAGATTTTCCTGGCAAGCACTACTGGCATAGAGCTCAATTTATCATATCCACTTACAGCACAACATAATGATGCATTAAAAAGATGGCAAACCCTCATCTGATTTTTTTCCCCTTTCATTTGTTGTAAAAATATATTTTTTCACGGTTTAAAAAAGTATGTCTGATTCAAAAACCCAGAATTAAGGAGAAAATCTTTCTTTACTTCTCTAACGTGACCAAAACGCATTGCAAATAAATAAGAAATCAAAAATATGACCAAATCCTTAGCTTTAGTAGGCCTTACACTATCACAGTACAGTAATTTCCCATTGCATTCTGAGATGTGGAACGAGCATGAGAGAAGTCTTTTGCATTTTTTTGCCTAAATTTATTAAAATAGTTACCCACACTGCTCTGTCACTTGGAGAAAAAGAGGAGGACGAGAATGCACAATCAATAAGCAGCAAAGGCAAAGTCCAATTATGTAAAAGTGTAAATTATAGATTTGGTGTGATGCCAAGGACACTCCATTGCTCTCTTGCTTATATTCACTCTTTGTTTCTCTCTCGTTTTCCCATGCACACACAGAGGCAACCAAGAAGAAAATGTGAAATTCTAATGTTTAGAGCCACAAGCTATTTCTAGTGCAGTGTGACTACATTGTGTATGTGTGAGACCATATTCAAATTTGGGCTCTTTAGCATCAGGGAGCACATGTTCGCAGAAGGTTTATGAAAAATGCATCTATTAATTCATTATATCGATTGAACCTGTATTATAAAAACCCAACACTGAAACACAACAGTGATTCTGTCTGCCTCAAGTTTCTATTTCCATAATTTAATTGAGGTCACAAAAGCAGCTTTGAAGAAAGTCAGAAGTTATGGGGCACAAGCTTTGCCATATGTTTGCATTGACCTTTAATTTCGTGAAATGTGCGTTACACAATCCTCAGCTTCCATGGGTCAACCTCAGTGATTATTCATAGCAAAAAACTAGCAGCTGTTGACTCTGACAGCCACATTCCTCTCTAGCTTCCTGCGTTTCAATTTGTCTTACAGCAAAAAGCCCTTCCGTTTTTAAATACCAAGCAGGGCTTTTTCCCACACAGGTCCTGCTGAGGTGAAGAATCCCACTCCTGCCACCACAACAGCAGATATGCCAAGGTCTTCTGAGAGGTTAAAACATTCTGCTGATGTTGGAGGAGGAGAGATGAGGAGAAGGGGGGAGGAAGGAGGGGAGGGTCTCTCTGACAGTCAGAAAACAGTCCCTCACAGCATTCGCCCCAGCCTCTGCTGCAAAAACAACACTTGAATTCCTAACAGCGAATGCCAGGTGGTCACAAGATGAATTCATCAGGGCAATGCATAACGCAAAAGGCAGAGATTATCACATTGCAGCAGCCCTAGGGCCATGGTAGCGCAAGCTGATTGGAGACACAGAAGGAGGCCCAGGAGAGGCGCTGGTCTTCCCTCTGGCCAACGGAGAGGTGCTGGTCCACTCCTGGGAGAGATGGAGGAGTATGGGAGGGGGTGGGTGGTTCAGAGTGATGGTTCACCTCGCTACAGGCAGCAATCCCATTGGGGCAGAAGGGGGCTACGAGAGGCCTGAAGGCCACAGACACACACACACACACACACACACACACTTGCTTTTTTGCTTTTCAAAAGACACAAATACACAGATCCTTCTACCAGATCCTTGGCAACATCTTTCCCATCGTGGGACTTGCAGTCCCAACAAGATAAGGGTTAATATTTAACAAGAGTGCTTCTGTGCTTTGCCACCATAACCCTGAATCGTTGAATAGTTAAGTCTGAGGAGTCGGTAACTGTGGGTGTGTGGTCTTTTCAAAGGTGATGGAGATCAGGAATCACTTACGCTGTCCAAGAAAACACCAGGGCAAAAACAAATACTACTGTCATTCAACAGCTCATCCAAAGGGCCATATGGGAGATATGTAAAGGCATCATAAATGAGTGTTGAGGGTAATATATTCAGTTATCTGCAGGAAAAGAAAGCTTCATTCGTGAGGGGCAAATCTGACTTACAGACAATTCATATCTTAAATAATAGCTTGTGTTTCCATTTCAGTCAGAGTTTTACTAATTTTGGCTCATTCTATGATGTAAGGCGTTAACATTTGTATGTCAGCACAACATTATTTCAAATGGTGGTGAACACAAGCCCAGTACTGTAGGAATTGATGCCAGAGTGAATTAATTTGAATTTTTATTACTTTAGTACCCTTAAACATTGTGTATAAGCATTGCCTACAGTCCACTGCTTTAGCCAAGCAGCCAAGAGAGACATAAAAATGATATTCTTTGGTGCTTTAGTGGGAAAAACAAGTCTTTCCACTAAATGTCAAACACAAAAAGTGAAAGTGCTATGCATAGATCAAGAAAAAGTCTGAAAATGCATGTGAACCAACAAACTACTAGATGTGTTATTGCAGATTTGGTACCTATGCTTCTCAATAATTGTACTTGAGCTAGTAACTGTAACCTCAGTAACACATAAATGAATCATATAAATATGATATAATATTCAATTAATGTATACATTCAGATTAAAAAAAAAAAAATCAGTTTTTCCTGATACAAAAACATCAATGCAATGTCTTTCTGATCATATATCCTTCCTGATATATGATACAAGTAAGCTTCCAGGAAATAGACATTTATTTGCAATACAGGTCCACTTCTCAAAATCCTGCCATAAAAGCTGAGAAATTGTACAATGATTATGTTTTCCTGACTCATTTTCCTCTTTAAATACAGAAGCACAGCTTACATGCCGCTCATAGACTGTG
The DNA here is from genome assembly GCA_028564865.1 of Zenarchopterus dispar. NCBI lineage: Eukaryota > Metazoa > Chordata > Actinopteri > Beloniformes > Zenarchopteridae > Zenarchopterus > Zenarchopterus dispar. The sequence continues at coordinate 8,578,096 of JAOWBL010000001.1, forward strand.
TATAGAAAACTGGACAAACCCCATCACCTGTATGCTTTCAGAAGATATCTTTTGAAGCATTGTTTTTGTTTCAATGCACCATGACATATTAGTTGTGATGCTACTGAGCCCGGGTTAATCCAAAAATGGGTAAATGGGTAAAGGAAAACAGCAGGAATAATCTCACCTCAATTGCCACCATTACCATAACATATCTGTTTTAGCTTGTCTGGCTAGCTCAGGCTAACATGTAATGTTAGCTAATGTTATCTTACATTCATTCTGATCAAATCTCTCCAACCATCCTTGTTTCAGATGCTGCTACCAAATTAACTTTTGGTGCTCCGAATGAGCACAACTGAGACAATTAACAAGTCAATGCTTAACTGATGCAGGGCTCCATCTATCCCCTGGGATGCTAACTAGCATTGCTTTAAACCCATTCTGATCACTTTTGTCAACCTATCCTCACCTCTGTTGTTACCACTGAAATGACATTACTCCTGAAACTAAAAATGACAGTAATAATCTCTACATATGTGACGACAGCTATCCTTTATCCATAGTCAGCTGTCAATCAAAATGCAACACCCCTAATCAAGCAAAAATCCGTTGCTTTATATATTTTTACCTCATGTGGTGAAGATTTTTTTTTTTGTAATTTTCATGTAATGGCAAGTTCCTTGGAGGGTGGAAGGAATTGTGTGAAGCTGCCTTTGTAAGAATTTATAAAATGCTTGTTTTGTCTGTTTTATATCTAGAAAGTAATTTCTAAGGGGATGGACCTGCATAAACTCAAGATGTATTTTCTTTCTCTGCCACTGATTGTACTTTGACAACTGAACATAATAAAACATGATCCAATGATAGCAGGAACACTTCTGACTCTTGTTTATCTAAAACAAACATTTAAAAAATGACCTTTTATGTTGCAATTTTATTAGCCTGTAAAAAGTAATAAAACATTGTGACTTGGCACAGGGAAGCAGAAACAAATGTAACATTTTCTAAATGCTCTTTCAATGAACCTCAATCATTTCAATTTGAATTTTTCAAACTCCACTAGACATGTATAGCCTTGGCACTGTCACAACACTAGATAAATCAGTTTGTCAAAGTATGCATATATAACATTCATAGAAAAGTATGTGTGTTCTTTCTGGTCATATGAAAAGTCACAATAAACATCAAATGAATTGTGCAAAAGAATGAGCAACAGAAAGTATTATCATGCAGTCTTATCACTAACATTTGCACCCATTGTTCTCTTCTCTGTCAGTGTTTCTCTCGCTTTACTTATTCTACATAAGTTATTGACTGGATGACTTGGTTTGCAGGCCCGGTGAGATGCTGCAGCATCGGCATGACAGCTTTATCCATTAGATTGAGTCCAATGACAGTCTTGTTCCGGCAGTGTGTGTGTGTGTGTGTTTGTCTCTGTGTGTGCACGAGTCTGACTGATCATGAATGTATGTATGTGTGCGTGTTTTGTCTGCGTGTCAGTGTTGGTATCAGTGTGCAACTGGGGGAGGGAGTGGAGGGAGGGAGAGGGGGGGATAAAGGGGTCAGGCTCATTCTCAGTTGCATTAGCACAGGAACAGGACTGGGACACATCAACATCTTAATCAATACGCGAGAGTCAATTACTGAGGAAGCGCGTGCTTAAGCAAGATCTGATTATTGGGTTCATGTTCAGTCCACCAAATGGACCAAATCAATGCGATGCGATATGTGCTATATACACTCTCTTACACACAAGCTCACCCTCCTCTTTTCCCTCCTGTCACCTCGTGCTCCACCAAATGTCCCCACCCGCTCACATTCCTCCTGGACACTTGAGGAAAGGAGAGGAGGCTGATCAAAGGGAAAGGATTTATGTTCTGGTGCAGGAAATAATAGGACTGAGCTGAACTTGTCCAGACAGCACAAGTGTATTAAGATGAAAAGGCTGGAGGAGCTTCAACAAACCTTTAAATAAGTCATATCTGGGCATGATTTATGACACAAGTGAACATCATCTTAGAGGACATCTGACTGTGCTCATTCCACTCTGTTAAACCAAAACACACTTTATTGTGGATTTCCATTTCACCAGTCAGATGTGGCTTCAGTAAGTCCTGTTTTTTTCTGACGGAGATGCAAGGCATATTTAATTACGCTCTTTTTGTATGTTGTTTCATGGATATCTTATGTATATGCTACTGACTTATGAACACACAGCAGGTTGTATTGCTTCTCATCAGATCATTCAGGCTCTGCAATATCAAGCATTCTGATGCTTTTTTTCCAACTATCTGGATCAACAAAGAGTGAAAGGCAAGTAGCTGAGCCCTTCCTTAGACTGTAGTATTTCCAAGGGCTTTGTCTTTGTGTTCTAGATATCGGTGGGTGTCATTTTTCTCTCTCTCTCTGTTTTCAGCATTTGGCTGTCATATTTGGTTGTATTGAAGATTTTCGTTTGGTGAGCTGCTCCTGTCTATAGCCCGTCATCTTATCAAGACAGATCACACAGTGGGTTGCCTCGCTTCCTCTCAGAAACACCTCGCCACACCTCAGGCCCCTCCTTGGTCCGGAACCCCACCTCACTGTCAGAGCACTTCTTTATTTACCTGACTGAAAAATTGCACCCGGAGCACCGAGGACACAACAAAGGAGGGAGGAAAAACAGGGCGATGAGAAGTCGGTTGGTAGGTAGAGGACCAACAAGGCAAGAAATCAATAGCCGAGAGATTTTTAACTAAGGTTTTTTTTTTTCCTTTTCACTCTCTGTCTTTTTTTATCTCATAAGCTGCCAAACATCACCAGTAAAACTTGCACGAGGCAGTTGTTGCCAGAGGGTGAATCATAGCAATATTGATTTGATTATGTAAAAGCTCAGAGGAACCTCAAGCCAGATGCAGAAATAACTCCTCACCTAGGTCCTGCGGGAGAGTGCAACACACTGGTTCGGAAGAGAAACTGAGACAGAGAGGATGGAATGAGGAAAAAAAGAAATATATATATATATATATATATTGTTGTGGATAAAAGCATAATTACTTCCCTCACAGCTAAAAAATATCTTTCCTGTATTCTCAACAGCTCATCCTTTTGCGGCTGCCTTGCTTCCATTTATCCACCCTTTCTGGGTGATTATTAACACTGTTCAACTCTACTGAATTAGGAGCTGACAGTTACGAACTCTGCAGCAGAACAGGCAGCCATCAAGGAGTGCACTCCCCTGGTTGATCACATCTGCATGGGAGTGTATGTGTGTTGTCTGAAAGCACCATAGCTGATAAGAAGGCAAAAGAAAAGGAAGAGCATGTTTGGATTCTGATCTATGGCACCCTCTTCTGGACCCACAATTACTGGCAAAACAAAACTCCCTCTGTACTGTCTTACGCTTTTACCAGTGATGATGCTTTCTATGTATATACATTTGTTTTAAAAATTAAAACACAGTTCTTTACAGTAGGAAATCTAAAATTATTCTGGAATACATATACATAATTCTAGCGTGATCGTTCATTTTAACTACATACAAGAGGTTTGTACAATATGATCAGATTAAATATTCAATATGAAAAATAAGATTAAAATTTCTATACTTGCAGTTTATGAGAATAATTTTTTAATCAACAAAAAAAATTAGGCAGGTGAAAGAAAAAAAATTGGTAACTAATAATTTTGTTAAAGCACTGAAAGCCACATTACACTGCAATTGCTTCTGTGTTGGCACTAATTGGGCCATTTTCTTTCTTTCTTCTTTTTTTAATTTTAATTTTTTTTTTCTTGCCAACTGGAGCCACTGATCCAGGAGTCTGTCTTTAAATGCCCCATATTATCATTCCACCTCAGTGAATCTCCACTCCGTCAAATGACAGGAACATTCTGGTCAGAGCTTATAATTGGACTGGGCCGGTATCTCATGTAAAATACTAATCAGATCACATGAGTGGTAGGAGTGTCTTCAAAGGAAGATGGGGTTTCACCGAATGCATTTGAGCATGTGATTAGGTGGGTATAAAATGGGCCAGAATAACAGATCTCATTAGACTGGACTCTATGCCTACACTCAGGGATTTTTTTCTTCTTGTTCTTGAGCATTTTGCTCATCTGGACTTCCTGTGGTTAAAAATATTTAAAAGGCATCTGCGCTTGCTGCTACAGCAATGCAAAACAGATAGCTCTGTACATGCTATTGTTCTCCTTTGCTCTATTTTCTCCACATGGCTGATGCATTGCAAAATAAAAACAAGGTGCAGACAGTCACAATGTGAAATTGCTGTACTGGCTGAGAAAAATAATACTGTTGCTTTATTGATTTAAGAAACGTTATTAACATTTTTTTTTTTGAATGTTTAAAAAAAAAATTAGGCTGTCAGTCATTCAAATTATCTCCTATCAAGTTATTTCCAAATTTTGTAACAATCCATTGCATTGCATTAAAAAAAAAAAATTTAGTCCACTACTGCTGTAGAATAAGACTGCTGAGGTCCATACATTTTTTTTCTTTTAAATCAAACTTAACTAAACAAGGTAAACACGTTTATGCATAGGAGATTGACAATTTACATGAAGATGAAACTCATTTGTAAATGTAATTAGTGGGGAAAAATTTTCACAAAAAAAAAAAACAAACGCATTTTTAGACAAAAGAAAAAGTCACAGCCAGGGTCATATCACCATGCTACTTCATTTTCTCCATCCTTCTGGGTGATTAGGTATTAATGTGATTTAGTGTGAAAGAATGTATGGACCCACCTTAAATGGCATTGACTGGCTTAAGAGTTAAACGTCAATTCCAGATGCATATAATCATATTACCGGGCTAATCAGCATTGATTTTTTTTCCTAGATCAAGGCAAGAGAAAAAGTTGCATGCAAATAAAATAAAAGGCCTTTTAAGCATGGAAAGAGACAGTACACAGAAAATCTGAAGGGTACAGTGCTCTTGAGGTTTGAAGTTTGACAGTGCTTTTTTCATTTTGATAAGGATTATGATATCATATGACTTCCTTCTTACCTGCTGAAAAGCTTCACTTGAAATAAATTGTTCAATAGTGCAGACCTTTTGCTTTATAATAACACTAGAGCTCTTAATTAAGGTCTGTTTTAGTAAGTAGATCTCACTTCTGTAAGCCTCCTCTTCAAAATAAGGATAATTCCCATTCATTTGGAAGCTCTCTTAATGATCACTCCCACCCTGGACTCAACCTCCAAATAATACCATGCCTCAATCAGCATATTCCACAATCAATTCTGGATGGATTTCTTTTGCTGCTGATTACTTTAATAACTTCAACATATCTATTAGCAAATGAGCATGTGAATCATATCTTTGTGATGATTATCATTTAGCTGTGAAAGGGGAGGGGTATAATTTAATTTGCTTCCTATATTGCTTTGCTCAATTATGCTCTGGCAATTTATGGTGCTTTTTATTACATAAATAGTTATTTCAGACCAGTCAAAGGCTGTGTTGTTTAAAAAAGCAGTACATTTCCTTATGATAAAGATTATAATGCTTTGTTCACAGAAGAAAGACCACCATAATGCTGTATGTGAACTAATTTCTAATTACATCAGTAGTGCTGAAGACTTGAGCTCCACGAGGGCAGGCAATCTCTAGTGGGTACAGACTCTCCTAATGAGTTCTGAGCACAGGATATAGACATATTTTAAAAGGAGCTGAAACCTCAGAGGAGAGATTTTTGGGGGAATATAATCGCAAAAACCTTATATTTGACATACAAACTGGAAAAATCTTCTTCACCTTCAACACCAAGAAATAGTTCACTGAAAGACAGCCCAGAACAATATTTGTAGGATAAATAAATACTATAGTAAAGATTGGATTTCAAGTGAAATTCTGATTTCAAAAGTAAATATCCATTTGTGAATAGTCAAGGTAAATCTATAGAACTTGATCTAATGCAAAGATCTGAAAACCCCATTAACAGATCATCACAGACAGAATGTGTTATACTGCACATATTGTTAAGATTCTTTTGCTTAATAATGTATGTTAAGAAAAAGGATTTAGTGGTCGGAAATAATAATAAAAAATATTATTGCAAAATCTATAAATAACATCTGTTAATAAAAAATTAGAAATTTTAAAAAAACATGCTTTTTCTAATTTTTGGTAAATTAGTTACATCCAAGATACAATTTTGGGGACTTCCAGATGAGAGCTGTGTCTAAAATTATGCAAAAGAACACAATTAAAAGGCAAGCTGATGAAGTGATGAACAAAGGACAAAAAAGCCAGCATCTGCCATTATTACAGTGTCAGCCGAATTTAAAAAATAAATTAAAAATCACTTACGTGAAGCAGGGGGACAAGGAGATTGTATGTGCAAGCATAGACTGACAGCCTTGGTCCCTTTTCTGCTTACTATCATTAATACCTCCTCCAAACAGGACTCACACTCAAAATGTTGGATTTTTTTTTCTTTCCAGAATCCAAAATGCTGGCTTTTAAAGTTGTTTTGGGTACAGATTTATAAACTGTTTAGCTCCTATGTAACATGTTCTCTGACATGATCTTGTTTCTTTATATATATATATATATATATATATATATATATATATATATATATATATATATATATATATATATATATAT
>JAOWBL010000001.1:8618092-8639412 GCA_028564865.1 Zenarchopterus dispar
ACACACACACAAATATATATATATATATATATATATATATATATATATATATATATATATATATATATATATATATACATAGCCATGATGCTATTGGGGCTGGGACATAATGACAAAACCTCGAGAGGAGAAGGGGTTTTTCGTCTCTAAAGTGTCAGTTAATCATGTTACAAAGGCAATTTAATGATCATGTGTCATCATCACTAATGAGTCACGTGTCAGTGATTTGCAGGAGCGTTGAATTTGAACTATTTTGAAGACCATTTAACACACTTGAATGAGCCAGAGAACCTTGCCACTGTTGTTTCATTCATAATCTCTGCCATCCACCAGTTGTATTTCTTAGTCAGGTCATGATTTGTTTTTAATTTACTTTCTCCTCCCACAGCTTACATTTTCTATCTCTTGCTCTCCCTCTCTTCGTTTTTCGCTATGTGCTTGTGTGGTGGGCACAGACTGTCAGTGAATGGATCTGTGTGCACTCATGAATTTATTTATTTGTTTTGGTGAACCACAAGCAGGCGAGCTCAGAAAAAAAATAGATGTACATAATCAGTCATGAAATACAAAGGGAGGAAGCAGGTAACCGGCACAAAAATGACAAGAACAAAAGGAAAATAGGAGTGTAGCTTAGGGAAAGACAGTGGCATGGTGACAGCAGACCTGGCTTTATTCCTATCCTGGCCTTTGTCAACAAGGATTTAATGCCATCCATTATATCTGAACTTCCCAGGAGGAAAAAAAGGTGGAGGAAATATGGGATAGGAAATACTCTTCACACCTTCTTCATGTAAAACAGAAAACAGTCTGTGGAAGGTTGTCCTGTTGTTGCCACCTGAGGGACATGTCAACATCCTCCATAGTCTTTGCCAGCCTTTTTCATGTCCTCAAGTCACACTGAGACACAGAAAAAAAAACTATTCCAGCAATATAAAACTCTCTTTCAGGACCAGGACTGACCCTGTAATGGAGGCTTTTGGTCCCACTCCCACTGTGACTTCCCCTTTTGTGTCCCTGATTAAATCAAGCTGGACATTTGTGTGGAGGTGGAGGAGAAGGAAGGAAAGTGTCAAGGGAGGAAGAGTGAAACGACTGCCAAACTTCAGGCAAACAGCGACACACTGTTCCAGACGAGTCACACAAGCGTGTCTCTCACTTCTCTGCAGCAGGTTTCTTTTCCCCTCTCTATTTCTTCCAGACATGCGTGTTTGAAAAATGAATCGGTGTGGTAGCCATATGACTCAGAGAAGCATAAATGTCATCTATAGAAGGAGGGAATGTCCAAGTCCTTAAAAAGGACATAAATCTAAATTAAGCTCAAGGATGTGGTGAGAGGACTCAGTAGTTGTGAACACATTCATAGTCACCAAGTAGGGCCCCACAGCGGGGGTGCAAGAATGCTGGACAAAATCTGCCAGCTGGCTACATATAGTAGGATATTCAGGAAACTCTCCTGAAAAGTCCTGTAGTATTTATTAATTCCAACACATTCCTAGTCCCAGATCATCACATTCTGATGCTTTGTCAGAAAGCCCTGTGCATAAGTTTTTAATGCACTGAGTACCCTTTGGCCAACACCTTTCTGAGCTGCAGGGACCTACTGTACAGCTGCAACTCTGTGGCGGTGAACTGACACACCGGCTGCAGTAAATGTAGACAGGAAATGTCCGTCTTCGCTTGATGGTCACCCAACCCATCCAAGCAAAGGGATTTGTGTTTAAAAACAAGCTTGGGACTGCTATTTTTAACTTTTACCTTTTCATTTTTCTGACTTTTATCCTGACTTTCTCATTTTGACTTTGCTTCACAATAAAAGTACTTGGTTTAGTTTCGGAAACTGTAATTGTTATGCATGAATTTACAAAACACACATTTAAATCTTTGCTATAGAATTCTCCATGTTGACATCCTGCAATTGCACATCCACAGATGATGCTTTAGGGATGATCTGCATGTTAAAAAGAGGCACAATGAGCTCCTAACAAATGTCAGGATTGGAAACTGGTTGCTTATTCAGGTGGTTTGCCATTTCAAGGGTGTATATTGATGAAAGAATTTTGTTGCACATCAAATCAAAGAAGGGACACAGATCTCTGTAATGCTACCTCAAAGGAATTTATCCATCTATGTTTATTACTGCACACAGTTCATCCAACAGGCCCAATGCGATGTCAGTGAGTGATGAGTCAGAGAGCTGTGGTTTTTGTGGGGATGTTGGAAAAATAACACTGATGCGTGTCTCAATCTGATGACATCATGACACAGCGAGTAGGAGGTAAAACCAGAACAATGGTCATTCATCCCCATCAACCTCTGGCTCGGTTACACAAACCCTCATTGATCTCCTTTTCTGCTTCCTAACAGGCGCACTGGAATAAACAATTAGGAAATGCTATTAATGTTCACACAGACACACAGACTGATCAAGAGCAATGCTAAATGTTAAGTTAGAACTGTGACATTAAAGTGGTGCTTGAAACAGCATGCTTTGGTATGTCTTGTAAACGTAAAGAGGATGATCAATGGGTGCAGGTGTGCGATTGCATAGAAAAAATGAAATTCTCAACAGCCTCCATTGTCTGCTTAAAACAAAAAAAAAAAACTCTGGAGTGCTTAAACCAATTTACACACCAACTTCTTCCACCTCCTCACATACAACGCCATGATGTTTAAATTAAAAAGGGGGCTGGTGGTGGCGTTGACTGTAAAGAGGGGAAAGGGAAAAAAAAGTTTCCTGAACATAGTAGAAAATTATTTTCTCTGGACAGTTTTAAGAGTCGACATCCTGTGCTGGAGTTCTCTAATCATCACCAGCGCAATTTACAATCAGAACACACAGCAAGCCAGTTCAGACCAGCTCATCTGTTGACTTTGGCCCCAGCTGAGTGCCGCGTCCTGCTCTGGGTGTGTGCGTGCCTGTGCACTCTAACCATATGAGACTTGGGTGACTCGGCAGCGTGCCCCGGCAAGGGTGGGGTGAACCTCAGTGGGGCTGAGGTGACCGCACACATGCACATGTTCCCACTCTCTTTCATATACACACATTTGCATGCTTTTCTTTTTTGCACACGCCATAAAAATTTCACTGAACAAACATGGAAATCCACTAGACTACAACACAATTAAGACAGCTGTTACCACAAAAAAAAGAAAGAATGAAAGAAAGATGGAAAGAATCTCATCCACACGAATATCTCTGCATACAAGCAGAACAATCACCTCACACTCAATATCTACCCTCAATCAGTGTGGCTCTGGCTCACAACACACAACCCTGGTCCACGTTTGTGTGCATGTCTGCATCACACTCGGGATTTTCTCCCACCCACAGCTCCCTTGGCTGGCCTCTGCTTAGCCCAAGTCCAGTGCGGCGTTGCTGCCTTGCCGCAGGGCTGAACACAGCTCACTGTGTGTCTGCCCCCTCGCAGCCCCAGACTGTCCTAACCAATGTGCTTCTGATTAGGTGGCTTAATTACAGCTGTAAAAACAATGTTGATATAAGCCTCAAAACTGCACTGTGTCAGATACTATTAGCCAACCTTGGAGTTCAGCCATTGTTACCCAACCCCTCAAATGACATCCCCACCCCCTCATCCCAGCACCCTCTATTCCCCTTCCCTCCCTCCTTCCTTCTGGCTCCTCCTACACTTTTTCTTGCCCTTGCGATGTTACCTCTCCCTTCCACATCTTGTTTCATGTCACAAGCTGCAGCGCAGACATAATCAAAGAGGCCAAACAGCCCACAAGTAAACAAAGCAGAGGCCTGACCTTGACAAGCCCAAGAAAGTCCTTTATATTACAAAAAGTATAGCATTAAAAATAAAGAAAACACCCACTTTAGCTTATCAGGTGTGAATTAAACTGTATTTATTTAACTAGCTTTTTGGCCAGGGCTGCTTGACCTCTTTTTTTCAAGTGGTCTGTAGTTGTTCAGCATATGGTCTCTGGCTCTACAGTGGAGTAAGAGGATATTCTATTAGCAAATATTACGAGGTGGTGAAGGCTTCCAGAGAGTGGAGGTCAGACAGTCTGGAACAGGACACTGTGCATGTGTTGGGCTCTTTGTGTTTCAGTGACAGTGACTAAGAAGCAGAAGTTCGAGTCTTGCCAGGAGTCTGGTCCAGGGAAAACGTGGCAACGCCACTGAGTGGAGGCAAGAAAGAAAAACAAAGTAAAAACCTCAAGTATGTGAGTCCTGGGTGGTCCCATCTCTGGAGAAAGTCCCCTTTCTTCGTCTGTCTCCATCTTTGGGGCAGCTTCAGCCTCCACTCTCCAGAGAACCAGGTGTTGTGGATGAACGGAGGACATTCATCAGGCTCACTTACAGCTAATCAGCTGCATTAGGACAACAGACACTCGAGAGCTAAAGGGAGTGGGCAGAATTTGACAAAAAAGTCAGCGGGCTGGGACCTGCCAGGGGCTTGTTTCCAAAGGCCTCAGGCTTTCATGGTGGCCTGCCTTACCCTGTGGCCTGCTCAGCAGCTGGCACTTCAAGGTTTCCCAAAGGGGTAATGCCAGGACCTGAAATTCACATTGGTATGACGAGCAAGAGAGACCAAAACGAAAACAAGGAAGCCAACTCCCTTGGCCTGTATTGATTCTTGTGCACTGGTAGGGTGTGTCTCTCCATTTCCCAGCCTTGAAAGGCCGTCTTGTCACAAAAGGTGGAGGCAATGCAGTATTCTGTCGTTTGAATAATTGATGACTGATTCCTAAGTAATCAGTGTCCTCATAAGACAATGCATTCCCTTTCTCCCTGGTGGAGAGAAAGAGCAAGGTCTGTTTCTGTCCCGATGCCTTTAGAAGCAAAAGGTAAAAGCTTTAATGCACTAAAGCCACTGGAAGTGCTGCCTCTGAAGGACTCCCCCTGGAATCAGCTGGGATGGAGTGTCTCCCATATGAGGGGTACTATGAGAGTGGCCTTCCAGTAAAAGGAGTGAGGAGAAGAAGAAGATCGTCATTGAGCGAGCGAGTGTGCCAAAGGAGACAGGCACGCGCATGCATTTAGATGTGTGAGTGGACGATAATGTGTATGTGTTACTAAAAAGTGCTCTAAGTATAAAGTTTGTTTAGGTGCTGTGCATAAAACCATTTGTGTTAATGTACAAGAATGTATCACGAATGCCTGAATGTCTGAGTGTTTTAGTGAGAATGTCTGTGTGTCCTGGAATGTACAGCCCCTTCCTCTAAACAGGAAAAGAGTACAGTTAATAGTATCACCACCCTTTCCCCTCGCACATGGCCATGGCCAGACCAGAAGAACTTTGACTGTGGGCCGCTCAGATCCCCGTCTTCAACCTTTTTCACAGTAATATCCTTTTGTCCCTGAAAAAGCTTTAAAAAAAATGAGACATATCAATTTATTTGATGACTATTCACCTGCTTAAATCAACAACAGAAAAAGCAGACAGTTGTGAAGGAGGGGAAAAAACCTCATACTTGCTTATGTGGACAATAGTACATAATCAGTGAGTCACTTTGTTCGGGAGAAACAGACTGTGTCTTCACTGTGGGACTCTAGTGGACCTGTGCATTAGTTCTTTGTGGGCTCTTTGTGTTACAAAGACACACAGATATGCTGTTATCTCTGACAGTTAGAAAAGCCCAACAGTTACACAACACAAAGTTCAGAAATGACACCGAGCATGAAAAAGTAAATACGCCTGTGACTCCGGGGGACCCACACAAACACTGTTACATACACAGTGTATTCTGTCTTTTTCTTGTTTTACTGCACGTCAACTAGAGAAATGTTACAGGATTTTTGCTTTCCCCATAGGAGATTTTCCAGGGTGGTTATTAAATGTTGACACCAAGATGCACAAAATGCATTTACCAGGCACGTGCACAGATAGAGTACAGGTAGTGCTCAAGCAACTCCCCTTCAGCCCTCTGACTCGATAAGTGTCCTTTCAGTCTTGTTGACATATTTAATGTTGTCTTTGCCAATACTGCAAGAGCACCGATGCAGCAAAATTAATCTGGCCCACTGACTTCCAGTCCTGGGATCCAGATGTATCAATATATTAATTAATTTCCCTTTGGGGTTAATAAAATATTTTTGAATTTGCATTGAATTGAATCAGACCTGTGGAAACAAATGTTCCTGTTAAGTGGACCTTCTGGTTTGAGGCCAGTTTCTGCACAGACTCAACTGCTAACTACATTTTTGTAAATAAACCAAGACAAAAAAATATTTATCTGTGTATGGGGAGCGGAAATAAATGTAAAGGTAAATAAAACAAGTGGTAGGCATTATATAATAAATTTAACACTGTAAATAAATGCCATTTAACTGAGTTCCCTTTACTCTTGGCTTGAACAACTTCCCCCTAAAAAATATCTGTGCAAATTATTGGCTTTAACAGCAATAATAAAAATAGCTTTGTCAGATTGCTTGTATTTAGACATTTTAATATCTGATAGTCTTTTGTTTAAAGCAAAAAAGAGTTTTCTGAAAAATATGCTGAAATGATTGATTTCCTGTCAAACACCAGAAAATAAATGTGAAATAGACAAGTATTTTGATAAATAATTTGTGAACCAAACATGCTTCCAAATACTTGATGCCTCAAGCGCCTAAAATGAAAAAAAAAGAAGCTTATTTTCATCTTTTCCTAACATTTAAGGAAACAATTTTAATTTGAACAAAAAGATTTAATGAAGTTGCAGGCAAAAGGAAAAATCTGACAGGCATTTCACTGTTTATGGAAAAATATTGAGCTCTCCCCTTTTCAGTTCAATATGAGTAAATTTAATATCCCTTTAAGTTTCAGTTACAAAGCTGTATATTTTAAGGTATGACATCAGTTGTATTTAACAACATAATAATTTGATTTCCTCCTGAAGATTGTGACCATAGTGAGATAAGTGTAGTCTACAGTTTTCAAAAAGAAATGCAAACGCAGTTCCATTTTGTCTACTGAAATGTTTGAAGGAATGCTGAGAGATCATTTCAATATCAAAGGCACATGTTCACCTAATTTGCATTAAACAAGGGAGGGTGGAAGCACATTTGGAGCTAAGAGGAGGTCCTTATCTCAATCAATCAAGACATGTTAGTTGTGCAAAATCGCATAATTAAAAAATGCGCAGTAAATCATAGCGTTTCAAAAATATTCAATTATGATTTCTTTTTATCCTTTAGCACATGCCTCCTCTCTTTTCATTATGTTGTGACAGTAGAGTGCAACATTATTTAATATTTACTGATGAAACACACTGGAAACTCTGCCCTCTCACTTGTGCTGCAGAAATAAAATTGAAGAGACAGTGAAACTCTCCGTGAAATATGCTGAAAGTGCCAGCGCTGCTGCCTGGATATGGCAAAGTTGCTTATTTTCAGATTCCGCCACATGAAGCATGTTTTTTTTTTTTTTTTTTTCCCCTTCTCGTGGCTGTTTGTGAAGGAGCTTGCATATTCATGGCCTGCTTGTTTTTGAGAACCTGTCACTGAGGCTGTTATATAGCTCTCCCTGCCTTTCTGCGCAGGATGGCTTCAAGAGGCAAAAACACTCCATCAGATTTAACACTGGCCAGCTGACACAGTCAGGCAGTAAAACTGACAGCCAATGAAGTCTGGTCTCACAAACGAAGCGGACATAATGCACCGCTGACATGGAGGTCAACTTCTGTCACTGCCTGTGCGTCTGCACATTCACACATACGGAAAGAAAAGCGCAGACCCACATCAAACAGGTAATATGCCCCACACACTACTACTATCAAATATCCATACGCTAACCCAGGCTCAGTCCATCACTTGCATCCTCCCACTTCTCTTCTTTGGCTGGGTTAAATCCAACAAAACCCCAGTCTTGTATTTGACCTGCCTCCCACCTCGGCTGTGAAAGAACGAGCACGGGAAGGAGGAGTCGGCGAGCACCAGGCTGCGCTCTTCTCAGACAAGAGCAAGTATGGATTTATGACTTAAACTTGGCTAGTTATAAGGGTCAATATAATATTGAAATGCATGGGAATAATTCCCCTCCTGCAAGGACAAGTACCTTCATAAGACTTAAGGATTAATAAAACAACTGAGCGTGTGTTTTTGCTGCTATGAAAAGTTCCCATTGACGCCAAATCCTCCTGAGGCTCAGTGAAAACAGAATAAGTGTTCAATGAGAGATTAATCAGCATAGCTAACACTCCGGTCGGGAGTCCTTCATGTTGAAACCAACCACCGACATCTCTGTGTGTGCACATGGGTTGGTATGTGTGTCGGGAGCTGCGCATTTGCTTTCCACTTGAACATAGTATTGTGTAAGCAGTGAGCGTTATCAGCCCAGTTTCCTCCTCCCACACTATACGACTGCTGTGTCCCCCCCCACCCTCCTCCTCTGAACCCCTCCCTCTGCTGTACAGCTCCCGTACGCGGAGCGCTCTGCACGGTCCCCATGGAGTCTCCCATGTCAGTACATTACCTTATAAGTGGAGGTATTGACTGTGGGGACTCTTTGATACACATTCACATACAGTACAAACACAATTGATCTTCAGCGGAGCACTGGAGGGGGTCAGGGGGAAGAGCGGAGGGGTGAGGCGATGAAGAAAGATTTGCACACACATATAGCAGATCACAGGTCTTCTTGTGGAATACGAACTGAGTCTGCAAGTAGGAACAAAACGCTCTTTTGATAAGGATGTGACAGAGAGCAAGCTTTCCCTAGAGCCAACGGCTGAGCACTCAACGCTATCAGTGATCTGCTAAAGGCTCAGAGCGCCACTGCAAAAATGAAACATCATCCTACTATATCTGTGCGGCTTCATTATGCATTTCTTTCACTGCCAGATTTTTCCCAAGGGGAACCTAAAATAATTCGCCATCTTATGACAACATCTGAAGCGCAATTTTTTTTGTTTTTTAAAACGTTTTTGTTGATCCTCCCATAAGTGAGAGCCACTGCCTGATACTGGCTTGTACTCTGGTACATCGCCATGTCATAGGGTTGTCATGGCAATACACAGAGGTCAAACTTCAGAACTGACTTTCTGTCGGAGCGAAATAAATATTACATCCAGTCTCCACACTTATTGGCAAAATTAATATTTATTTACTCGTTTTATGTTTTTCGGGGATGTGAGAAAAAAAGAAATGAAAGAAAAAATATATATATATATATATAAATCAGCGAGTGACTAATCGATTCCTTCTCTATTTATATTTAAAATTGTTGAAGAAAGGGGTGTTAGTTGGGTTCAAATCAACACTTTCTCTTAGATGTGGATGCAAGCTCAGACAGCAGTCAATGATATGTTTGAAATAAAAATAAATGAATTTGGAGGGTTTTTGCTCTCAGTGAGAGGAGAGCCCTAATGAGAGTGATCACAGAAGCCAAGTACAAACACTTCAAACAAAGGCAGCTTGTTCTTTCATACATGAACAGAAAGAAATTCTCTTTAAAGAAAAACAAAACACAAGGAGGGATGGAGGGAAAGATGGTGGAATCTCATCGTCTGATAAAGAAATTCAGTTGAACAATCAAACTATTTACCATCTCTGGGAAAAAGAATTAAATTGTTCGTATGCATGAAGGCAGATTTTTTTTTCCCCTCTTCATTTATTTATTTTTAAATTACAACCAGTAAGTTTCTGTTATTATGCACAGCACCTTGCTGCACTTACTCAACACTTTCACGTTGACGCTTTAAATATATTCTAAATGCTTTGGTTGTCCATATTTAGATGAGCTGTGAATATAAACAAGTGAGTGAGTGAAAAGTCCTTCTTGGTCTATTTAAACCTCTTCCCCGCCCCCCAGGCAACCGTATTTACAAGGAAACGGTTATCATTTAGTCTCTGTTGCGGATCAAAATGTCAAGCTCCACGGAGAATCCGAGCAGTGCTGTTAGGGCCAAAAGTGCAGTTTTAGAGCCGCAGGATCTGAAAGGAAAAAAAAAAAAAAAGATTTGCAAATGTCCAAATATGTCTAATTGACCTGAAATATAGCCTGTGTGCTGTAACTGTTTGAAATCAATACGAAGAGCTAAAATAGTACTCTTGAAGGAACGTTTGAGAGCATCACTCTGAAGGTCTCTCGAAGCAGAATTATGAACTATGCGAGAATTATGAAAAACAATCAACAAGTCATGAAAGGTCACGTGAAAAAAAGCACGGAGGTCGTGGCCAATTACAAGAGTGTGACAAATAGCTGTTTTTCGGCTAACAGATCACTAAAACTGCAGCGGACTGACAGCTGCTGCAGCATTTAAAAATATTCTGGTGACGTGGAAGTCATTTGTGAGTGAATTTACACACTATGTGCTTTCTCTGCTTTTGTTTATTGTGTGTGTTTAGTAGGCTAAATCGATAGGCTGTTTTCGCAGTCTTGATTGGATTCACAATTAGCTCTAGTGTGAAACTCTTTGACATTGGGTGTATTTGAACCATCCTGACCATCCCACACCCCCCACCCACACTTAAGCCGCCTGGTCTCCATTCTCTCCGAGATCCAGGTGCTTCGTAGGTAACGACAGAAGTTCCCCCTGTGTGGTCGGCAGGCTGTGACAGCTCCAAGATGCTCTTTGACCTGAGATGAAGAGAAAACAACATCAATGGTAATTCCCCTTCAAACACATTAACTGGGATGAACTGGGTCCCACTGAGCCCCTTTGAGTGGACTTGCATTGATTGCAGAAATCCATGAATAAATTTAGCGTTAATTGATTTTTTTTCTCACCCTCTTCAGAAAATATATCTCCAATTCAGCAAATAGACAGTGAATGTAGCAGATTGTGCAACTGCCTTTTCTATTCCTAATAATTTTGAGAACTAACTTATTAATAAGCCTCGGAAATATTTGCACTCTGCTCACACCGTCCGATTCAGGAAATGGTTTGTTTTCAGCGAAGCCACAAAATGTCATGATTTTGTTCTATTTGGCAGGAGTCAATAAAGACCACAACTCGAAGTCAAAAGATAACCAAACAAAAATAATTTTTCTGCTAGACCTGCCAAAGGAACAAGTTCAGATATTAACCCATAAACTCCTTGAGGTTGCATCTGTCTTTCAGCTCATTTAAGTGGGGAAGAAGTTATATTTGAATGAGAAATCTGGTCACAGTTGCATCGACAATAACTGCATCCCATCAACCTGCCAGAAACTCTTTCCACTTCCAGATACTTTCAACTTTCCAGCCATTAACTATAAATGTGGCTCAGCTGAGCCCTTAAAACAAATATTTACCGGTATATAAAAATGTTTTCAAGTGATGGATTAACATTTCAAAGGAAATATTTATCAGTTAAAAAACTGAACAAAAATAATGTAAAATCCTCTTCAAAAAACTTTAATGGACATTGTTCACCGTGGATCTTAAAGTTTTAAGTTCAGATTCAAATTATTATTTTATATGGCATGTGTTTTATTGTCTATTCTAACTTATTTCTATAACTTAGACCTGGGAAATTAAAAAAAAGCATACTTTTATTGAACTGCGTTGATTCCCTCTTCAGATGAGACTTCACATTTGAATGTTTGATCTGCAATTGGATGTAATAATTACAGTTAAACGTGTTACGTTGTGTATAACAGCTGTAGCAGATATTGTATATTTTAAGCTGCCTTGTGAAATAGTTGCTCATTGTACAGATGATTGAGGAGTTCTGAGTTGGAAAGTTGCAGAGTCAGGTGTCATACTGCCACCTACTGGAAGAGATTTTTCAAAATGTTCACTCAGAATGAGCTCAAATAACTTTACACAGATAAAAACAATTCTGTGAATTCAGAAAGAACATGACTTCTACTTTAGTCATAAATGTGATTAAAAAATATTATGACTTATGTATTGTTTTTCACTCCATTTCAAATGATGGACAATATCCTGAGATTGTAACAAAGAAAGGAAATGTCCCATGAGTGCCCTGACTAAATATCATCTCCTGGGCCCTTTTCAGCAAAAGATCAATTTCTGGTCTATCAAGATTCCCTTTACTAATGAATCTTAACTGCTTAGTTTTGCAGAGAAAAAAAGGATTCCTGAAATCTTCCTTTATGTTTGATGGATGAGCTGCAACTATCACGTCTGGGCATTACCTCTGCAAATAAACCAGACTTGACATTGCCCTGCGCTGGAACATCTGGGACGCCCCAGAGACAGGATCAAAGGCCTTGCGCGTCCTTGGACTCTATCTGTGCCAAACATGCACAGCGAGCTCATGAGCAGCAGTCCGATGCATTACAGTCATCCTCGTCTGCGCCGACTGCCTTCATCAGTCACTACCTGTTTCTGTAGCACATGTCATATATTTCTGTGTTTTTGTCAAAGTGACAAGTTGGACAGAGAGCAGAGAACCGTCCCAGTACAGCTGTTTAATTTATGGGCCTCTTACTCCACTGTGAAAATTATGCATTCAGCTAAAATAAAAACATGAATGTAATATTGAAAATGAAGAGCAATATTGTTTGGGGACTTTATCACTTTACCATCCGACAGGTCAGACTGAACTCAACTCTCATTCGTGCGATACTACGGGAGCCGTGCTGCAGCACGATCTACATTACTCCAGCTTTGTTTGGAGAGACCAGCCAACTGCATAACCTTAATTAGTCAAGCTGTATTCATTCAAGTGATTACAATGCCCCACACAGTGGTGAAGAGAAGCATCTGTCACTTAGACTCAAATGATTTCTCAATCCTTCCATTCAGTGGAATAGCTTCATCACGGGCCCAGACTATAACATGGCTTTTCTTAAAAACAAATACGCCCTGAATACTGAACACATTCCTCACCTTTAAGCAGTACGATTTCAGTGTTCATTTTGTGCCATTACTTTAGCTATCATTAATTACTTTTTTTTTTAATTTGTCTGGATTTTTTTCTTTTTTTCCATTCAGGCATTAAAGGAATTATTGTTTTGAACCATTTATCGACCAGTTTTGCCTGATGTTCCACGTGCAAAAGAGCAAAGCTTTAGCATGATGTTTATTCTGCTGTGGTAAAAATGGAAACAGTGAGGTTTCTTTTCTGGGATGTCTCTTTTTTTCCCCCAGGTTTTTGAGTTTCATTGTGTTTGCCATTTCTAAATTTCCTCAAGGCTACGCATCTGCTACTCCTCAGCACGCACAACTGGGGAAAGAGGCAGGATGTCACTTTTGTGAACTTGCCGCTTGGAGAGGAGGGCAAATGACGCAATCATCAGAAAAGGGATTTGGTGTGGTGAACCCGGGGCCTTGCGAGAGGCAGTTTTCGCAGGGGATCGCCACACCTCGGCAGATGTGCCTCGGTGTCACTCCACATCCACAGACGAATGAATCACCAAACAGATGTTTAACGTCAAGGCTGGGCTGTCACTCCAGGAAAACACACATAAGCATATGCCGGCCGCGCAAAGAAACGAACACGCGTGCACGCAGTTTATTACCAGAAGAGTGGCTGCACAGGGAGTCAGATTAAGTGACTGATATGCACGTCTGTCTGACTTTCAACAACAAAAGAAAAAAATAACAACAAAAAAAAAAATCAAACATACTAAAAGATATTATCAGATTTTTGGGGGATTATGTGACAAATACTGTTTTTACACATAACAGTTAATGAAATGTTTTTTTCATATCAAATGCACACACACACATACACACACACACATATATACTTGCATGTACACTTATTTCACTCAAAACCCAATACCAGAGAGGGGAAAAAATGATAATAACAATGATAATAATGACGCTTTTCAAATCAGATCAGATTACAACCTTTTTCTCTCTCTGTCACGTGTGATGATGGTTTTCCATCAGAACGAAAGTTGAGGTAAAACCAAGTATGGAACTTTTTAAATTGAAATTCAATTTGAGGTATAATTTCGCGAATAAGTCATATCATTGAAGATCAATTTTCATTCCACGATTTGTCTGATCTCCTCACACACTTAATGACCTTATGTTCCCTGGATATTTGTTTTAAGTGGGTCTTGGTACCAAGTAGCTGAATATGTTAGAGAAGAGCAGCTGAAGGTAAGGAGCTTTTAAGAAAGAGTTGCTGGATCTTTGAGAAGATTCTTGAGGCCCTTTTCCCCTCTTTTGGAGAAACCCTGGCAGATAAAAGGAAACACTCGGGTGGATTAAAGTGTTCAGAATATATCAGCATCAAACCACTAGAGTTTTTGCCCTCTACATTTTTCAAACACAGTCAATAGATCTAAATTTTTTACTGTGCCCTGGCCGATTTATTGTTTGATGTTTAAAAACTTGTGTGGAATGAAAGAAAATTCATTAAAGAAGGCCCCAGAACGAGGCCCTATACGATCAGCTTTGAAAGTCTAGTTTAACTGGGATATTGATCATTCTCTTTCTTCTGTGACAAAGGCCACCAGGGACGCTGGAGGTGTCGGTGGATGAAGGCTCACTGCCAATAACACCAGATGTGTATGTCTGTGTGAGTGTGTGTGTGTGTGTGTGTGTGTGTACACTGTAGGTAAAGCTGGGAATTAAGCTACTGACACTAAAAAATTCAACAACTCCAAAAATGACCAAACAAACATCAGATTCTTGATTTCTTGCCAGTCCGAAAGATTTTCTGTGGACAGTTTGCTCTGGCTGAGGCAATGTTAACTTCTTCCTTTTTGAATGCCTGACAGATAAGAAAAGCATTTTTATTAATAAACTTAAAAGAAATCTAATGTCAAGCATTTCTCTGCATCGCTGCAAATCCTTTAATTAAATGTGGGCTCTGATCTTCAGAATTCCCAGCTATTAAAGTTGAAATCTTTGTGTCCTGTCCTGGTAGGGAAAGAATTTTCCATTTACAAACTGCACATATAATAATAATTGATTTCATCATAGCAAATGTTCCCTTTTATTCACTTATATGCATGTGAGCGTAATCTTAAAAACATTAATTTCAGCTCGACTGCAGGTGCTGATATGACATAGGAATTTCTTACAGCACTAAATCACACACCTACAACACTAAGAAGTTTTCAGACTGGAGCGGGTGTTTCTACAAGTTGGGACACCAGCTACATCTTTCACACTTCTCTTCCCATTTTTTGTAGAAATCTTGTTTTGAATGTAATCAACCAAACAATCTAATTGTCTCAGCCAAGTCAAGTCAAGCAGGAAAACTTCTAAATATCTTGCAACTTTCTTGCTCTGGAGAGACGAGACTAACCACAGCATAATCCATTAAATCTTTGGAACGTGCAAAGTGAAGAGTTTTTACCCCCAAGCTGGAAAAGATTTCATAAGTAAGACTTGACAACTGTCAGATTAATGTCTGACACATACAGCTGGATAAAATCAGTGTTGGATTATCAGCTAAAACCATCTGCAAAGTTATCTGCATGTGTCTCTGTAAGTATGCAGGATGAATACCTCCTATCTATTTAATCTTAAAGTTCTTATGACTGTTGAAAACTGTTCTGAAACTGGAGTCATATGTTGTGGCGTATACAGTACAAAGTTCAAGATCAAAACTTTGGCTCTTTTGCTACCGGCAGAGTCAATCACACTGTAAAGCATTTTTCAGGAAAATGACATCAGAGTAGTGTGTTTTTGAACAAAGCATGCCGCTTTTAATGCACAAAATTCAGTCAAATGTCCTATATTAAATTTATTCATTTACAAATCCTTCCAACAACCAAGGAAATTATAAAACGTGATGAATAATCTTATCCATATAATCCATCCACTTCCAATTCAATATAATCATTAAAAATGCAGAACTTTATTAGTTATAAGTTTTTCAGGTATCAAGTTTATCCAGCTGGTTATTTCTGCTTTATAATAACAAACTTCTTTGTGAATAAACAATCTAAATATTATTCATGTGTGTTATAAAAAGAATTAGCACCAATATAGCAACCCACTACACTCACAATGTCAATAAGTCAGAGTGGGCAGAAGTTGTCTGTCAGAAACTCTTGTTTTATGGTCACATATCTACTTCAGTGGCGTTCAGTCCAGATCCTCAAGACCTACTGTCCTGCATGTTTTAGATGTTTCCCTGCATTGTCACGCCTGATTTTAATTAATGATTATTAGCAGAGTGCCATCAAGGTCTGAACAAGTCTGTTAATGACACAGCCACTTGTGTCACGGTGTACTGAAGGAAGGAGACATTTAAAACATGCAGGACAGTAAATCTTGAGGACCTGGATTGAACGCCCCTGATCTACATGCTAGTGATCAACAATAAGTTACAAGTGTTTTGAAATACGGTTCAAAACTGCTCTGCAAATTTATAGCATTTCTTTACAGTGCGGCCAAGAATAATGCTCGAACATCTTTTACCAGAAAGAAAAACATTTGCATCAAAGCTGCAGCTCATGAGCCACTCCAAACTGAAGATTTGTGGGTGAACGAACAGTCTTGAAAAATCCCAATATTTGTCTTTTTCCTACGTCCTTCCCGAGGTTAAAGAGGGACGGGGTTGCTGCCTGCATCTTATTGTCCTGCTGTAGTTTGACTGAGATCTGTCAGGAAGCCCTGTTTTCCAAAATAAGGAGCTTGTTTCCATGACAACAAGTATACCAACTGGCATTGGCTCATCGGGAGCAGCGGCAGCACCAGCAGCATTGCTTGTGTCTTTGTACCGCCACCTTGAAAGTTTTTCTAATTGGCTGCCTTCACAGAATGGTACCAGGCATTAAATCTCACTGTTCAACTTATAAACATTGTTTGTTTTAGAAGCCAATAACACAGACAAAGATTTACCTTAAAGTCCTGCACAAAAATGGTAATAAATGCAGTGTATACACAGTTGTTTTGAAAATATACAAATTTGTAAGTGGATATACTCAAGCTTCTCGAGTAAGTCACTGAAAATACCTACCAGGCATTCATCCTTGTTTCCAAGTGTGTAACTTTTAAAAAGACACACAGGACACAGCAGGAGGGAGATATGTGATGTTCTCCCATTTTATTGACTGACACGGCTGATGAGGGCCCATCCTGCACTTTGGCAGGAGGGTAGGCAAGCATTCAGAGGTGGCGCCCCACCAGGGCGCAGAGGAGGGGACGGCGTGGTCGTCCTTCATAGATATTCCGCTCGCGGCTTTACCCTCAGCTGCCCTGTCAAGGTCTGCGTATGCTCCTCTGAGGGGGCTGAGAAGGGGTCATGGATGACACCCGCCTCCACGCTAGACGTGACAGCACAGCTGGGCTGTTTAATGACAGAGAGCTCTGGCTTAGCACACACCTGCCCATCCTGGGCAGGGCAGGCAACCTCATGGGGGGAAAAAGGAGCTGCTGCCATGTTCGATGGGCAGATGTTCTGGAAAGGAGACAGCAGAGGCAGCGGCACTACAGGGACCTCTCTGTTTCTCTCCTCTCTCCGGTAATTGAAAATCATGTAAAAGGTCAATTGTGTGATACCGCCTGTCCCTCTTTGCAAGTTGTTCCTTTCAGTCAGAACATGACAGAAGAAACACTTGAGTAGATGACAGCTTTTTCCTAATTTACTGCCTGTTTTAGCTGTGGTCATGTGAATGACAATCACTTGTAAACATACCAGTTGCATGAATCTGCATATGAAAAGAAGTATAATTCATCTGCCGGGGGATGTGGAGTCCTAATCACTGGGTGCATAACTCAGACAATGTTGTGGCATTTTTTTCCATACAAATTAAGGAACACTATGAAACAGGAAGGGAAGAACGCTAATTTGAAACAATCAACTTTGCTGGATAGTAGCCCAGCAGGCCTCTGTGTAACGGGTCTACTGCGGTACAAGGGGTCAGTGCCCCTCCTGAATACTGACAGAGAGTGACCCTCTCCCTGGGTTTCACTCTGATGAGAAAAGGCAAGACTCTAACCTTCACGGAGCTGCTATCTGTTTGTGGTTGTCTTAAACAGAACCAGCTACAGAACTGTCAAACACCATCAGCCTTGTAGGGATTCAGTAGAGATTTATAGACCATCACAGACAGAGTATAACAATCAAAATAGACTACAAGGACTCATCACCAAGATGGGAAAAGGAGATAAACCTTGGACACTTTTGCATGAAATTTGATTGTTGATTTTTAAGCACCAGAAGCTTGGCCACATGTTCAAGATGCTTTTCTTTTTGTTTTGTTTTTTTTTTCCTTTCACTTGACCTAGATAAATGCAAGTTTTGTGGGAACTGGAAAAGTTACAAGGCGTTCAGATGCTCAGACTGAAAAATACAGTTAAAGGGATTGTGCCAGTGTTGGACAAGGAATGGGCTAATGGGTGACATGTCATCACAAATTTATTTTAATAAGTTAAAAGCTTAAAAACATTGTTACTTTTAATGAGGAACATGTAAGGACTCACCCACAAACATGTGGTTTCGGGGGGAAACTCTAAAATTTTAACAAAAACAAGCGCTGAGATTTGAGTACCAGCACAAACAGGAAGGAAACAATATATTCCATAAACTCTCTTAAATGAGAATGTTATGAGTAACACTTGTGTGTGCAGGAAAAACAAATTGAAGCTTCTCAAAATGCATGTTTCTGTTTGGCTGACTGTAGCCCTTTGCCAATAACAATGTTATCCGCAATCACGATCCAAACCACACTTCCCTGGCACGGCTCGCTGTCACAAATTATATTTTGATTCTGAACAAATGTGACAGCTTCCTCTCTGGTTCTTTCTTCTCTCTCTTTTATCGTTTGGAACCGGCCGCAATCCAGAATATGTCATTTCTTTGCAGGAGGGAAATCCAGTCATATATCCAAATGTTAGATGCTTCAGCTGACAAACTTGGAACTCACTTATCTGTACAAAGATCCAGCTCTAGCTTCCTTTATTAATCACTGTTGTTTTTATTATCCGTTTTTGTTCCACAATACGTTTTTCTCCAAAATACCCTTTGTGTCTAGAAAACCGGTGGTATCAGATAGAGCACATGTGAAAGTCGTTGGACCTCTCAATTGAAATGCACAATGGTGTTGTGCGTTTGCCTGTGCCACTTGCAAGAAATTGCAGGTGTGCAGTTGCAAGTGTGTAGCACACCAGAATGCACATTTCAAAGACAAGACAGCTCCTGGGCTTGCTGGACTTCTGCTTGTTATCAAGAGCTGAGAGTGAAATGGAGAGAATCGATCTTTTGTCTACTGGAGGTGCACTCCCTTGGGCAGTGCCGCTCACTCGCTCACTGCTATGCAACGGGCTCTCTTTTTCACACCCAGCCCCTCCCACCACCGCCGCCCTCTCGTTCACTTACTTCTACTTTCCTTCTCCGTCTCTGCATGGCGGCTGCCTCCTCCAGCTGACACTTGTCCTGCCGTCACTGGGAGAGATGTGCTCTGAGCTGCTGACACCAGGACTGATCTCCCCCCATAAGCTCCATGTCCAACTCCTGGAGACTCTGGAAGAGGCAACCAATGAGTGGAAGATGAAGAGGTGAGGTTAGGAAGGCAGCTGGAATGGAGGGAGGAGAAGAGAGAATTTTCTCAGCAAACATTATCCCTTCAAAATATCAGTGTTTGGAGCATCAAAAGGATTTTTTTTAAAAACCACACACGAAGTTGATAATTTTATTGGCCAAAGTAGGCAAAAGTTCATTTTTTCCTTAATATTTGAACAACAACAAAACAAATAGAAATTTTAATGCTTTAAATAGATATTTAATTAACTGAAACAGCTTTCAAATTTATAAAGTTTGTTCATTGTCTAAATAACAGACCTCAAAAGCTTGATAAATTAAAGTAACTTACTGTGCCCACAAAATGAACTTAAACTGAAAAGATTGTGGCTTTTTTTTTTTTTTTAATAATTTTTTCCCACAAATCGGCCTAAATTCCTCATGTCTTGATGAAATATTTGTAAATATGCTTTGATCAAAATACAACAGTGATTTAGCACTGCTGCTCCCTTTCCTACCATGTCAATACACTTCTGTGCATAGCTCTGACTGTATAAAAAAAACCTGACAAACCCTTTGTGATGTCACCCATGAGTTTTCTGAAGAGTCAGTTTAAAACCAGTTTCCTACTCTAGTATCAGCTCTCCCAAACCCAGTCAATCAAAAAATGGGCAACTGGGTGACACAAACAAACCTGGAAGCTGGCTGGAGAATAACCATGTTAGCACTTTACATTTATACTGTAGTCCCAGAGCTGCACTGAGGACTGGCAAAGCTCTGCTGGGACCGGCACTTGCTAAGATGCCTAGCATCCAAGATGTCAAATAGGTTAAGAGGTTAAAATAAGAACGAGTCATAGGTTCTAATTCACAGTTTAAATGTCAAATTCATCAAAAATACCAAGAAGCTAAAGTGATGACAGCTGCTCTTTAACACCATAGACTGAAATGTAGCTGTCGCTAAAAAAAAGTCACGCCCTAATTATGAATGAATTTTTGGCCTTATATGTGATAAGGAGCATAAAAATTCAAACCCGGTTGTAGTAATTCATTTTCTCTAAGAGCTTGATCCTGTACAGGCTCATGGGAATCTGCTGGAGCCTAGGATTACATTTTCCCTGTATTTTGTTTTGTGTAAAGTACTATTGGTTATATGGTTAATGTTGCACTGACACTTGTGAGTTTATTTTTGTAAGGTTGGCTGCTAGGTGTTAATCAAAAGTGGAAAGTAGTAGAAAATTAACTGAATAATGTTGCCAGGGCAGGTAACAATGTCCCTTCTAAATAATGATCACACTCAAATACATGGAAATCTTATCAATCTTCCTTGGCCTTTTCAATGCATTTACCATCAGTGCTGTAAATACAGGCAGACACCAAATTTAGGGGTGTTCATTAAGATCACAGAGATGTAAAGGGTTGCTTCAGCCCCATCCACTGGGCAGCCACCCTCCAGATCATTAGTTACAAGTTTAAGCCAGTACCATTATCCAGTGGGTTGGACACTCAGGTTTCCACTTAGATACCCTGGCTCAGACTTGTAATTAACCTGGTCAGTAGTTGGTTTAAACAAGGATATCTAACATTTAACAACTTTTCTGAAGTGTGCTTTTTTCTGTGTTTATATGCCATATGATACATTTACATTTGCAATTTAACCTAAACCAAAAGTGACATTCTTTAAGAGATACTTATACTGGGATTTTCCTCCCAAATTACTTATCAAGTGAAATCCCTATTATAGCACACTAACAAACAAATTAATCAAACTAAAAAAGCAGTACCAACCCATCAGATGGAATATTTACAATATCTTCCACTGAAATGCTAGACTCTAGGCAAAACTTTAAAGTTAGGTCATGCAGTCAAACAAACAACAAACAATGTACAGTGCCCAGCCACACAGGTAAAGGATGCATTTTCAGCAGCCCCAGAGTATTTTTGTTATCATCCTAAGTCCAGGTGTATGAATGTCTTTCACAGCAAATGTTTACAGGTATTAATGTGATATTGTGCACAGACAGCAGATCTGGGGG
Source organism: Zenarchopterus dispar (assembly GCA_028564865.1). NCBI lineage: Eukaryota > Metazoa > Chordata > Actinopteri > Beloniformes > Zenarchopteridae > Zenarchopterus > Zenarchopterus dispar. The sequence goes on from JAOWBL010000001.1 coordinate 8,639,404, forward strand.
GTTGGGTTT
>JAOWBL010000001.1:8639512-8662708 GCA_028564865.1 Zenarchopterus dispar
ATAATCCTGCACACACCTCCCTAACACCCTCATGCAAACACACACACACACCAAACTAATTCACACACACACACACATTCGTCCGTATGAATATACAGTACAATGCAGAGCCCCTCCATCCCCATGAGGTGCCTGAGCACCAGTGCGTCTGAGAGGAAAGGTGAACACGGTCACCCTAATTACAGGGGCCCCAGCTCTCTCACACACACTCACCAGGCATAACTAAAGACAGGCCAATTAGGGCGAGAGGGAGATAAGGGAAGTTTTATTTGTATACTAATTAAGCCCCTGATGAAATTCAAAAGGGGGGAGGTGAAGGGTTTTGGGGGAGGGAGCGGATGGGTAATTGTGTGCTCGAGAAAAGGTTGCTTTAGGTGCGGTTATCTGAGAAGTACAGCCTTGAGATAGTTCCCCTCTAATCCCGTGCTGAGCCCCGGCACTGCACTGCAAGGTCTCTCATAATTTGATCTGTAACACATAAAATTGCAGACTCTGACAGTAAGATCATCAGCAGCACTTATTGTCTAAGTGGTCCTTGTTTCAGCAGCAATATAAAAGATATTGTTATTCAGACAAGATTGCCTCCCCTCTTTTTTCCAGATAAGAGAAAATCTTATGGCATTATTGTTCTGTTGCAGGCATTTTTGTACAGCATTCAGAATTAACAATGTCAATGCAGGCCACATTGGAGGTCCATGTCCACTGAAGGATACATTTAAGTTGCTGAAAGGTTAATTACCTTGAAATGTAACTTAGAAGAACAATAAGAACATACATTTATTAAACAATGGAAATCTTGATATCTTCCAGGTATATCTATTGGATATTTTACTATATAGTATCAACAACACCAAATGAAAGAAGTAAACAAGTATATTTATTATTGGTACTGAGAAAATGTTTTGATTTCTGCAGCTTATTTACTCTTATTTACACAATGTCTTCTGGACCATGATGGTTCATTTGGATTTGAAAGCATTAGAATCCATGCATTGATGTCTATTTCAATTGTAGAAGGATTTGATGCTAAACTGTATTATTTTAAGACCTTAAGACCTTTCGCCTACTGCGTTTTGTGTTTATACACATTTAAATAAATCCCTGTTTGCTTTCAACCCCTCATCATACTTAGTGTAAGCAAATGAGACGTGAGCAGCAAAATTAAGAGTTTTGGCTCAACTCCCGTTTCACCTGTGAAGTAAAGTTTAGTAGCCGCATCAATCATGGCTGTGAGCAAAGCCTTCCGGTACCTGAACTCCTCCATTTGAAGCAGACGGTCCACCTCGATCTTAAGGAAGGGTGCCACCCGTTTCCATGAAAGGAACATGGCCTCAGTAGCAAAGACAGCCACAGTCCACTTAAATGAACATTGGGGGCCCCCATAATATGTTACCAGAAGAAGAATACAGCTAAGAAGTAACCTCATCATTCCAATTCCTTCCTCGCTACAACTGTGCTTGAAAAATTTTTTGAACCTAATGAAATTCCCAGGATTCCTGGATCAATTACCCAGACTAATATAATTCGGTCTGGTGAAATTAGCATATGACTAACTACATATCATGTATTATTCTTTTAAACTGCCTTCTAACAGATATGAAATCAGGCTGTATTTAGGTTCTAATGACAAAAGCAGTCAAATTAAATCATTTATTAAACAGAAGAAAAATACTCATTTACCTGGAGAGCGCTTGAGAGCACGTCCAAGTGGTGGAGCTCATAAATGTTTCTGCTTCAAGCATCTTAAGACATCATCTAAATCAGTCACTATAAGGAGTTCTGTGAAGATCAATGTACAACTCAGCTGTTTCATCAGAAGTAGAGTTACATGCCTTATTAGAGATTATCTTCACACAGACCCCCTGTGACGCGTTGTCACAGTAAGCCATGTTGGGTTTGCTATCAAAGTGGGAGCCCCACTGAGCTTTAGCTGAGCTCCCTCTTTACTGGTCGTGTTATGCAGGCCACATGTGGCAGTATCTTCAATAAGTCAGGCAATCGGTATGATTTGAAAGTTCACAGCAGGTGGTATGTGTTTTCTCTTCTAAGAGACGACTGAGCAATGAAAGGGCCATGAAGATTAACTACACATGAGGCCAGTTCTTAGCTGATTTTACCATTTTGCAAAGTCTTCTTCTCAAAACTAAATGTGTAAGTGAAAAGACAAAGAATATCAATGGTGCGATTATTAAAGCAAACTTTCTTAGTATAGTTATTTAGCATGAAGCTGACTGCTCACTAAGAGGCATATTAGTGAATACATATGGAATTATACAATGTCTTTTGGTTCATAATGATTAATTTAGGTTTACAAGCATTAGAAGCCATGCACTCATGTCTATTTCTGTCTAGCTTTTTTATTCATTGCTGCCTGAAAATCCAAAGATCAGAGATCTTGAGTAATAGTGTTCAGCTTTTTCTACCACAGGGATACCAAATTTTAGTCCTCGAAGGTTACTGTTCTTGATGTTTTAGATGTTTTCCTGCTTCAGTACACCTGATACTGTGTCATCAACAGGCTTGTGCAGGCCTTGATGACCAGCTGGTGATCATCCTTTCATTTGAATCAGGTATGCTGAACATCTAAAACATGCTGGCCGACAAGGACTGGAGTTTGACACTCTTTGTCTACTGTGCTGAATAATTTAACAGCTGTAAATTAATGAAACCTCCAATAAATTTCTAGTAAATCACAGAATAGTGAACACTTCTTTTTGTGCTACTGACATTCCATACATCCATCATCACACATTGGGTGGAGCCCATCAGAGACACCATTGTGCAATGGGTGGAGGGGTAAATACACTCTGAACCGACTATGACAGGGTTGGCACTTATCTAAGAATAAATACTCAACCATACCTGGATCTTTTTAATCCTCTCACATGTCATTTGAAATACGATGCAAACTATTATTATCACCAACCGTTTTGACTTATTCCCTTATGTAGGGGTCCCCACAGTGGATCATATCCAGCACATCAATTTGGCCCAGTTTTACTGGCAAATGCTCTTCCTGCAGCAACTCTGCAGACACACACAACATACGTGTTTTTTTCTGACTGTGAGAGGAAACTCACGCAAACACGGAGATAACATGCAACTCCACAAAGAAAGACTCCTGCCGGACCTCGAACCAGGAACCTTCTTGCTGTGAGGCAACAGTGCTAACCACTAAGCCGCCAAGTTGCTAAGTATACAAACTTCAAAAAACAATAACATTCCCAGATTTTACCATTTCACATGGTGCCTTTGCTCTGTTTGCCTTTACACTTTCAGCATTCAGTAAAATCCCTGCTATCAAACTCTGTTTTTAATTCACAGCACCTCTGGAAGTAGGATGGAAGGGAGTTTAAGATATTGTAAAATTCAAACAGTAAACATGTTTTTAAAGCAACTTTGATGACTGAAATATTCCCTCTGTCATATAAAATCACCAAGAGAAGTTTAACTTTAATTTGAAAACACTTTGGTTTAATATTTCAGTTTGGTGAGGAAAAGGATCTGCCACAAGCTAGATTTCTGCTCCCTCTCAAAAGTCCAATTGGTATAAAAAATTCTGATCAACTTTTAGAAAACAGTGGGCAAAAATCAGGCTTGTAAAGGCTCAGAGGCATGATAGCATTTTGCCGTGTCCACTTCTGTGTTGTGGATTCACTTGCTACAGAGGAGCATTGGGGGAATGTTTGAATAATTCATCCAAGTTAAACCCATTAAGTATATCCATGTGGACACTTTTTTGATGTTAAAGACAGTGTATGATCTCTGGGTGCTTTCAAACTATATCTGGCTTTTTCTATGGCATGTGTTTTCCCCTGAAGCGACAAAGATCAACTGGCATTTGTGTTAATTTTGTACAAGTATACAGAAAAGAGGTCTTTTCTACTGAGTTGGCAAGCTCACAGGCCCTTTTAGCATTTCAGAGTCTGCATAGCCTGAGCAAGTTTTCTTAGAATCTAAAGAATCAATACATTTCTAAAAAAGAAAAAGGATTTTCTGCAAACATAATATATGGTGAAATTATAATGCCAAATAAGTGAGTCATCAGCTCAGGATTTAATTCAAATCAGACCACACCTCAAGAACTGCATCACCTTGATTAAAGTATCACTTTTAGTCACTTCATAGTTTCTTGCTGATTCATTTGAAATTAATGTTGTTTACTGATCTTCTGCTGACACTTTGAGCCAGTCTTAATGTGATAGGTTTTCCTTCATGAGTTTCACAAAAAATATATATTTTCTGAGGTGATGCAAACTACAGCAACAACCACGTGGTTAGAAGAACTCAGAGAAATGCAAGTCATCAAAAATCTCATAGTGGACTCCCAGCGAGTATCAGACACAGACTGTGCATGCAATCATTTCAGTAAAAGTTAATTCAAGGCAGGACACTTCTTAGGCCGAGGGTCTTTGTTCCCTAAAATAGCATAACAAAAAAAAAAAAAATCTGAGAGTGAAGCAAGTAAGGAAGAGGCTCTCTCTCATCTGAGGCCTGCTCTTAGGTAAAAGTTCACTCATCATGAATTGTCATCATCTACAAAAATCCCAAATAGCCTATATTGTAAAACCACCAAGTTGGACCAGTGGTTGGACCAATCCTTACTCACATATTCCTGGCTGGGGTGTTTGGTAATCCAGGAGGGACCGAAACACAACAGAGCCGAGTGTGTGTGGCCTGGTAGCGATTCCTTCAGCAGTTATTAGCCAGAGGCCACATAGGAGGACTCTGGAGAGCTCCTCACACAAAAGCCAATGACAGGCCCCGCACAGAAAAACTGCCAGGGAAGCACAATAAAGATAATTAGCGATGAGACCACTGGCCCCACCACCGCTATCAGCCCCATGTGCCTAGGATATCTCAACCCCTTCCTTTTTGAACTGTGCTTAATTCACCCCCTCCATCTCGTCTCCTTTAACCAACCACACTTTGTGCTGCTTGCGTCAGGCCAGTCAAAGTACCTTATGCACAGAGAGTGGTAATGCCTCCAGCTGCTGGAGTTTTGGAGTTACGTTTTTATTTGCTTGCTGTTGAACTAGACATCTGCCACTTATATTATTATATTCAGTGTAGAAAATGTGTTTTTCTGTGGTATATCCAATAATTTACATTTAAATTAGTATATATGTCTCAATTTTATGATGAAATAAAAAAAAAAGTCTGTTGAGCTTACCTTTAAGATTACAACCATTTGGCATTGCGAAAAGATGACATATTTTAAACTTTAAAATTAAACAAACAATCCCATAGGCCTAGTTTAGCAAGCACAGGTAGACATAAGCAAATGATGTGTGAAGAATTATACACTGCACATTAGTTATTAAATTTCATGCCTCAATAATGAAGCTTCTCTTTTGCCTTCTAGGAGCCACAACAAAAAATCCAGAAGATTTAGGTAGTCTTGTGTTTTAAGAACTATTACTCGACCCACAACACTCTACCATGATCCCAGCCCTTCAGCCATGTTATGTCTGCCTGAAAACAAGCCAGTGTAATTTTAGACAACATTTCAGGGTAATTAAAATTTCTCAGGCACAATTACTTATTCCCCCAGTGGGGCTGCCTCAAACAGAAAAGTGTTATGGGTTTACGGCCTTGACGTGGAAAACATGTCCTGACTATCTGCCTCATGTTCTTCTCAAGGCTCTGGTTGTTAATTGCAGCTAAATGTGATAAATAAAATCACCAGTGCTCTTAATGCTAATTAGTGTTAGAGATAATATTTATGATTTCATAAGCGCATATTTCTCCAAAGACTCAGGCTTGTGCCCCCCATCCATCGGTCATAGGCTGTCTTGGATGTAATCTATCTTTGGGGAAAGGAGAGGCCAAACGAGGGGGCAGAGGAACCACGAGCAGTAAATACTAATAGTACTTAGTGGGTACTTTGGGAACATGAGTATTTCATGCAATTTATTGAACTAGGTTACTAGAGAAAAAAATTAATTTGAGTTGTTAGTTAGCTTGCTCCGTCTGTTTATTGACCTGGGAGTGATAGCCAGTGGAGAAGCTGACAGTAGGTCCGAATGCGGAACAGAAAGCCTTCCTGTGAAGGCCTTCTCTCTTGCCTTTTAGGAACCACAAACAAACAGAAAGCCATACCTGTGATGTGAACTGAGGCCTGCAGTCTGACATTACACAAAGAGGTATCCCATAGAATATCAGAAGGTCAGTAGTATTATTGGCAGAGAGAAATGCAAAAGTGTCAACAACATGGGAAGTCTAAAAGATGAGTAATGATAGTTAGGATAACTGTTATACTGTTGGATGAAAGAAAGCAAGTGACACAATCCATGGTGATAAGTGACCAAAGGTGACAAGGGATTGGTAGGTGTCCCAAACAAAGCATCAGAGATGAAGGAGTGGTTGTCTGCCAGCATTGTTGGTGCTCTGGGACCCTTGACAATGAGACAAAGTCAGGCTGGATATTGCAATAAACAAGGCTCAGCTGGTTTACCTCAAATTCACAGACTTAGTTGCTTGAATGCATAAGTTAAGACCTTATATTAGTCATAATAATGGTTCACTAGCTCCTTCTGTCAAGTTGCACTGCTCCCCCAGTGGTGGGGGAATCCTGCTAAATAGGAGAGGACTAACAAAATCCCAAGAGGGTTGCATTTGCTTTCAGTGGAGTACTGCACCTAATGTCCGAGGCATCTATCTGCACCATAAACTGACTTTCCAGGTCAGGCCCAGTCAAGTTAATGCTGACGTGAAACATTAATTCAGCTCCTTAAAAGCAGTATCTACTCCTTGAGTCCACTGGACGTAGGAGACCGTAAAGGTGACAGTGCTGAGAGTTGTAGCAAATTGTTTCTTCACCTCCTGCAAGCTTAAGCTGTTGATGCAGGTACGTTTTTGTTGATGGATGCTGGCAACTGGGTTTTGGCAGTTTAACTTAGCACGGCCCTCCTGAAGCAGTTGCTATGCTTTCTCTTCCCTTGCTACCTTGGATATTACCCCTAGCTCAATGGACAGATAGAGAAAGCTAACCAACAACTTGAGACTGCACTTTTTTTCCTGTCTTCCACATGTCCATCCACATCTTTGAGCAATAATATTTTGAAGACACAAATTGTAGAAATATAAAATTCACATTTTACAGCATTGATAAGTGGTTTATAATTGGTTCTTCAACAGAATGTTGGGTACTCAGTGTATGTGCAATTTTTATTTGACTTAATGGCATTACCAAGGTATTAAGTGACATGTTCCCCTTCACAAATTTAGAGAAGGTGGTGAGTGCCTACGTCCTCTTTGAAGAAGAAGGTAGCACTGTGAAAAGGAGAAAAGGGTGAGCATTTACAGATAGAGAATACTTGATGGTGAATGAGTATTTGTAGGATTATTCTCCGCTCCATTCAGGAACACAATTATCTAAATGAGTGGTAAAAAAATATGAGAGGATCCATTCCCAGATGCAAAATCATCCTTGATGGTACTGGACTACAAAATCAAGGATGTCCCCAAAGTAGGGCCTTATCTTCCCAGTGACTTTCAGCAGCTCAACAGCATAATGTAATTTGCCTAAAAAAAGAGATGCATCTTTTATTCACTGTGTAGTCAACTTTGTTGCACATTTCACGGGTAAAAGTAACATATGACTGAAAGATGTCCAACTGACGCTCCCTCTTAAGTAAGGCCTAGGTCAGAACTGATCCAATCAAATAACCAAATATATAACAGATGTGGGCCCAACCTTATTCCTCAGACTTCTTGAACACCAGGGAGCATTTGGTTAAAAATCCTTGGTCAGAGCTGAAATTACTGCAGTAACTTTGTTGGGCTGGTAAAAGAAGACTCACTGAGAGAAGAAGCAGGACTAGTTGGGTAGTTGGATGTTACAGTGGTATCTGAGACTTCACTTGATCTCTGTCAGAATTCATTTGGAACAAGGATCTTTTATTGTGTTCATAATATCTTTCAGAGCCTGCACAAGTTGTCTCAAGCATAAACCTTTATTAGATTGTGCCTGATGGAGAACTTCAGCATCAGCAAGGTTCATTTTTAATCAGATAGTCACGTAACAACCGAAAGTGTCTATCCATACACGGAGATCAAGTTCAGACAGTAAATCTGTTTGCAAGTTTTTGGTAGACCTGGGCCTTTAATATCAACAGTGCAAAATGAATATGCCTGTGCAGTGAATCGACATTTATGTTGGTACAAGATGTAAAATCTGACAATACTATTTATAGATGTACCACAGAAATCTTATGCTACATGTTTCCCCTGCAAAATCATGTAAAAAATCACTACTCATCACTCAAGTCCCATCCCTGATTTAGAAAGAAAAAAAAAAAGTCCCATCCCTGCTTTTTTTCCTTTACTTTAAGCAACAAGTTGAGCTGTAGCCTCAATTACGTCACTGGTGCCAACTCAGCAACTTTGTTTTTTTATTTATTTTTGATGAACTTTATCAAGGGGAGAAGACAGAGAGGAGCAAGGGTTTGTGGAACAAATCCTGCTCTGGACAGTGTAAGTTACCATGGTAACAGACTCCAGAGCATAGGTTTCTTCAATTTCTGAAACAGACTTGAGTTAACCTCCTTTTTGTGGTTCAAGTTACCTCGCTATCTAAAACAGAAACCCCTGAGTTTTCTTAATTTTATTTTCAATATACTCAGAGTCTGCACATCAGCCACTTTCTTAAATAGACCCGATGTAGAAAGACAGACGAGCAGCCAAAGAAGAATAAGACACAGATCTATAAACAAAGGACAAACAACATAAAACAGGTTTGGACAATTAGAACCAAAGAGACCAACAAAGGAAGCTAAGTCAGAAATCCATGGGGCAAATCTTTCAAAGCAAAATGGAAAATAAAGAAAAAAATGAAATCGCATAATCCAAGACAAAATCTTAACAAAACAAGATAACTAAAGATGTCTCGACACAGAATTAAAGAAAAAAAGAAAAAGATAAAGAAAAATCATGACAGAAGCCAATCACACCACTCTCTTTTAAAAAAAAGTGGAAAAAAAGAAGCTGATGCCATAAGTTACTTTCAATATCCAAAAAGACCTGGAGTATCTGGGACCATTTTTTTTCTCTTCTCCTCTGCCAGAGCTGGACATTTTTTGTTTTTGAGTAGAGTTTGGTTTGATTATGTTTTGTTTGTTTTTTTAATCAAACAAAAGTAGCACTCTAGCAGACTAACTCTGTTGACCAGATCCATCTGTTTTTTTGATCCGATTTTTGATTCTATGACAATTATTTTCTGGGGAGTTTGCTTTTGTTCTTGTTTCTGTTGTGTATAATAATAATTTATAAAAATCTATTTATATCCATTTCCCCCCAATTTTTCTATTATTTTCACCATTTCTACAAAATTCAATTTTTATAGCTTGATCCACTGTGGTTTTCCACTACTTTGTTGCCTGCTGTGTGTAACTGAGATGGTCTTGACAGGAACCACTTCCTCTCACTTGCCCATTCAGCTGCTTTTTAACATCACAACATGCTTGTGCCAGTGGCTCACTGGTCTGACTATTGATCCAAGTCACCACATCAAGGTGAGCATCAGTGCTACAGAGTCCATTGTGGGACCTCATCCTGAAAGAGCAGGGCTGTCCACAGCTCTAGGCAATGCCCGAAAGAGTGACAAGTGCTGAAACCACTTCAAGGCGGCTAACGGTGCCCTCAGCCCTTTCTAGTCTCTGCTTCAAAGCCGAAAGCAGCCTCTGGCAGTTCACCCCCTCCTTTTACTCCCTCCCTTACTCCCTCTCTTTTCGGTCCTCTAGGGTAGCTGGTCCTATACTACTCTCCCAGGGCCGTCAATGTCAAAGCATGAGTGAGTCCAGTCAAAGCTTATACTCCCCTTCAATACACACACATACACACAAATACAATTGTTTTTTTTTCTTTTCTCCCTTTAAGTTTTCTTTTTCCCTCTGATGCGCAGGTCCCATCCCCTCTGCATCACTGGCCCTCACTGACAAGTGGAAATCACAGACATCCCACTAGCAAAAGATGGAGAGTGAAGAAGACTTCAGAAGCTTGTACCCTACAGCTATCATTGTCCTGAGCTAAAGAATGAAGACACTAGGCATATCTTCTTCACTATATTCAATAAAAACCAGCAAGAACACATTCAAAAACAAAAAAAAAAAACAAAAAAACAAGGGGGTTGTAAAAAAGGTTTGCGGCTTGGGATTTATTTATTTATTTATCCTTTCTGAGATAAGTCATCGATTGAAAGGAGGAAAGAGAGGTAGCTTTACTTTGCCAAAAGGGACCTTAGGCCTTGCCCCATGGGTATGGCAGCTTTCATTTTCTCTTTCCTTCCTTCATATTCCCTGCCAGTTTTTTTTTTTTTTTTAAACCAAGTTTTGATTGAGTTTCACATATTGAAGATATATCTGGCAGCTTGACTTGTTTATCTGCTAAGACTGATAACTGTAACTGGCCTGTGTGTGGAGTAGAAAGTGATGGAAGGGAGAAAGAGAGTATGAGGAGTGATATAGAGAGACAGACCACTCACATTCTCATCTCCTCCAGTCTTTCCTCATTGATTTAGCATGTCTTCATTAACAGTCTGACCCAGGTATGGCTGTTTCCCTTTATCTGCCTCTCCAGTTTAGATCTCATGGTTTGGACTCGCTGGGGGTGAATGTCAATCAAAGTAACCGAAAAAAGGGGCTAAATGGCGATAAATCCAGCTTATGAGGACATGTAGATATCATTTTTTTTCCATATATCAGTGATAAAATGAGCCCAGAATTATCTCAGAAATGTTCGGTTTAATGTATTTGATCATTTTCAGTAATTATCACAGATTCCTGATACAATCAAGTAACTTCAATTTTTGATACCGTGTCTGTGGGATAAAATCTGGGGGGAAAAAAAAGTGAGTAATAGATTTAATAGTAATAGTAATAGATGAGTAATAGTAGTAGATTGCACGCAGTTAGTCGTAACTCCACTAAATGCCGCATTTTTTTGAAGGTGTGTGTTGAGGAGTGACTGTTGAGTCCACTGAAAGGAAAGTGAGACAAAGAGACTTGGGGAAGACATAGAGAGGGAAAAGACAGATAGAGAACTGAGGGAGAGCAAAAGAGAGAAAGCAAGCAGTGCTTGCTGGACCCTGACTGCGTGCGAAGCCTCAATTATTCATGCGGCAGTGCACATGTCAAGAGCTCACAGACACGCACAACAGCAAGGCCGAGTGCAAATCAAACAGCGCATCCATGGGCAATGCCCACAATGCACCTGGAGGAACACACCTCGATCCATTTCTCTGTTGTTCTTGGATAAACAGAGAACAAGGCTACCTGAGCACTCCCTGATTCTCCTCAAGAGCCAGGAGCTGCTGGAATAATCTTTGTTTGTTTGAGTTTTCCCACTTTATTTCCTTGCTTCTTTTTTTGGCAGCAACATGGTGCCGTTGGGTTCCATCTTTTCATGGCTCATTAGCCTGCTGTTCCATTCACTTTACCATCTATCATCCCCTTAGTGTTGTTTAAATCTATTGGCCTTTTTTTTTCTCTTTTTCTTTTTTTGCTGGTCCCCAACTTGTCTACAGTAACTGTGCCAGAGGTTCATCTCGAGAACTGGGGGTTAACGAATGGATCCACGCTTCCATTTTCATTTTGTCTCAGTTTATCGACCTCCGTCTTGCTGCCCACTCTGTTTATTCTCTCCTTATTCTCCCAAGTTTCCTCAATGCATGTACTTTTCTGTTGTCTTATTATTATACTTTTCAAGGCTTTGAAAGCATCCAGTATCAGGTATTGCTTTCCAGTGCAGCGGCATGTTGAGGATGTGTGCAATTTGTGAAAAAGAACATTTTCTCTTTCTTTGATCCCCCCATCACATTATGTTACACAACACGGCTTTTTTCTTAAGAGTCTGAAAATTTACTAAGCTTTAACATTATTAAGCTTTTCTTAAATTACTTATAAGCATTATACATAAGCTAATAGATTTTTATAACTTCTGCCTAAAAGCAGGAGGCAAAGAATGAACAGCTACATCCATCATTTTTGACCTGTCAGCCAACCAATCCATGTAGCCTTTCACTCAGAGCATCTTGAAGGAGCTGCAGTATTCATCTCCTACAGTATACAAACAGAGGATGGTTGATTTGAATGTGTCCAAAACACTAAAACAAGTATGATAACAGAATGACATACTTGCTGTATAACATATTGTTGATTTCTACGTATAAATGAGTGCCACAATCCAAATCAAGGAACTGCTTCATTTCTCTGCAGATGAGTGATGCTGATGCAGTCGTCTATTATTATATCTGTTGAAACATTTCAAACACTGAATTCTGTTTCAGTAGAACAGCTCCCCCTTTTCCCAATCTCTACACTTGTATGTCAAAGCCAGTTTCAGCATCAAACCCGATCCCCTCTTTTTCCAACTCCCAGTGTAGACAAAAAGGCATAAATAAGGAAAGGGCTGTTGTGTATATAAGAGACAACCTCCCTCTACGTAACCAAGTGAGACAACTTTCAGATCATGTGCGGCACCTTCACAGGGACACTGAAGAAAACAGAGGAAACTTAAGTCTGCACCACGCATTATTCTTATCCACTCGCTCTAAATAATTTAACAGTGCTGAATTGGGGAGACAAAGAACTAATAAAACATATTAGTTTTAGAGCAGAACATTAAATCAGACACTCCATTATGGTCCAATTTTAGAACAAATAAAGAGTCAAAGAATCGCTCACAATTATACAGCATGACGTTTTCTTACGACATTAACGTCGTAAGAAAACACTGATTAAAATTTGCACAAGGTGATATAAATATGAAGAAAGCCGATGGCTTTGCCATTATTGTGTTGGTTTACCAGCACATACATGCGTGCAATGGACATGACGCCTTACATCACATTTCACACACACACAGTCACACTTTGATTCTGGAATTCTGTTTTTTTCTTTGTTTGTTTGTTTGTTTGTTTTTTTTGTATGTAAGGACACACTTTTGTGGGATTTTTCTGTCTTGCTTGGGACAGTAGCTAGGGGCCAGTGGGGTAAAACTGCTGACACACATAAATGTTTACAGAAATGCTAGCATGCAAGCACCTACTGTCATATCCTTCTGCACAGGAGATACAGGAGGTGAAACAGCATAACATTGCGGGAGGTAGTGACAGATCGGTAATAGGAGTGAAATGAGTGTTGTGTAAATTGGCATCACAAAAAGTCATAATAAGGTGTGAGGATGGCAATTAACTCCTGAGAAGAATATGGTCTGACTATCACAGGGACAGTCACAAATGGCCCAGCAGGCAATTTGACAGATGCATTCAGGTAGAAAACAACAGCAGCAAAAAAAAAAAAAAAAAAGAATTTCACCTACGATGGATGGAAAGAAAAACTGCCTAGACAGGCTATATTTCAAACTTTTGTCCCACCATTTGAGGCATTAGCTACTCAGTAAACCCTGCTGCCACGCTTAGCAGCCTGGAGGAGCATCCACAAGATGAAACCTAGCTGGCATCACCCTCTCTCCCACTGTCTCTCCTTTTCCAGCTGCAGAAACATCCCAAACTCCATCAGTGATGGGAAAATATTTTGTGCCATGTTTTGTGATAGGGAACAGTGATGGGTGACCTCAGGTATGTATCAAGCACCCTGGATTCTGAAACAGCTGCCTGCATCCCTGGGTGGACAGCCCCAGAATAAAAACCACTCAATAAAAATAAAAACTTCTCATATTCATTATGCCAAACATAAGCAATTACATCATTAATGGGATTCTGGTTAATAATGAGCTGCTAAGGCTATTGTACACATTTATACATATATGTGTGTGATATTTACATTATTTCTTCAGTTCTAAGCAAATGCTGGCAGTTGTATTTGTTGTAACTCCCTTCATTTAGTTTTTACTTTCATTTTTGCAAATGAAAGAAACATTCCTCTGTTGTCAACCAACTGAAAATACATTAATGCTTACATGACATCCATGTACATTATTGGTCCCTCTGTATTGTATCCTGAACTGAATTTTGACATGAAAATGGCATTTCTTCCTGCACAGGAAATTCCTGGATGTACAGTTTAAATACTCTATCATACTTCCTATGGAGTTTAAACTGCTCAATGCAGATTTAGAACCATTTTTAAGGGAGGACACACAAACTGTTTTTGCTATTCAACCTCTCTGTGAAGTGTGCTCTGTCATGCAGCAGCAATATAGAATATTTCTTAGGGAGAAACTGGCTTTCATTTTTGTTCGGTCATGTTAAAGCAGTACAGCTTGAAAGAGGACAATAATGATGATGAAAGTACATGATCAAACAGCAGAGGAGATGTTCTCTTTTTTTATTACATGTTCAACAAAGGAACAAGCTTCACAGGATCACAAGGTTCAAAACTACGGCTTCAGTGGGCGTGCAATAACACCTACAAAGGAGCACAGTCGCGGTGGTACCAGTGTGAAGAGATGACTCTTTAATAACATGGCAAACATCTGGGACAGACGGAAAATCCTAGGTCACTGTTGTGTCAGTCGTGTTTGATTATTGTCCAGAAGTAGGTGAACGTCTCTGTGGACACAAATATTTGCTGTTCTTTAAAGTCAAAGAACATAAGAGCATCTTCTTTCAAACTTTTTTGCGAGAAATGCAGTGGCAAAATCAATTTAACCACTAATCCTTTCCTGTGTTGAGTTGCATGGAGCATAATTTCCTTCATCTGGGATTTAAATTTTTGGCATTTTCATTAAAGTAACAAATTATCGTTTATGGGTTACACACCTGGCGATTCCTTAAAGGGTACTGAATTCTTGAAGCCCCATTTTCACAGTGAGCCAACAACATCTACTCCAATCCAATCTGTCTTACAGACTAGGAAATATCTATAGAATGACAAACACATGAGTCATATCAGTCTTCTAATTGTTTTTTAATTGCTTTATAAGAGTTGGAAAAAATATATTTTTTGAAGAAAGAACTGTGTAGATTAAACTTATATGAATGCAGAGTACAAATAAATGTTATATGAATGCATGTATGAGAATATGTGAAATTAACACAGTCTGAGAACTACCAGTCTGGAATTAATCACCCCCTCACTAGGGTGGCATCGGCCAGATAACTGATTCACACTTACCAACACATGCACACAGCTCTTTCCCATATCTCTGCACGCAAGCAAAACAGGCTCACTCTACCAAGTAAACACAGTCGGCCGCGTTGGTCTGCTGTGAGGATGGTGAAATCAGACGCGGGGGCTCGCTGCCCCACAAAGGCACCACTGACTGCTTTATCAGCATGCCATAATTTATGTTACGTTAATTAGGTCCCTGTGGCTGTGGCTGGCTGGTAGCAGTGGCTCATCCCACAAAGGGGGGGAAAGGATTGAGAGAGAAAGGAAAGAAAGTCCTCACAGGCACGTAGTCGCATTAACATGCCCTCAGAAATGGCACCAAACTGAGATACAGGCATGTCATAATTAATGTTAGTGAATTATTAATGTTGCTGTCCTCAATATGGTTGCATGCGGTGCTCGTTCCGTATAAGCCCTTGTGATTTGTGTGTGTTTACCTGGAGCCGCTTGTGATTTTTAGACTAAAGCGGTCAACCTTAGCCACCTCCTTAACATTCTTTCAGTGGACGAATGTCATCATCATGAATCTGGAGTGAATCCGAGTCCTGGAAGGCCTCGGCTCAGCCATCCTTACCTGCTCATTAGTTTAGGCCGAGGTCAGGGGGGTCAGGCAGGGGAAGGACGCGTCAGGTTGGCAACACAGTGCATGGGGGCCGACGCACAGGGAGTCCTGGAGGCTTTGCTGCTGTGTTATTAGTTCAGCGTCTGCTACCGAGGGCCGGTACAGCTTCCACACAGTTGTCCACTGCGGCTCCTATGAGGGTCCTACACATACACAACTGCACAAACATAAACACACACTAAAATCAGAGCAACAGAATACAAAACAGAGGAATGTGAAACAGTTGCTCACATGCATACACATGCATTGAACCCGCATAAAATGGAAAGGCTGCGTGGTATTAAGATCCATATTGACAGAGTGGAATCCCATAAGCACCTCAGTTCTCTCCGAACGTCAAATATTCCTCTAGGTGCGGATCATTCAGTTTTATTACCCTGTCTTAAAATTCAATTGCACAAGAGATTTAAGTCTTTTGGTGGAATAAAACACACACACACACACACACACACGGACACACTCCAACTAACAGAACTTTCTCCGGAGGCACCGACAAAGTAAAATACAGATTAAAGGAAAAATAAACTTCTTTCATTTTGTGTCAATGAAATTTAAGAATAAACAGGCGTATTTCTTTATTGTTAAAAAAGTATCTAATTATCTAATAGTTAAAAAGTAAATATCAAATTACTTTCACTTTTTTCTTTTTTTTCACTTCTGATTGTTAGATGAATGAAAAAGTTATGAAGGAAAGTTTTACCCAAAGTGTGACATTTTCACCAAGACTTGATTCCAGGGTTGGGTTTTTTTTGTTTTGTTTTCTTCAATAAAATAAAACACTATTTTAACTCTTGCTTTTCAATGATAAGTGAAATTACAGACAAAGATCCTTGTGGAGCTTTTGGCAATGCTACAACTTCAACTGCTTACGAACATTGTTAAAACAGGAAGTGTTCTAAGTTAACCCTGTTGATGCTGATGACTTTTTTTTTTTTTTCAAATTCATTTGAACATGCTAAACAAGTCGTTGAGATTTTATGTGGTTGTATTTATACATTAAAATGCAACTATTTCAAAAGTATCAGCGATTAACCCTTAATTTAATGGTTTTTTTTTAATATTTATGCATATATTTATTGTCAGGATTGGTGCTCTCTCTTCTCGTTCACTGTCAGCCTCGGTCCACTGTAGGGATGGTACACACTGTTTCACCCTGATTCAAGGAGATATGAATGACTGAGTTTGAATGTTCCTGCGTCATTTTAGAGTTGCAGATTTTATGAGCTAAAATAGAGAGCTGATTTAATGCAAGACTTACCATAGCTATTGAAAGAGAAATAAAACAGTGGGAACACAAGACAAAACACAAAGGTTTATTACTTCAAGCTACATCCCAAAAGTTCTGGGTAATTTCAAAACTCAGATACAGTTGAAATACAATTCAGAAGAATTCACTTTTGATGTTGATCTGGATCTGAATTCAATACATTTTCATCAAACTTTGCCTGAGGTACTACATAGTCTAAAGCTACTCTTATTTTCTCAATTTTTCAGTTGAGTGTAATTGATGATTTTTTTTTTTCCAAGGGGTTTTCTTGTCTTAAGTGGACTATATTGATGTTATTGTGTTGTCTAACTCCAAAGTATACAGGTAAGATTCAAAAATACATGTAAAAAGATCAAATTTGGGATAGGAAGATACAGGGTTACAGAGGTCTGCTGGAGCCTATCCTAGCTCATTACAGGTGAAAGGTAGAGGTACACCCTGGACAGGTCACCAGTGTTTTGCAAAGATATGAATAGACAAACAGCCATACATGATCACACTCATGGGTACAATCATTTCACAATCATTTGATTTCACATTCATGGCAACTGTGAGGGGAATGAATGTTTTTGTACCACACCGGGAGAATTTATATAAAGCATTACATTTCTACCTAATATTACTGATTGACAGTCGACACAGCCAGTGGCTAGCAACTATCACTTCCTCATCCGGAATCGTCATGCTAGCATGTTTAGCAAAGCAACCGCCCATTTGTATTAACCCAGTGTCGGCTAAACGCAACGGTCATATTTTATTTCGCCGTCGAGTCAACATGTTAAACAGTATATTCTGCTGTAAAAGTCTGAGAGCAATTCTGTGGATATTTTAGCGGGTTTCGGCTTATTGTCAGGATACAGGAGCTGGAAGCAAAGCTAACTTTGATTGACATACCGTGGGTGTGTTTTCGTCGGCTTCTGAAACAACATGGCTGCCACCAAGCAAGAAGAAAATCAGGCTTCAGAAGTGGTCTTCAAAAACCAGTGGGTTACGAGACCGAGTGCTTCTTCCATTGTTTTGTACAGTCTATGGTTCCAACCAGTTACTAGGCGTATTTTTTCCGCCAATTTGCCTCCTTCTGGGTTTATAGGTGGAGTCAGCTCATTTCAATCTCGTGCAATGTCCAGAGGCCCGAAAATCCAGCTTCATGAAAACTGACTTTTTTTTTTTTTTCAAACCTGCGGGTTTGGACTGGTGGAAAGCCACACAGAGACAAATGAGGCAAGGAGCCATGCACACTCACAGATATGAACAATTTAGAATCACCATTTAACCAAATGTTAATCTGTGAACTGTAGGGGATAAACCAGACCACTCAGAGAAAATCCATGCAGACACAGGGGAGAACAGGCAAGCTCAGACAGAAAAACTCCTGCTGAGACATGAACCATTGCTAACCATGTGCATCAACTTCCCAACACTGAGACATCACTTTTTATAAATTTCAGTAACAACTTGAAAAGTGGAACCATACCAAAAGTTTTTACAAGCAGGGAAAGTCAATAAAGTCATGTTAAAATAAATACTCTTCACATTACTAAAGCCATTATCAATGTAAATGATGAAACTTCACAGGGTAAAAAGACATATTTTATTATTATTAAAATCTGTACAGTATAGACAAATTAAGTCTATATATGAAGCATCTTGATTACCACTGTTTAGATCTCATACTCATACTTAATTTCATTTGATCTCTCGTTGAGCACTGCAGCATTTCTAATGGGTTTCAGGAAAAAAAAGGGAGTTTCACACTGAGTTGGATAAATAATTTATCCATCTGAAGCAACAAGGGAATAAATATGCCTTTTGAAAACACATTACAGAGGCATGGCCTGACAAGTTTGCTGTTTTATTTTTTTCTTTTAGATAGCCTGTGTGGAACGTGGTAAAACTCCCCCTCAAGACATTTAAATTGGTAATCACCACATAGCTTTAACATCATAGAGACAATAAATAATTTAGACAAATGTCCATTCAGCATGATTTCACTAACTATCTCTCAAATCCCTCTTTATTTCCAAACCGTCTATCCTTGAAGCTCCTTAATTCGGGGATGTTAAATGCCATCAGATCATAATTATGACAGCTGAGTTTGTTATTCAAATTAGATCAAGGGCAACAATGACTTCAGGCGTTGGGGTATAATATGGATAGTGTTGTAGTGGAAGGATTAAAGAAAAGCTTTTAAATCGGTCAAATTCTCAAAGACCCCTGACAAGTTGTAGAGGTGTACTAAAATTCGTAGACCATGAATTCGTGAATTAAAATATATTATTCTCTATCCTGATGGTAAAAGTATGACATTAAGTGGGCTTGTGACCATCCGTAAAAGTCAAGAGACTACTGATGAAAAGTATCAACAACTCATACAATTAGGAGACTTGTTCTGCAGACTAGTCATACTGCAATAGTATGTTTGTATTTACCATCATCAACATTCATATAATTTTTCTGACAGCACCACTGGAGCCGAACGCAATCCAGCGCAACACTGTTTACCATTTGTGCACTTGTATTTGCCACTGTCCAAACATTGGAGCATTTTACGTCACTCTTGCATCATTGAACTTTGAATAAAAATGTTTCTCTTGTCTTTTATGTGTGCAAAAACGAGGTAAGAATTGTGTTGTGACCAAACCTAATGCACCCTGACGTATCTTTAGACAAGTTATTTGATGGAAGTCTGGTGTGACTCCAGGTGACTCAGGGTGGTTGTGTGTGTCGGAGGTGGACGGCAGCCAAAGACAGGAGGCTGCATGCATTGTGGCCACAATCCTCAGCTCCCCAGCCACCTCAGAACTGGCTGCAGAGCAACAGGAAAACCACTGCAGGAATGAGAAGTCCAGGATGTTGGATAAAATCAAGTCTCTATCCACAGAAGTCAAGAATCAACATGAAAAATGTCAATGTTTGCTCACAGAGAGAGAGAAAAAAAGACATCTTAAAATATACATTTATTCAGAGCCAGTGCAAGATCAAACAGCAAAATTGATCTGCTCTTCCTTCAGCCCTTGCTCCGCTCTCTCCCCTCAATTCCCCAGCTCGCCACGTATCGACTTTCTGCTCGGGCCATCTCCAAGATGACTCCAGCCTGGTCTGCTGTCACCTATTCCCAGGACCGAGCCTTTACTATTGTGGGATATGGTTTGTTTGAACATCTTGGGCCAACTTGTGTCTGGAGAAGTGCACGCAACCCCATTTACACATGCATAACCATACACTTCTAAATTGGGCCCCCTTTTGTACCACAAACTGTGGACTAATCAAGACTATGTCTGCAAGCCAAACTACAGCTGCATTTCTCCTGGTTTGTCTTGGATTGATCCAACGGAAAATCGGTTTCCTCACTGTGTCCCATCAAATAGGTCAACGATGTTTCTTTGCTGACATCTTTGAAGAAATACCAGACACGGTTCTAAAAGATGAAAAATATTAGGGTTTATTCATTTTTTTAGAGAAAAGCATGTCATAAAATCATTTTTAACTTAACTTTGAGGCAGTTTTTAATTCCTGTTATTTGTGTTTTTTAATGAGATCACCGTCAAACATATTTCCAAAAGTATGAGCATATCACTCCAAAAAAAAAAAGGTCTGTGCCAGAAAGTAACAGATTAAAGAAAAGTTTTGTAACAGCATACAACATGACACACGAATCTCTTCACATGCACGAGAAGCGGCTTTAATGATGGAGAACAAAAAGCTGCGTGCAAAAATTTATCCCAAAATCATGTGGAGGTAATAGCACAGTTAATCAAATCAGGTCAATATCACGGCAGAACATAAGGAAGAGTTCCCAGAGGGTTTTATTACAGCAAGGAAAAGCTCTTTCACTATTTATCTGGGTCTGTGGTTACTGCTTTAAGACTTGACAAATTATGAATCAAACCCACAATGTGAGAAAACAGTTTTCAAGGCTTTTGTGAAAAGTTTCGAAACACCCTATTAAGATGAGAGGAACCACAGTTGTTAAAATCTTTGCCAGATTAACAACAGTGACAATTTTCAATATCATTGCATATAGGAAACAAAAAAATTTGACACTGAGCAATAACTGACTATAACCTATTCTATATATATGACACTGTGATATAATTCACTCTGTTCCAGTCTCAAGTTCACAATCCTTTCATTTATTATTTGAAAAGAAAAAATGACCCTAGGATTTCCTTTCTTCATTCCCTGTTATG
Organism: Zenarchopterus dispar; assembly: GCA_028564865.1. Lineage (NCBI taxonomy): Eukaryota > Metazoa > Chordata > Actinopteri > Beloniformes > Zenarchopteridae > Zenarchopterus > Zenarchopterus dispar. Next base: position 8,660,666 of record JAOWBL010000001.1, read on the forward strand.
GTCCAGGTCAAATTGACCCGTTTTCAAGTTTGAAGATCTAGGAAAAATAGTTCAAATTATTTTTTCAGTATGAAACTTCTTCTGCTAGTGTAATCAACATATAATTTCGGACATCTTTTGGATAATTAAACATGCACTGGGTCAACACTGGGAACACCATGGCTGTTCCTGACAAATAAACATAACAGGAGGGTTAAGAAAATGATGGGTTAAAAAAGTTATTTTTGTCAACAGCTGAAAAGTATTTGCACTAAACATTATACAGGTAATAGTGAATTAAATTGGATCGCTTGCAGTAGCTAATTAATTTACATTTCGTAATCCAGTATTTCATTTAAAAGGAAAGGCACATGTGGGATTGGCTCAACACATATGCTGAATGTAACGAAAAAATGTACCTCTATTTTTTCTTTATTTTTGGCCTCCACATTTAAATATGATTTATTCATATGTTTTTGGACAGTCCGTCAAATAGTCAAATAGCTCTGAGCAAAACAAACACAGACATACAGGGAAAGTTTTGCTGACATGCTTCAATGCAGAACTTGTTTTACCAAGCAGTTTAATACAGTTGATGGCCAACAGCATCAGTTGAAATATGAAGTCCGCCTCCTCTAATATGATATTTGAATAAGTGCTGTTGTCACTGAACAAGCGCCAGATTTGGTCCAGTGGTGCAGATATGAATGCAACAGCTCTCGTTGAGCCAGATCTCAAATTGGTGAGAGAAGAAGATCAATACCAGCAGGAAGAGATGGAGAGAATGATGGGCATCCCGGGCAACTCACTGAAGTAAATTACATTACAAACTCAGACACTGATTCATGATGAAAAAAGTGCAGAGAGGATCAAAACAGCCAGAGGGGCTTTTTTTTTTTCTGGAGAAGTCAGTACTTTAATTTGGGCCCTCGCATTTATTGTTTGTGTAAAGTCTGTGTAATCAAGTACTGCAAGGTTTAAAGGTTTTTTAGATTTTAAAGTTGTGGGAATGTAATGGAATGTGTCAATACTGAAAACAACCTGATTGTCTTATCTGCAGAAATACAACAAAATGTCATTCTACTTTCATGGGTGAACTTCAAGAGAATATATCTGAAGGGGGAAAAAGTAGTAGAAAAGTTTTTTCATTGTTTGTTTATGTAAAAATAGCAATATGCAAAAGACATATTACCTATAATCGCCTTGATGTGTAAAACACAAAAACCCATCCTAAAACACGACAAGACTGAAATGTCACTTAAAGTTAAATAAATCAAAATACTAAATTACTCGATCTGATGTTATTGCTGGCTCTGATGCATTTTTGTATAAAGATATGCTCCTGTTTCAGCTGGTTCAGGTATTACTCAAGATTATTATATTTCCTTAGATAACTGCAGTCTTTCTGTGTAGCCACATGGGAAATTTGTGCTGGCGTTTCCCCACTTAGGTTTAGGAAATACCTCTTTAAGGTGTTTGCAAATAAGTAAAACTTTGGTCTGTTATTTCTTTCTCTGGGGCAATATTGTTTTATGATTAATTTTATAATGTAAAGTGTTTGAACATGCATTGAGTCCACTGAAGCAGTCTCTGATGTTGTAAACTTTCATCAGTCATTGGCGGCGTTGTGTGGGTTTCCAGAATTTTGACGCATACAATATTGGTCTTTCTTCCTGTTACGGTTTGGATTTTGCTGGAGATATGCAGAGAATGGTGGCAAAAAAACATTTTTCTGAAGTAGCAGATAAATCTGGACATAGCTTTATATAATTATTTCCAATAGGTTATTTATCAGCATTTGGTCAAGAGCCTGTGCCTGTACTGCAGGTTGGAGACCTCCACATCCTCGATTGTATAGAAAGAAATTGAATCAAGCGTGCGATCACCAAATATGAACTTAAAAAAAAGAAAACTCTTAAATATATGTAGCTTTAAAAGTGTGCATAATATAATATTAACAGCAATTTTGTTATTTTAGGGTAATTGCATATATGTGTGTGTATATATATATATATATATATATATATATATATATATATATATATATATATACATATATATATA
>JAOWBL010000001.1:8673490-8695216 GCA_028564865.1 Zenarchopterus dispar
CATCCATCCATCCATCCATCCATCCATCCATCCATCCATCCATCCATCCATCCATCCATCCATCCATCCATCCACACTCAAACACTGGGAGAACATACAAACATCACACAGAGAGACTCCAGCTGGAATTTCAACTGGTAAACATATAGCTGTGAGGCAACAATGCTAACAACTAAGCTACTCTACTGCCCATAAAAACAGTTTTGGTCTTATCATGCTTTGGGCTGTATTGCAACAGCCATAACAAGGCGGCATACACTGAGAACAAAATCCAAATATGATTTAAAACACAAATATTCCACGGAGCAGTTTCTGGTGTAGCTCTATTGATGTTTACATTTTCTTTGTGCGTTCTCGCAGATGGCCAGCTGTTCACATGGGGCCAGAACACCAATGGTCAGCTCGGTTTGGGGAAAGGAGAGCCCAGCAAGTTGTCTCCTTGTCCTCTAAAGTCACTGTCAGGAATCCCGTTGGCACAGATCACTGCTGGGGGAGACCACAGTTTTGCGCTCTCCTTGTCTGGAGCTGTGTTTGGCTGGGGAAAAAACAGAGCTGGACAGCTGGGTCTTAATGATAAACAAGGTGATTCATCAGCTGATTAGAAATATTGTGCCATTTAAATGAGTTAAATGATGTTTCTCTAAAAATGAAAGGGCAGATGTTTCTTGTAGAAACGTCTGTTCATAAATGGGAAATATGCAAACAGGCTGGGGAATGGTGTGATATTGTAATAAAGTCCCTGTGAAATAAAAGCAGAATAATTTGCCAACCTTTCAATAACTATAACATAGCAGAAAAAATTATTTTATTTACACTGTAGATGGTCATGTTGGACAGCTGTGGTTGAAAATGTGTTTAATCCAAGTCCTCTTTGGGTTTCTTTTATCCATCTATATTTTTTAACTTGACACAGTTTAACAGTTTGATGCTCTCTTAAAATGCAGAAGTGTCAGTCTTTTCTATTAAATCTCACTCATACGAGTGAATACTTGGATGTTATAGGAAGATGCAATAGTGTGTCTTGGCTTAATTTTTATTTCTGTTTACAGATCGGGCTGTACCTTGCCACATCAAATTTTTGAGATCTCAGAAAGTTGTTTACATCAGCTGTGGAGATGAACATACAGCAGCCCTCACAAAGGTGGGAAATATTGCTTAACTTTTTCCTGGTTTACATGTTATTACATATGATTGTGCTTTTCTTCAAGGGAAACGTCCATATCCTAAGTAGTTCAGTTTGTGGTTTTTTTTTTTTTTTTGTCTCTTTGACAGGATGGAGGCTTGTTCACATTTGGCGATGGCTCTTGGGGGCAGCTGGGTCATGGCTCCACCAATAATGAACTTTTACCAAGACGAGTCATGGAGCTCATGGGTACTGAGGTGTCTCAGATTGCGTGTGGAAGGTACGGTTTGTCTAAAACAGCATAAGAGGTTTTCAGGTACACATGCACAGTTATGTGACAAAGAAAGTATAACCTCTTTCATTTCTAAGGTTTCCCTAATTCTGTGTCGGGTATTTAGCAGGTGGTCTTAGTCCTTACCAACTTTGTAAGCCCTTCCCAGTTTAAGAGTGTTTATTTTATCTGTTAAATGTTATCAGTCTCCCACATCATTGTGGAGGAATTCTGTCCATCTTTACAATGTCGCTTCTCTTAGTTGAGGTTTGTTGGTATTTGTAATTCACAGATCTTTTAAATTTCATTTGGTTTAAGGACTGGACTTTGATTTACTTTCTTTTATTTCTTAGTCAGCTTTTCTCTTCTGGTTTTGTTGGTGTGCTGGCGATCATTGTCTTCTTATCACCTGGTTTTGGTCAGTTGAACCTGAGCTGTATCACTTTGTTTTAGAGATGCGTCTTTTTCTCCTGGGAACGCTTTCCAAACAAGCCATGCTTGTTCTTTTCTTTTTTTCTAACTGTATTGTCTTGAACTTTAACATTTCACATCTTCACTTAGGACTGTAGATGCACCTTTTTTAGCTCATTTTTTTCTTTCTCTGAATGTCCGCTCTTGAGAAGAAAGCATTTTACAAAATCTGAATAAGCTTTCACATCATAAAGTGAAAGGTTCCAAATTAACTGTACATGGCTAGATAATCTTATATATTGATGAAAAGGTGCAGTTGCCTCTCTAAGATCTTTGTGGATGTTGTTCCTTTGTGTCACTGTGTTAACAAATACCTGGATGCTGAAGACCTGCAAAGTGACAAAGCTTCTATTTTTGTAGAGATGGTCATAGTTTCTGATGATCAGTTAAGTGCATTTCATTAACAGCACTGTTTTTATTTACCCTCCTGATTCCCATGGGGTAAAAAATAAAATTTGAAATTCATCCTCTGCATTTTGGCTTAGTTTTGTTCCCTGATATGATTTAAGATGATGTAGAGCATATGTTTTTATTAATTTGATATTGCATTTACTGAATTTGTACTTTATATAAAACCTTAGAAGTGGAAGAAGATGCTCATTATTTTAGACATGACCAGCTCCACAATAATCTGTTTCAACCTAATGTAACAGTGGCAAAAATGTATAAGCCTTATTCTTTTCTTAAAAAAGCAAAAAATACTTTTAAAAAAGTCAGTCTTTAGTTATTGATGGTGTTTTCTCCCCTGATATTGTGTTTAAACCGACATATAACCAGTAAAGATTCACAGACTTGTAGATTTTTATTACTATTATGAATTTATCACAAGCCACACTTTAACTTTTTGTACGTCATTATGTTGATGATCGAAGTTTGTATGATAATATTTATAGGATACATTTCTTTTTTTTTTTTTTTTCTTAGATAGGTTCTTGATAACTACCAGAAGGCACGAGGCTGTTGATGTGGCTTACATTTACTTTTCCCTAACAAACATGTTTTCAAAACATTATTAAGTAATAATTTCAATTATTAATTAAATCTGAAATTTAAGATTACATAGCTATTATTGATAACCATGGGGAGTCATTTAGAAACAATAAATACCTGATAAACTGATATCTCCTCCTGCAACATTTGTAAAGCTCGTCATGCTAAATCTTGCTTTTTCTTTTGCCAGACACCACACGTTAGCGTTTGTGCCATCCTCTGGCATGGTGTATGCGTTTGGGTGCAACAGCTATGGCCAGCTGGGTACGGGAATACTGGGGGATTCCCGAAGCCCTTATCCCGTCAAGACCAATTTCCTGATTGAAAATCAGCAAAGAAGAGGTGAGCGGAAGACTTTCTAATATGGCTGGAAAGTTATTTCTCATGTTTCCCAATTGCTTTTCATTCTTTTATTCGTGGTTGTCAAGGCGACGATGCATGTGGGGAAAGTGTGTTAGAAAATGGATATTGAGTGTGATTGTTTAACAACTGGGGATCCTGTTTTCTTTTTTCCCCTGTGATTCATCACTCATTTAAAGATTTGTATACAAGAACAACATTTAGTTAGAACTTTGTAGAACAAAGAACATTAACATTTTACATGAAGAAAGTCAAGAAATTAGGTAATTTGGTGTTCACGTCTAATAACAATCGAATGAAACAGTTCCTGAAACTGTAATGCAATGTTGCTTTGATGTGGGCGGTTTATACATAAATCTGTAGAGGCTTTAAAAGCTGGTTGTTTTTAAGAATCATCTCCTTTTCGGTCTCCTTTTTATGCAGCAAATCCATATTCAGGATTTACAAGGAAAGCTGGTCACAATGTGATAGTGTTTGCTTGCTGGTCATCTGTGAGTCACAGGAGAATCTTTGATTTCATTGGATAACAACCCAAGAGACACTTCAGCCTAGCTTTTAAGCAACTAACATCAGTGCCAGTATAATACATATGTATTCTGATTTGTCTAATTGTACAAAACGCTGACTTGAAGCTTGTTTCACTCTTCAAATGTTCAGAATCTCTTTTTTTTCCTTTGTTTGTCAGAATTAAGGGACTATATAGTGATCAAAATAATGTGTGGAGGAGACCACAGCTTCTTACTGTATTCCAATAAGCAGGTATGTGAGTTAATATTTTATTAAGCCTCTCGTTGAAACTTGTCACTGAAGTTGTTTCACATCAGTTCATCTTAAGTCTTTTGTTGCTTTTGATGATGTAAAAGAAAAATAAAACTGCTTTAGAAATCAAGAAAATTAAGGTAATGCCAGCACAGTCAGATTTTCTTTTATAACAAAATATTCAGTATATTTCTGAAGATGCACATTTGTAGATCGATGAAATTTTCACCCCCTTTAATAATTAAAATGACTATTTATGTTCACTTTTTCACCACAGGGGGGCAGTAATGTCCAAGCTTTGATTAGTTTACTGTAGGATCTGTCCTTGTAGTTTGTTGAAGAGAACCTTTTAAATAAATAGTCAGAAGGTTCACAAATAAAAATGTGAAGGACTCGCCTCAGCCATGAACCCTGTAGGAAGTTTGTTTATTATAATTTCTCTGAGAAAATTAGACACAACCCAGACTGAACTGAACCATAAACTCATTGGAAGTGCCAGTAAAAGCTGTCTGCTGTTTGCCTGAGATGTTGATGTCATGTTGTCTCTATTTGTCTTCACCTCTGCAGAGTTCTTGCCCCCCAGAAGACTTCAGAATGATTAATGTCAATAAAAGCCTCTCCCCAATCAACTATGACCGCTTAAATTCATGGAGGCTCAAACTCATGTACAACACAGACTCCAGTGTCACAAAGTAAGTCTGTTATCCAGATGTTTTATTTTAAAATCATAATTTTCTCTTTTATTTTATTTTTGCTTTACATGGCTATACTGTGAATCTCTCTTTCATAGTTCCCCTGTACTCTTTGCTCAGTTATCTTTGTTGAATGTAAGGGGGTTTTTTTTGTTTGTTTTTTTTTGCTCACAGTGACATCGTAATTCAACTTTCCTCAACGGCTTGTTGGAATGCCAGCTTCTTAGACCAAAGGTACACAGTCCTCTAAAACACCACACAGGCACTGCAGTCAGAGGATCTTTTGGTTCTTTACACTGCACACACTTCAGTCATAGACTTTTGAAAGCCAAACATTTAGCTTGACTGACTGCAATAATAAATTTATTTTGAACTTGTTGTGAAAAAGAATCTATAACAATACAATAAAAAAACAATTAAAACTGGTCCTGAACAATTCCTGAACTAATAAACGGGCAAGTAATTAATTAAGTATTCGCCAGCTAGTTATTATTAAAATTATTATTTAAAGTAATCTTCAAACACTCTAAATGTCTACTTGGGCCATCTGTTTGATGTGCTTTACTAAAGAAGGAAAAAAAAAAACAGCACAGTGTATGTTTGAGTTTCAGATCATGTTAAATTGCAGTGTGCAGCTGAATTGAGTGGAAACTCTCAGGACATTGTGACATAAAGAACGTCTCTCCAGTGTCAAACTGGTGCAAAAAGGATAAATCTGGGTTTGACGCACAAGTAAGCAAGACGCCTGTGAACCGATTCAGTGTTTACCTCACAAAGTCCACTATCTCTACATTTCACATGCTTTCACTCAATGTACATTACCTTATCCAGCAAAACCTGCATGATCATATGGTCTGGGAAAGATGCTGTCGGTCTGGTTACTGATATCTTTTTTTTTTTTTTTAAATCTTTGTATAGGTCATGTCCCTTCAGGGCTGGCCCATCAGCAGATACTTATCATGTCCTAGGAGTGAGTGACATAGGGCAACAGGGTGGAAACCAGACCTCTAGTAGATATTTCTTTTACTCCATATAATAGATATAATTTAAAGCATAGTTTGGTTTTCTGCAGAGATCCATCTGCTGTAGGTAAAAGATGAATGTTGCGTGTGGCTCTGCAACAAAAAACCATTTACACTTGAAGTGCCTTCATGCTGCTGAAAAAGCTGACTGTGAGAGATCTCTAGCTCCAAGAGATTTAATCAGCTTTTCTCATGACAGAGATGGAAGAAATATGTAATCACATGAACTTGAAGTTTTAAAATGGTAGTTCATAAAGGACTAAAAGTTCAAGATAAAGGGGAAATAAATGTTTAAGATGAGGGGATAATGAAATAATTCAGATAAAAAAGGATTAAGTAAAATATAGAAATAATATGCAGTGCATTTATCCTCAAGTCTAGACAAATTTTCAATTAAAAAAAACGGGGCAGGTTTTCTGATTTAGGCTTCGTATGTCCAACATTTATATTACATCTGTTCAAAAGTACTTGAAGGCTTAAATTTGTTCTCAGAATAATTTTAACAGAAATCTTCCACTATTTTTCATTTGCATTCTGTAGACTATAATATAAAAAAACTCCAGATAATTAATGAAAATGTCTGTTGCGTCTTATTACCTTTTGACAGCTGTGAGGTTTGCAGCAAACCAATCTACACAGTGCAAAGGAGGCCTTTTTGCAGCGTTGGCGTCCCCTTGGCAACCTTGAACTGCTTGTAGGTTTTTTAAGCCGAGAGATGTTTTAGTGGCTTCTTGTTCTGTCTCCCAGCTGACGGCATTGTAGGATGTGGAGCGTACTATCTGCATCAGTGTTTGTGTGTTTTGCCAACAGTCTCCACTGGATCAGATCTGATGTGTTTGTGTCATGTTTAAATAAAATGTTTGCTATAAGAATGGGACGCTTACACTGTAAATAGTATCTTTATGACATGTTTAGGGTTTTGTTGGCCACGGTTGAGGCGATGCTCTGGATGTGTAGATAAATCAGTTCTTACTATCTCTGGCTCACAACCTGAAGAGGAGATCTGTGTAGGGATCGACTTAAAGACATTGAGTCGGCATGCATATCTAACTTTTGTTTACGTTAAACTGATGACTAAGACGTTTTTAAGTCAGCTTGACTTAAAGGCTGATTGAACTTGACTCGCTGCTGGCCTGCCACATGATGGGTTGGAATAGATTATTGTTTTGTCCCAGACAACGTGTGCCTGTACACAAACTTTATCACAGATCTGCAGAGCGTGAACTCTAACCTGATTTTAATCATTTTGTAATTGCACTGACATTATTTGTTTTTCTCAGTGATGATACTCACTTCAGAACCAACCCAAAGATCCCAGGCATTGATCTCAACTCTGTCAGAATACTGTTTGAAACACTCAGCAAACCAGCTTTCGCTGGACTCCTGGAACAGGTATTGATTCATGAATTCATGCGTATTAATGATTATCTGACCTGAAGGATAAATAGGACAAATAAATAAAGGTTCATGTTTTTTGGCTCAGCCTCCACCTTTGTTAAATTAAAGTAATAAATTGAACTGCAAGAAGAAATCACAGCGAAATGAAGTACAGTTTTTCATATTTGTTTTTTTTTGTATTGATTAATTTTTGACAAAAGAGGTTAGGTTCTTGGTTCATTGTTTTATTTATTTGGATTTCTGAATTTATGGACAAATTTGCACATTCTGTATGCAGGGCATGTCCCATCTTTGACTAACTTGATGTCAATTAGATTGAAGATGGGTAAAGATTTTTTTTTCTTTTAAATTAATGAATCTATTTTTAATAATGCCCATTTGGCCCTGAAACACATTCCCATACTGCTTTGACATTTGCCATGGGTTGTTAGTCTAAAGATCATTTAGGGATGTTTCACTCATTGTTTTGGAGTCGTCTCCGCTCTGATACATTCACGCTACTTTTCCTGATCAGCACCGGACAGCGACAGCGATGAAACAATTGTGGACATCAGCATCAGATAACTGTTATAAACTTTAAAACTAAAAAGGTTGAGGATAAAACAGGACGAATCGGAGAGTCAATATGGAATTTGTTTTATGTAAACGAACATCCTCTTCATCTACGAATGCTTAAGTTAAAATTTGCTAGTTCTTCTTGCAGCTTCGCAAAAATTATAATAGGCTGAAGAGTTATAGTTTTTGTTCCTGCCTTATGAAATTAATCATTCATTCCAACTTGAATTATAATTTATTTTACAACTACGGTGTCAGCTCCTAAACAGATGTGTTTAACGTTTGTATCCATAATTGTCACAGTAAGTTATTTTATTCCACGACGCCACAATGTCCCATTCAGCCATTTTAAAAGTAGAAACGTTTTTGTAAAAGACTGCATCTTTCTTTTTTTTTTGGTATAGGCCTTAGTTCAAAAACATCCATGTCATATGGATTCATGTTTGTTTTGAAAGTACATCAAGTTCTGCCACAGACCCAGCACTGACTCATAACCTCCATTTGTGGTTCAGTAATGTTAGGTTTGGAAACCTAATGTGAATAGTAATCAGTGGCTAGTTTGAGGCCATCGTCCAAGCCGCAAAAAAATCTTCTAACTCATTTTTTCCTGCTGCCATATGGATCCACTTTTTTAAATTTTTTTTTTTATAACATCTCGTAAACATCCCCATCCTTACGGGTTATATGTATGTATAATAACAAATGAGAGAAGACAATACTTTTTTTTCTGTTTGGCAAAGTATCTCTTTAACACTGACCTTTTGATGTGTGGCCTCCTTTTCGTTTAGGCAACCAAAAGTTTTGAGAGTTTGTTGATCCCTCAGCTGCCACGCTCTCCTCCGGACGTCGAGGCCATGAGGATTTATCTCATCTTATCCGAGTACCCTGCCCTACAAGACTCCAAGAACTACATCCGCCTCACCATACCCCTGGCGATGGCCATTCTCCGGCTAGACACCAACCCCAGCAAAGTATTGGGTATCACATTTGCATACATTCACAAAATATAACGATTTATATCTTTCAAGTCACCTAAAATTGTTTCTGGGATCTACTAATTATAGAACAAACATACAAACTCTGTATAATATCACATGATATGATAGTGTAACATTTCATGTCATTCATGTTTTAAGTTTTGGTATGTAAACTTGGGAATAGATAAAAATGCAAGAAAAAAAAACAAGACAATTGTAAGTAATATCTCCAAACTGTAATAATCGTCATGCTGGTGCTCACATGCTGCCTTACATTCAGTATTGATGTTAAAAGGTCCACTATATGGAGGTCGTGTATGCATTAACTTAACTATGAGAAAAATCAAAACCAAAGGAATTTCTTAAAACTTACCAAAGGTCTCCACTCTGAGCCAGCCTTAATTTTAAGTCCATAGCAATAATACATTTGAAATAAATAAATCAGGAGCAGTCTTCCACTGTCTTGTAGAAGCATTTAGATGAATGACATGCTGCCAAATGAACCCAAATTATCTGCCTTCCACCACTATGCTTGAATGTTGATTTGAGATAATTGTCCACAAATCTTGTGTTTAACTTTTATTAAATGTGGCACTGAACAGGTTCAGTTTGATTGCATCTGTCCAAAGGAAATTCTTTTTTAAAGTCTGTCCTTTTGCTGATATAAAACTCTGCAAACCTTATCTGTATGTATCCATGTATTTTTTTTTAAACAGAAATAAGGCTTTTTTTTCTTATACCAGCCTTTAAAGCTATCCATACATTTGTCTCCAATCAGTCTTCTTTTAGTTTAGTTGTCATGCTATCTGATGCCTATACAGTCTGAGATGTTGCCTTTGGATTTTTTTTCCTCCAGTTTCTCTGAGGATTGGATCGTTTGAACCCTAGCTGATCTTGTGGGAAACTCTTGGAAAGATTGGCATCTGTCTCGACTATTTACCACTGTTGAAAAATCTTTCTGAATGTAAACTGATGTTCAGATTATTGTGCAACAGTTGCTTCCCTAAGATAACTGGTGATGTCTTTCCTTGTTGGCACTGTGTTATAGACATTCACACACAAATTTTAAAGACCACCAAACTGTTAATATTTAACCTTTATTTTTTGCAGAAGTGGACACACTTGATGATCAGTTAAATGCATTTGATTAACAGCTTATGGCTGAAATCTACACTCTTAATTCTTATGGAAGCAGTAGAGGGGTATCAAATGAAAATAAAAATAAGAGGTAGGTTAAGTTACATTCATCTTCTTCCATCTTGGCAGATAACTGGTGGTGTTTAGTTGATGGCAGCGTCTTCACCAGAATGGTCGACATGTACAAGAGCATCGTCGTGTTCATGCTGACAGGAGGAAAGACGCTCCTCGTACCTGTGTTCTATGAGAACTACTTTTTGGCCACTTTAAGGCTGCTGGAGAAACTTCACAAGGTATCCTGACAGTCTCAGGAGAAATGTTTGCATCCTGGTCAAGTGTTTTTTTTTTTTCTTTTTGGATAAACATTTGACATTTCTTGGGTCTTAAGCAGGTGTTTGCTTCATGTTACCAGGTAAACTTAAAGGCTCAGCATGTGGAGTACAACCGCTTTTATATCCCTGATATTACCAGCCTGGTGGACATCCAGGAAGACTACCTCAAGTGGTTTCTGAGTAAAGCTGAAATTGTGAGTACAGTGTGACACTGTTTTGGTATTTGCCTCAAACTATCAAATTACTGCAGATAGTACACTTGAGGTCTGTTACACTGCTTTTCCTATACTTTTATTTATACAGTCTTAACTCTACACTCTGCATCTAAACACACACAAATGCCATTATAAAGTAACTTATAGACAGAGAATCTGTCAAACATTGCTGCTCTTGAGCTGTTTTTCACTTCAAATCAGCCAGTTTTTATAAACTTTTTTCACTTTCTTTTCTAGAAAATGGGATCTTCCCCTTCGCAGGTAGTTGATTTTTGTGTACAAAGCATATTAGATGACTTTTAAATAAAAAAAAAGTTGATTCTGTACTAGTGTAAGCTTAAGTCTTCTTTTTTTTTTTTTCCCCCTGCAGAGTGACTTTCCCTCAGTGAACCTATGTGCCTACCCGTTCATACTGAACGCCCAAGCCAAGACAACAATGCTGCAAACAGATGCTGAACTGCAAATGCAGGTATCTGCTTACAGTTCTAGTAAATGCATAGCTTTAATTTGTCAAATGTGAACCTTTTCATATCTGGTCGTTCTTATTTGCTGTACCATTTTTTCGTCTTTTTCCTTCCCACACCTACCAACAAATATCACCAAGATGGCAGTAAGCGGTGCAAACCTACACAATGTCTTTATGCTGCTCACGCTGGAACCCCACCTCGCTAGGAACCCGTACCTCGTGCTCCATGTGCGCAGGAACCATTTAGTAAGCGACACACTGCGAGAGCTTACTATGTACTCTGATGTGGACCTCAAGAAGCCACTCAAGGTGAGTAAAATAATTCTAATCCTTTTAATTTGAATTCAATTATAATACGTGTTTGGTTTACTCCGTTCTTATTCCAGTCTCTCTTCTCTGCTTGGCACTCCCTGCAGGTTATCTTTGATGGAGAGGAAGCGGTAGACGCAGGTGGAGTAACAAAAGAGTTTTTCCTGCTGCTGCTGAAGGAGCTGATGGATCCTGTATATGGGATGTTCACACACTACAAAGAGTCGAACCTGCTGTGGTTCTCAGACAAAGTAAGTCATCTTGCAGGATGCAGCCACATTGGGCTAAATCTATTCACTGTATAAGAATAATGCTAAAAGCTACTTTAGTTCTGTTTAAACTGATGGTTTCCAAGGTGAAAATTTGTTTTGAGTGTTTATAGTGACTAGCTGATGTCTGGTGATTTGGATTCGTTGCATAAATACAGACTCAGTGACTATACTGGGGCCCTGCGATGGACTGGCGACCTGTCCAGGGTGTACCCCTGCCTATCGCCTGCTATGGGCTGGGATTGGCTCCAGCAGACCCCGTGACCCAGACATAGATTCAGCGGGCACAGAAAATGGATGGATGGATGACTATATTGATTAAAAGACATCACATGAATCAAATATTTTTAGTTCAAACAGTATAATATTCAAAATTAAAATTCCTTTTACACAAAAATGTAGAAACATTATCAGTGTTTTCTCAGATCTGAATTCACATTTGAAACCTACATTTACTTTACATATTCTTGTACTGTTTGTGCGGTCATCATCAGATGGCTCAGTTTAGTTCACTGGAAAACCCAGAAATTAATTTCTAGTACATGAGATGTCAGGGTGTTGTCTAGTATCTTGTGTCTGTGTGTCACTACAGAAGCAGGTGATGAGTTAGTAAGTCTTGAGACTTACTAACTACAAACTCATCTTGAGAGAAATCCCCTTAAAAAAGAAAAAAAAAGTCTTCAGACACAGGATTTCACTTAATATACTCATATATACTCATATATACTCACATATTTGATGCACTTCAGTGTATGCAATATTCTTAATGTTTATTTGAAAAATAAAAGTTGAGATCGTCACATAAAAGTGAAACATTACTGAACATTACTATCAAGTACACATTCATAACTTCTGACACAAACACTAGAAATTACCTGCTCAGAGGCAGTATTACGCTGTGTACTGTGCTCATGTTCGTAATTATTTAACATATGTTGGTATTTATAGTTGTCTAATGTCAGTATTTATCACTTTCAACTATCAACACACCAGATTGACACCACACTCACCTGGAGGCAGGAGATGGCGATCATCCCAGCACGGCGCCACTTTCTTTGTAAACATCAGCTGTTTCTTCCTTCCAAACGCGTCTTTTTTTCCATTCAGCAATTGGAGGGAATCAGATTTCAGCACAATATCGACTTTCTAGTTAGGTGATTTTGCAAGAAGTCCTTTTCAGAAGCTGTGTGTGAGCATTCCTGGATTTGTAACTTTTAAACTTACAAAAAGTACATTTGCACTTGTATGTAGTAGCTATACATACATACTGTATGTATGTACATATCTAATTATAAATAATAACTTGCAATGGCCAAGAATAATTACCTAAGCTAACTTTCAATGGAAAACTTAATTTAGTCACTTAAATTCAACAACTGCAGACAATCTTGCAGATACTAATAGTTTCTTGAGAAAGGAAATAGTTGCTTCAATTGAATCTATTTTAAGCTTATTCAGATGTCAAGAAAGTTGTGCCCACTTGTTGCAGATGAGAGGAAGCATCAGCTCGTTGGAATTTCCTCTCTTTCTTCTGTAGAAAGTTTGCATTGTTTGGGTGTGGATTGTCTGCGGTGATCTTGACCTCTCTAGAGATGTCTTTGACATCCATTACTGTGGCAAAGACTCAGAAATGGCCTATTTTGGACTGGTTTTCCTCGAGTTTCACATCTCTGTTTTGTAAGACACAAAATACACAAATTGGTGTCCAAATGTCTCTTGTGGTGGTTTGTAAGATCCAAATAACATTATAAGATTAGAGTAATTGCTGTTGCTGTCCCAAGTGTGTAAATTTCCCATAAGCCACCTCTCTTTATTTATTGTGTTATAATAATAGCTATTGAATGAAATCAAAGAAAGAAAGTCAACTTTCTCATGTGGGCTCTGACTCAGTATAACCAGTGTTTTCCATCTGTTTCTTCAGAGTTTTCAGTCAATATTTCAGTAAATCTGTTGTCTGTTTTTGCTGGATGTTTTTTTTTTTTTTTTTTTTTTCAGCCACTGGTTGATTACCAGACTATGTGCAGACAGTTCATTTTCCTGCATCTGTATTCTCCAAGAATAGCTGTCATTTTTAGAGTTAGGCGGAGTAATGCTGTTTGTCAGTGGGAACATTCAAGTTTACAAAACATTCACCTCCATGAGGGAGCATGTCCCTGAACTTTGGCTGTCATTTGTTACTTAAGTGAAATTACAAAGAGTAGGCTGCAAATAAGTCATAATGACTCACCTTTTCCCATCCTTTTGCTTATTTATCAGAGTAGTTTTTTTGTCAAAACACAAAAAACAACTATTAACTCACCTCATAGTTTAGAAACATGATGACCTCGTGCTTGCTGCTGCTGTGATATGTCTCAGCAACTGTCGCATGAAAAGATGGGAGTTAAGATTTTATCGGTACCTGACATTTTTTCAGTCTCAGTGAGGAAACGAGGATGCCTGTGCAGGCTTTTATCCTCAGCAGAGCTGCTCTGTCTCAAGTGTAACACCTCTGCAGGTTACAGAAGCATCTTGAAGTAAGCTGAAGCAGCATTGCTTCAACTACAGAACGGCTACACACAGCATCAAGTTTGTCACTGTGTTGTTGCATTGTGAAATAAATATCATATGTTATACCTTATGTTGCTATGTAGATTTTCGGCAGAAGCCCGTTTATAGACGCTTGGAACCAGTTCTGAGGTGCAACAGGTTTTTATTTCTTAACTATTGTCACATGGATGAATGTTGGATTTCTAGAGATGCCGATGAGCCTCAGCTGATGGAGCACATTGACTTCAGTGATCTATCTTAAATGGGAAATTCATTTGTGGCTGAATAAAGATTTTTTTTTGTAATCACTTGCATCGTTATCGGGCACATTAATGGTATTTACGACTTCCTGATATTTTGAGTTATGACCAGACACTTGCAAAAACTTTCCATAAGCCTCAGATGTGCTTCTAAATTG
Organism: Zenarchopterus dispar; assembly: GCA_028564865.1. NCBI lineage: Eukaryota > Metazoa > Chordata > Actinopteri > Beloniformes > Zenarchopteridae > Zenarchopterus > Zenarchopterus dispar. The sequence continues at coordinate 8,687,781 of JAOWBL010000001.1, forward strand.
TTGATGAACATTTAAAACTTATTTTAGCATTTGTTTAGCATTTACATACTGATATTCGAATGGAACTTAAATGCACCATGACCATCTGCTTTGGATTTTTGTTCTTTCAAATCTAAAAGGTTTCAGTGGTCATTTTTGTCAAACAGCTACTTCTTAAAATCTCAAGTCAGAATCAGCCTTTATTGTCATTGCATTGGGTAATACAATGAAGTTAGGAGTTTTATTTCTATGTGGTGCCTTCAGTAAATAAATACAGCATAAAAAATGAACATTTAGTAGGTTTCATAAATATAATAGGCAAATACTGTATTATATAATGTTTTTAAGCTTGTTGGATGTGATGTTGTGCTCAGTATTAATTTTGAACTGATGAGAGAGGTTAATTATAAAACAAGTGTACTGTGTGCATATCTAGTGTTTTGTAGAGCAGAACTGGTTTCACCTGATCGGGATCATCTGTGGTCTCGCCATCTACAACTCCACCGTGGTGGACCTGCACTTCCCACTGGCTCTCTATAAGAAGCTGCTGGACGTACTTCCCACGCTGGAGGACTTCAGAGAACTCTCACCCACTGAAGCCAGGTGGAGCACCCACTTTTTTAATGCAGATGTTTGGTTTAGCTATTTGTAGAGACTACGCCTTCCAAAGATAATTTATTTAGATCAAGTACGTTGGTTCTTTATGGTCCAATAACTAAATATTGTAGCTGTTTTCTATTTGAAACTGTCATCAATCATTGGAGATTTTTTTTTTTGGCCTGCAATGTTTTTTTTTAAAATTTACTTGTTTTTTTTAATATAAAATGACTAAAACTGACTTCTGTTTCACTGAATTAAAGCAGCGAAGGTCAACCTCTGTTGCACCAAATTACCTCCAGATGACTATTCTGTTGATTTTGAGATTATTTGGTTTAAGTGGGCCTGCACATCCTTCAGATATGTAGAAAAACCCAATCTTGAAGGACAGAAAATTTTAAAGCACTGAGTTTTTAAAAAAAAACTTTTCTGTCCTCTTTTTATGGGGTAGTTCAGATACAGCAGACTCATGGTAGCACGCTGAACTCCTCCTACAGAGAGGGTTGGAAATGCTGGCTCTAGTGTCTTGAGGTTTTCAGTTGTTCAGTGACCTCAGCCCTGCAACAATACTCTATCCTCTTCCACTAATTGGCATTTCCTTTGTCAGCATGTTTGTCTGCTTTCCATGTTTCCTGTTTTGTTTTTTTGTTTTTTTTTGCTGGTAAATAATCAGCATGTTCTTCTCAGAAAAACTAGCACTCCCTCTAAATGGTTTCCTACTGTTAGTTAATGACGAACCACCAACTGTGAAACAGACACAGCTGCTTCCTGAGTTTAAGTTTAGATGTTTTTTTTAATCCTGTTTTATAGCTGGATTTTTTTTTCTCTTCACTCATAAGATTGTTAACTTGTGTTTTCTCTAGTTTAGTACCCTCCTGATAAGTGATGATCGAAATTCTCACTAATCACATTTTTTTTCTGCAGGAGTTTACAGCATCTTCTTGACTATGAAGCAGGGGATGTGGAGGGGACTTTCCTTCTCAACTTTTCTGTGTGTAATATTTAACTATTCAAATTATTTTAATTAAGCTGGTGTTAGTCTGTATACTTTCTTTTGCTACGTAACGTCCCATTTCATGTCTTGGGCCAGTAGTATTTACTACCTTCTAAAGTAGTAAATACTTAAAAGTCATCATAAGTATATAAATATGTTAGTTTATTTATTTAAAGTCATAATTATTTGATCAATAAACTGGTCAAATTATTTTTTTAGCAGACATGTGAATGTGACCTAAAGCAACGTTTTTTTTTTAAACTCCTGACTTCAAAGTAGATAGAGATAACCCAAAGTAAGACCGACATATGTGTTCATGACTACAACTAACCACTTCCAGTAACTAAAATGTAATATTTTTCAATTATAAATTTTCAGGCATAGGCATAAAATGTTGGATGTGTTCCTACCTATTCAAAAGCTGCTCAGTTGTCCCTACCAATAATTTTGGCCAAAAAGGTTAATAGACATGTGGGAGAGGTTTTGTTTTTTTTTTTGTTTTTTTCTTTTTTTGGCATGTCTGTATGTGTTTTTGGATTGGATGTTACTGATGTAAAGAAAATATATCAGCAGCTCATTAATATTGCGGAGAGGCGAAGGCATGTGTATTTGCAGGGCCATTTCTAGGTTTTTTTGGGGGCCTTTTTATATAAGATCCCGTTCAGAGGGTCATTGCTTTATAAAACTCCATGTTAACTGTTAATATAAACCAGTTTAAGATGCTACATGATGTATTAAGAAGAAAGTGAATAGTACTGTACAGTCGAGGGTGGGTTGCTATATCCCCGCCTATGTCAAAATCAAACCTAAGCTCTTGTTTTCAAGTAACTGTTGATCAGCCCTACACATTAACATAATCTTTCAAACTCAATGTAGAGAGCTGAAACAAAAATCTCTGATGGCAAACTGTCATATCCTCAGCTCAAACCATGTTACTACCACCACCATGTTTCATATCAGAAAAATAGATTTCTAATAAAACTTCTAGGAAAAGTCCTTGATGATCCAGAATATAGTCAAATATTTAAAACTAGTATTTTACTCTGGTGATTATACTAATAATATTTGTTCTAAAAGCAAGACTCTTATATCCATGAGGGTCATAAGTTTTCATTCACCTGTGTGCACTATGTTGAGTGTATATTTTTGCTTGGCTTCAGGAAGGAGCTGGTACACAATAGTCTGTGTAATCTTTGCTACACTGGTAAATAGTTCTTAGTAGAAAGACGACAACTTCTGCTTTTCGAAATTTGGAAACCTAGTGTTGAAGGTATTTGTTGTGTTTCCATCTTAGATCACCAGGGAGAACTATGGGATGACAGAAGTCAAGGAGCTGGTACCCGGAGGCGAGAACATCACCGTGAACGATAACAACAGGTTTGGCAGCTGATTAACTCAAATGTTGCATTCAGAAGTCATGCTGACATTTCAACAGATTGTTCATCAGCTCCCTTTTGACTCTTGACTCCATATTTAGTTTGAAATGATAAGTGACCTTATTTTATTTGGACTTTATTGCTTTACACGTCATCCTCTGTGAGAGATGAACTGTGGGCTTTGTTAATGTTTGTCCTGCAGTCAGAAACTGTCACATGTTCACACAGCTGGCAGCGCGTCACCTATTGTTTAAAGTGAAGGCCATTGAAAACACAGACATCCCGCATTTCTTTTTGGGGGTGACTGTGTTTTTTCTCACGCCCATTTAATGTCTTCATCTTGTCCTTGTGCCAGTAGCCCTGATTTCAGTGTTCTGTGAAGGACTCCTCAGAGAGCTGGGGGCCAGGCGGTTTCACCATGTCCGCCTGCTAGCGCTGAACAGATGGTGGGAGCTGCAGCGGCACAAGTTTTTTTGTTTTTTTTTTTTCTCTGCAAAATCCCCTCAGTGTGCAGCCATGAAAGTGTTGTCACAGAAATAATAGAGATTTTTGTTGCAGCTGCGGGGTAAAACAGCACCACAGAGCTCAGTCTTTATTTTGGGGAAAGGGAGGAGGTTTGTCAGACTGGTGATTTTCAGTTTGTTTTTGTCCATATCTGAATTATTTGGCTCTCAAGGATAGATGTTTGTGTGTTCACTGGATCCAGTTCAGCACTCGTTACATCTGCTTATTGCTGAACAGAAAGTTTTCTGTTCCCCGCAACTCAGCCAACTTCTCTGAAGTCAATTAAACAATATCTATTTTTTTTCTAAGTAACGCCTTGATTCCTTTTTTTTATTTATTTTTTTCCCTTTCCTAGGTGACTGTAGCGTCATGTCTGTGTTATTTGTATATATGGGGAAGCCCTGGAGAGAATTGTTTGAAATCTGGCACATAAATTCAGGTACAATTTAGGTACAATAACAGACACCTTTTCCACCATCTCTGTCAAAACATTATGATTTTTTGCTCTTTATCAGCTTAATTACGTGTTTGTCTACTATTGTGTTTTTGGTGAAGATCGGGTCACATTTTATGGTATATTAATACAAATCAAATCCAGATTTCAAAGACTTCAAGTACTTTCATTTGCCACTGTATTTGAAAGGCAAATTATGTGATAATGTGTAAGGAAAGTAATATTTAAGTTAGAATTGATGCCTTTGGTCTCTTCCATCCACCCAGGTATTGAAGTAGGGAGTGGAAAAGTGGGATTGGTGGATTTTTAGTTGTGATTATTTTTAAGGTGATGAGATCAGTTAATTCACAGATGGGTGCAGATAAAGGAGCCATTTTCCAAATAGTTGGAGTAAAAATAATCCCTCAAACTTTGGCATCTCAGCCAACTCAGGGTTATTATATAGATGTTTTTATGTTCGTATTAACAATACAATTCAACTGTTTACACTCATTCCCTCATTGATTTTGATTTATAAGTTTATGTCAGCACTTGAATGAAGCTGACATTAATTTAAACCTTTTGAAACAACCCCACTGTTGGGAGAATTTAAAACAAACTCTGTTTTAGGTAAATGGTGAACTATGATGATATTCTCACAGGTTGGTCCAGCAGGACTGAAAGGATGGTGGATTTAATTTCATTTTTAGCTTAGAAACTTCTTCAGAAGGACCTCGCTGAGATGTGAACTACTCCAGAACGGGCTGCACGTGGAGGGTGGTGTTGTTGAACTCCCGTGAGTCTGCAGAAAGCATTTAGTAAATGCAGCCACAATGACAGAGGAAGCAAGTGTTTATGGTCTGAATAAATTCTTTCCTTAAAAGCTGATTGTTGAGGATGCAGCTGCTGTGCAGTCCTAATTGATTTCTACTCACTCAACCTACTTGTGTGTGTGTTTCAGGAAGGACTTTGTGGAGGCCTACCTGCGATACGTGTTCACGGACTCGGTGTGCGAGCAGTACTCTGCCTTCTCGTCTGGTTTCCTGAAGGTGTGTGGAGGTGAGATCCTGTTGCTGTTCCAGCCCTCTGAACTCATGGCCATGGTGGTTGGCAACAACAACTACAACTGGGAGGAGATGGAGAAGGTCAGTTCAAGGTTCAAAGGCTCACATGTCACTTCAGACCTAATTGCTTGCTTTGTAGCCGTTTCCTGCTCAGTACTCTGTTGCTCTCTCTCTGTATCTCTCTCTCTTGCTGATGTGCATTATTGATTTTTGGAGGCAAAACTCATTGTAAATCAAACAATCAGCAAAAAAGTTTTTTACTCCCAGTGGTGCAAGTGTTTGCAGATTTTGCAAGTAGTTTTCTGCATTAATTTGACATAAAATGTGATCTGATCTTCATCAGTTAAAAAAATTGATGAGTTTTTTTTTTGTTTTTTTTTTTTAACCAGCAATGTGGAGGGGGGAAAAGTAAGACTTGCATCACTGCGTAAATTACCCAACCAGCAAGTCTTTAACTCTCAGTGATGCAAGTGCTGGCAGATTTTCTTTCTTTCTTTTGTTTTTGGTGCCTTGTGATGATGATCACGTCCACAACTGCCATAACTGGAAATTTTGCTTTTACAACATACTCATCTGGAAAGTTAGTCATAGTGCTCCTTAACTAAGACAGAAATGCATGCTCCAGAGTAGCCAAAACAAATGGGTATCTGTGATGTTTTTGTTGACTTTGTCTGAAATACAACAGCTCCTAACATCTGGCAGTCTGCAGCGGTTGTGGGCACAAACTGTCTCTGGCTGCGTGTCGGTGACGGGAACTATGTGCCTTTTGTGCACCTTTGACCTTTGACAGTGAACACATTACTGCTGGCAATCACAAACTTTGTCTCATTTTAGCTGTCTTTTAAAAAAAAAAAACAAACAAACAAATAAAGATGCCTACTTGAGTATGATGAAATGCCCAAAAAGAACTTCACCTTTGTAGCTACATCCACAGGTGTAATAGACTGTATTAGTGCTGCATATGAACATTTGCTTAGAAGCACAGACCTGGATGAGAATTTGTTGCAGGTGGTTAGAGATCAGCAGATATTAGCAAATGAGAATGCAGACTTTGACGTAGAGCCAGACATCTGATTTAGCCGATGGTGCTAAAGGTGAAGTGTGTCACTCGCTGACTAAGTGGGAGTGAAAAAAAAAAAAAGGTTGTTCTCATCCGTTGATTCTGGCCAGATGTTTTCAAGAGACTTTAATGACATTTCCAACCTGTTAAATATTTTAGAAACACAGCTCATATGGATGATTACATCAGTCAGCTTGATTTTAATCTCTGAAATACAGATGGGTTTTGTTGGCACAGTTTTACATATTTCATTAATGATATAAAACTACTGTGTGTAGAAGTCAGTGTTGTGCAGTTTCAAACATCAGTGAGAAACAGATTTTGTGTAAAATGTGACAAATGAAAAGAAAAAAAAACACTTTTTTTCTCTCCAACTAATTTGTTTTACTGACTGATGATTTGAGAAGGTGTTGAAGATAATCGAGCAGTGAAAGGTGTTTCATCCTTTCTTTGTCTTTTCAGAATGCTGTTTACAAAGGAGAGTACACCGCCACTCATCCAACCGTCAGGTTGTTCTGGGAGGTTTTCCACGAGTTCCCTCTGGAAAAGAAGAAGCAGTTCTTATGTAAGCATTTGATTCCATTTCTCGATATGCATCATGGATAAATTTTTATGCTCTGTTATATTACTAACGGTGCAACAACTAACAGTGTAACAATGTGCTGAATGAGAATAGACTGTAAAGGCAGCGATGCAAAATCTGTACAACTCTACTGTAACTAAGGATAAAAGTGTTCAGAAATGATGCTGCTACTAATAATAATAGTAATAATAATGAAAATTGTCTTCGGTTTTTGTTGTTATTCTGTTACTGTACATTTTACTGCCCAGATTTTGGAAAGGTTCAGACATGGTACAAAATGTAAAGAAAAACAAACACACAAAAAAAGATTTTTAAATCTCACAAACCCACATTTTAATCATATTAGTTCATATTAGTTGTGGTGATGATCCAATATTTGAGATATGTTGTTTCGATCAAATTCAAAATTGCCTTCATTAAAAAAAAAAAAATTGCAAATTTCCTTGCTTTACACATTTCAAAACTTTCATTGGGAATAAGAATAGAATTGTAAATTATTGCATCTTTTTTTTTTCATTTAAGACAGCCCCCCAACTTTTTTATTTGTGGTATTTATAAAAGAGCAAAGTCATCAATAACAGCTTCGTCTCATAAATGAACTTCTTAGAGTTCATTGTTTGGTTGACTCTCAGAAAGTCTGGCTTAACTATAGCCCAAGAACTGTTTCTCTAGTATGGAAAACTTTATAATAAGATTAATATTCTGAAGTGGAAGGCCAAACATCAGTTTCATCATGACATGATTTACTTTTATGGTAGTTTGATTACCTTTCTGGTCAGAAACAGAAGGACAACTCATGCCTATTATTCATGTTTTGTTTGTTTTGTTGTCTCTTGGGTGTCCACA
>JAOWBL010000001.1:8695316-8705890 GCA_028564865.1 Zenarchopterus dispar
GCATGTGTGAATTATTTATGCTCAGTCAGCTTTCCAGGCCAAGCATAAATATGCGTCATATGGCATATTGAAAGCCTTCAAAGTCATGACTTCATCAATTATGATTTTGTATAGACGTGCATGGAGGCACAAACATTACAGGCCTGAGACGGGAATACTTGTTGAACTGAGATTTCCATTTGATGTTAAGATAATTCATCTTTTCTTGCCAGTGAAAAAAAGGCAGAATTTTAATTTCTTTTCACTTCTTTGAGAGACAAAATCCCATTTATTTGCCTGTTTTCAACACAGTGATGAAGAAAATCCATTAAAAATTATACTAAAAGGATTTTCATTAAATATTTGAGATCATGAATCGATGCGAGAGACCGTCTTAGAGACTCTCACCCAAAAACAGACACTGAAGATGAACAGAAAGTGAAACATTTTTCACAGCTGTTGGTTTTTGTCCTCCCTTCTGTGTGTCCTGGCTGCAGTGTTCCTGACTGGCAGCGACCGAATTCCCATCCACGGCATGGAGAGCCTCCGCATCGTCATCCAATCCACCACGGCGGAGGAGCACTACCTTCCGGTAGCCCACACCTGCTACAACCTGCTCGACATGCCCCGCTACCAGACCAAAGAGATCCTGCGCCGACGTCTCACTCAAGCTGTGGAGCAGTACGAAGGCTTCAGCCTGGTCTGAGAGGAGCTTCAACGCACTTTAACAGCAATACACCCCAGTGTGAGTCTCAACAGTTCATGAGGGAGGATGCTGGACACTAGAACGTCACTCTCTTACAAGATTGTTACATATGTTGAATCTTAAAGGTCTACCTTGTGTAAATGGAGATTGTTTTAATTGTTTTTATTGCTTTGGGAAACGTTTCTCAGCCTTTCAGGATCATTGGGAAGAGACTTCTGTCACTGAGCAGTGGATATTCAAAAATGTCATGGTATTGAAATTAAATAAAGAATTCTTAACTGAAGTTTGTTTGACGATACGGGATCAGAAGGGCATTGGGACCAGACAAGGATGAGAAAAACTTCTGGGCATTTGCGTCGTCTTTTCTTCTCCTTCTTTGCAAAGCTGTGTATTTTATATTCCTTAAATTCTATTTTTCACCTGTAAAGATTTATGTTATCACCTCGAGGCAAAATATTTCTTCATTATTTTTAATTCATTAAATAGAGTGGATATATTTTGAAAAAATAAAATTGTGTGTACATAATGTAAATAGACCCTTGACTATAATCTTTAGCCCTGATATCAGGAGGGTGCAGTGTTGATCTCGGGGATCCTTTCAAATCTGGACACGAGCATGTCAACTCTGCACTGGTTTTAAGGATGAATGATGAGTCTCTGACAGTCAGAAGACGGCTGCAGGGTCATACGTGGTGAACCTGATTTCCGATCGCTCCTTCCTGTAAAGCTGTAGATTACAGAACAGCTGATTTATTCAACCTGCATTCAACATTGTTGCCTTCTACAGCACAACCTACTGTAAGGACATGAAGCTGACTTGTAGACGTACTGGGTGTTGTCTGTATGCACGTGTTTTTGTTTGTGGGTGAAAGCAAACTAGTCACTTATCAGCTGGAAAAATGGTTATTTGCGTTTTTTGCAGATAATTAGATGTACAGGTTAAACTGCTTTTCCTGCCTATTGAAAATTAGGCTGCAATAAGCAACTGCTTAATGTCAGCTCGGACTGGAGACTGGAGCATGCAGTGCACAGCTGCTTTTAAAAACAACAACAAAAAAACTCACTGCAATCAAGCCAGCCCCTGCTTGGAAACAGGCCAGCCCCAGCTTATTTTGTTTTATGTGCATGTGCCAGGGATCGTTTCATAATAAAATTACACACGAGGTGTAATTTTGCAGCATTCAGACCAACAACTAAACTTTTATGAGCAAGCTTAATTCACTCTATAGAAGGAGAATGGGTTTCTGATCACCAGTTTTACTTCAGGAGAATAATTCAGCTCATTTGGCACAAAAAAATTGTATTCTGGTGATTTATTTAAAAAAGAAACCCCTTTGACATACTTTGCAGGGAAGGAAAATCCTTGCTCATAATGATAATGCACTACCTCAGTGTCCATTCCCGTCCACCCCAGTCTTGGATCCAATCTACAATTGAATGTCTTGAGCCTCATCAGTTACCTCAAAAGAAAACAACAAATTACAATAATCCTCTGGAAGATCCGATCTAAAACTCAGAGGGCTGAGAAAGGGTCAATAAAGTGAAATAAAAGTGCTTTTCTTGATATACAGTATGTATATTTGCAGGCTTTGGAGTGTTTAAGTGGTTTTAGCTGCCAAACTTCAGGTTTCTAGTTTTGTTTTGTTAGATTAGCTATCCTTTCTGCTGTTTGTGAACTCACTAATGAGTGGCGCATGTCCCAAAATATCAATATTTATAACCATTAATGTTCATATTGCAAAGTAAGGATAATTTGCATTTTTAATATTTAAATAAATGCATATTCTGACAATGTGGGCAGATTAAACATATGTAAACGGTTCAAGATAAAGTGCGTGTCCAAGTAAACTGTTCCAGAAATTGCCCTGATGCTGTACTGGTCGAGTTTATTCCTGCAGTCAAACCTTTTACTCCAAATTGTTGGTCGTGCATTGGCGTTAAAGTGTGAAGTGTGTGACATGGTCTTTTATTTATATATATACTGTAAATAAATATATATGATTTTATTTTCTATATATTTCTGACATGACAGTGAAGTGACTTGATCCATTCAGCAATAACAACCTGAAGCATCCATATTGATAATGTATTGACAACTCTGGGTGAAACTCCTAAAGGTCTTAAGCGCTGGATTCTTCTGAGGGGGATCGAGATGCTGCACCTCAGTGCTTATCTCTAAACTGCATGTACACAGAAGTTCCCCATTTTAAGTTATTGTTTCTCTAATCAAGGCTAATTTCTCCTGCAGAGTTTAGTCCTATGCAAAGGTTTTTTTGTGCAGCCCTTGACTCTTTTGCACCTTTTAATGTGCTACAGAGGATGTGAGTTTTTGCATATTTGTCTGAAATGTACACCAAGCTTTCTGTTCCAGCCAATATTTTAAATAAAATATACCAGAAAAGCAGTTTTTTATGTCTAGTGTATGATTATATATGAGGCCAGCTAAGTTGTCATGTTGTCACATTCAAATGTCTGAGTGCAGGGATGTGAAAGGGTGGAGGTTTAATGCTCAGCTCCTGTTAGAAAACTGTGAAGAGAGATGCTAGAAACAATTCAGAGTATGTAGGGCTTTTACATTTGATCTTGCATTTGTTTTTCTCGATATTAGCTTTAGTGTCTCAGAAAAAGATGAAGTTGATATAACACTGAAGGTTCTTGGTTTTAACACTACCTTCCTGGATCTGATCAATCTATAAATATTCTTTATGAACAGCCTTTGACTTCAAATCTTCTTTGAAAGATAAATAAACCTCCTCTTGATCCGTGAATGTTAAGCAGCTATAGGTCTACATCTGATCCTCTCATCAATGTTTTTCATCCACATATGGCAGGAGTGTCTGAGAAAATCAAAAGCATCTTCTGTAAACCCCACATCCCAGTATATTTCAAATCCAACATCACCCTCAAGCAAAAACTGGTCCAAATGAGAGTGAATGGCATAATGTCCACAGTCCACGTCAGTGAAGAGCATACAAACCAAAATATGTGAGAAAATAAGCAAGAACTTCACAGAACAAGTTCATCAGGTCTGTAGTGGCCCATCTGCATTACAAAGATAAGGACACCGTTTTCAGAGAAGTGATATGCACAGGGGGGATGGAAAAGAGGAGTGAGAGTGGCCAGTTAATGTTTCTGGTTGTGAAACTGAATCAGCAGTTCCACAACCGGTTTCATTTGACCTAAACAAGTCTCAGCCTGACCATGTAAAATGCTAATTACCCAACAACAGCTAATGAGCCTGAACCCCCCCCCCCCAGCCAGTCAGAACTGGATGATTCAAATGAAAGGTGAAACACCTTCAAAAGCCAAAAACAGAAGTCTCCATTGAAACTTTTTACTTATCCCATCAAATCTTAGTTCTGCATTTGATACAGCTGATTTCTCGATGTAACTTTAACACCAGCATCAATCAAAGTCCTGGCCTTCCACAATCATTTTCCGTTGCTATACAGATTACACATTTTTTTTGCCTCTAAATGCTGAAAAAAACTAAAGTTAACGCTTTGAACACACACAAACACACACACACACACATACATATGTATGTGTATATATATATATATATATATACATAGGTTTTCAAAAAAAATATAGCATTTACCATTAGGAATGACACCTGTTCGTATATAAAATACCTCAATGTTAATTCTTGTATAAAAAACCTTTGCACTCAGAATACCTCCAGTCTAGAGCTCATGGATGTCACAGATTTCTGAGTTTCCTCCCTGCAGATGCTTCATCAAACCTTCACTACAGCCACCCACAGTTGCTGCTTGTTTGTGGGTCTTTATGCCCTCAGCTTTGTCTGCAGTAAATGGGGAAAATGATGCTTATCCAGGTTAAGATGAGGCGACTGACTTAACCATTGAAGAATATTTCAGTTCTATGCCTTCAGAACACCTCGAGTTGTTTTCTCAGTAGGGTCATTATCCATCTGCGAAGCACTGCTGTTTCAGTTTTGAAGCATTTGGCTGAATGTAAGTAGAGAAGCTAGCCATTTTATACCCCAGGTATAAACAACCGTGAACCCTTTCCATTGGCAGCCATACATGCCCATACCATAACACTGCCCCCACCATGTTTCAGACATGATGATGAACTAATCATTTCCTTCTCCACACTTTTCTCTTCTCATCATCCTGATACAATCTTATCTTGGTTTCAAATGTCCAAACAATATGATTCCAGAACATGAAACGCTCACAGTGCATTTACACCAGCCTTGTTTGGTCCACTTTAAATGTATGGTGTGAATGCACCCTTAGTGTTCTGGCAAAGCCTGATGTGGTTTTACTATTTTTGAGTCTTATAAGTGGTTTTGCGCCTTGATGTAAATCCTTCATATTTGCATTTATGAAGGGGTCTCTTAATTTTAGATCTTCAGAGTGATACTGACTTCTGTTGATGATTTGAAGTTTTTTTTTTCCACAAACAAAAGTGTTAGGTATCCTCTATCATCTTCCAGGTTTTTTTTTCATTTTAACATTTTGATCTCAGTGCTTTCTTTCTTTTTAAAGAAACACCGAAGTGTAGTCACACCTAAGATTTTTGCAGGCCAATCAACTTTTTTTTCCATTCAGTGATCCAACTATTGGGAACGTGGTGACTTGGTTATTTGCTATGTTACTTTATGTTTTAAAAAGTTCCTGATTCAAACCCTGGCTTTCTGTGTGATGTTGGGAGTTATATTTTCTCCTACAATCAAAAACATGTATGTTAGGTTTATTGGAGACTCCAAAGTGCCTGTATGAGTGTGTGTGGGGTCACTTGAGTGTATGTGGTCCTGTGATGTGACTAATGACCCATCCAGGGCGTCCCTCTAGATTTTGGCTAACACAAGCTGAAATGGGCACCAGCAGACCCTGTACAACTTTTTTGGACTGTATTATGAATTTAATAGGCTTTTTATTTTCTCTACATTTTGGTCTCAGTCAATTTTATTTTCTCGCTCCATTTTGCTTTAACCTCATCAGTTCTTAAACGTTCTTAACGGAAAACCCCCGAACAATTAAAGAAAAACAAAGCCCCAAAATGTCAGTAAAAATATGATTTCATTTATGTTACATACAAAATACAATTTATGTACTAAAATGTACACACTCAAGATTCATTAAGCCTGGCCAGTGTTTATGTTAAGTGAAAACAAAATTCACACTGATAAATCATCCATTTTGGAGAAAGGAAGGAGAAAAGTACTCGCTTACAGAAATGTAAACATACCTGTGATCAATATTTACAGAAGAGCAAATAAGCTCTGAAGAGAACAAGAGGGAAACACACCCACCCACCCACTCATATACACTCCACTGTGGCTTGTAGCAGCCATTTCTCTCCCCTTGTTTGGCCTTGTCTGTGTTAATCAGTGTGTGGAAACACATACCAGTGATTTAAAGTATAGCTTATTTGACCTGAAGTAAAGGTGGAGACAAAACATGTCAAAGCACACAATAAAACAGGCAGGAGCTTAAGTACTGGAAGTACCAGTGGTCACAAAAATGAGCCGTTTCACTGAACATGATGAGCATTTGGTTTGCTGTTGCATCTGAGCACTGGTCTTTGGGTTGTAGTGAAAGAGGAATCACTTGTTTTAAATGATTATTCTTCTATTTTAAAAAAAAAACAGGAAGAAAGATGATTTCAGATTGTACATGCTGATCAAAATTGAAATAAGGAAAGCTATTCATTACGTGAACACTGTTAAGCTGATACAAATAGTAACATCTCCCTTAGAAAAATACACATAAATACACATCTTCATCACAGAATCCTTTTTCAAAAATACCAATCATTTTATACTTTTTTTTAATGACTAAAGTTTTTTTATTTAAAGATTTCTATGGTTAAACATAAGAAAAATAATATCTGTTATATTAAAAGCTTTCAACATGTTAGAAATAAATTATCAGCAACATAAATGTGATTTCACTTATTTGTGCGCATGTACCAGAGAAACAATCAGTTTTGAAGGTGAAGTTTGGTGGAGAAGCAGCTCTCAGGTGTTCAGGTCAACAGGCCTTGAGGTGGGCTGGAAGCAGCGTGACGTGAAAGAAAATCCAACTTTTCCCCATGAAAGAGTGAGATGTGTTTGCCTGCATCGCTGGAGATGGAGCACCAGTCCTTTTAGAGTCTTTTGTTTCAGATGAACTTAGTCGAGTCTCTTTTGCTGATGAGGACCTCCAGCAGCCGCAGTTTGGCTTTGATGTGTTTGTATTCGTGGTATTCCACTGCAAGTGGGGAGCGGTCCTCCTTCTGGACAGTTCTGTTCGTACAAAACCGGAAAAAAATGAAGCTATAGAGCTGCAAAACTCATGTGTAAGCCTTCTTCTTTTATGTGATTATGCTATTTCTTACCTTCCGTTTTGTCTGAAGAACTGGTCCTCAAAGTCTTTCAGGTTCTTGCGGATCCTCTTCTTCTCTTCTCTCGTCTCCTGAAGCTGCTCTACAAGTTCTTGCCTGTGATGGAGAGCATTTAAACATCTAACATTAAAATATTCTCCAGTCAAAATGAGGTTAAATTATTGTAAAGTAGCAGGAAACTGACAGGAAGGTGTTCTCGAACAGCCGACTGGAACTTACATGGTAGCCGAGTGCAGGTTGGACAGGTTGGTGTCTGTTGAGTTTTTGGATGTCAGTTCATCCACGGGTGAAATAAAACCATCCACTTCCTCATCCATGTGCTCTAGGAAGCTGAAGACGCCGAGTTCTGGCTGAACGGTCACGGTGAACTGAGTCTTTGTGTCCGTGTCATCCTCTGAGCCGTCCTCCTCCTCCTGCAGGGACACATCGGGGTTAAACAGATCAGACGGCAGCCGAGAGTGAAGGAGATGCGTCATTAAAACCGAGGTGGTTCTGGGTTCAAACGCTGCAGCGCATGAGGATCATTCAGTGTTAGTCCGAACTGGTTATGAATCATGGCGGCCACAACAGCGAAACGCGGTTGCACTGTCCTCATTTGCGAGGCAGAACAATACTCTTCACAGCCAATTCATGCTTTCTGTGTCCATGAGGCCCGTTTTACAAAATGTTTGTCTTCTGCACAGCTTTGTGAGGGTCCACGGGGCCCCTCTGCAGCTACCAGCATAGACGCTTGATCTGATGAAACTTTTTTTTAGTAAAAATCACATGTTATGCACACTTCTATGATCTATTGTAGATCAATTACATGCCCATGCACAGGAAGCTGGCACAGCTGACCCAAAAAGTAGTAGGAACAGAACCGCCTGCATTTCTGTAAAGCTGAAACTGTTTTTGCAAATGTGGAAAACACGTAGAAAGTTTTAGTGTGTACTGATAAACCCAGCTTCTGACTTTTAAATTTCAACTGCAATGCTGAATAAAAGAGGATCATTTCATTACATTTCTGTCACACAACCATATTGTCGCTTGAAGTGCAGCTGGAATCTTACGATGACAAATAAATAAATCAAAAAGTGCATCACAAACATCAGCATCTACTGATTCAACCGTTCTACAGACGCTGGTGGGAGCAAACAGGCAGCCGCCCAATCAACAGACAGCAATCAGGTTCATTAGAGGGGAGAAAAAAATGGTAGTAAACAAGGGGAGAAGAGGGGTTGGAGAGTAGCAGGACGAGGTTTCACTGATTACTGAAGCAGCAGCAGCTCTTCACCTTGATATCATCGAAGAAAAGTGCTGTTTCACCCTCGATAATGGGCTGAAGGAGGGGACCTCTGCGCTTGCTGGAGGGAGAGCCCTGTGGTGACGGTCGAGAAGGTGGAGTTAACTACACAGAGACGCTCACGCGTGTACAGCAAGCCCACAGCCGTCTCTTGTCCTGTGTGTGTTTTGTTCTTCCCTTCCTTTTTAAAATTTAAGCAACAACTTTTTTTTTTTTTTTTTTTACAACGGCTTCTTCTTTTTTTCTAATAGCAGTGTGAAGAAAGCAAAACAGTGAAATCAGAACAGAGATGTTGATGCTTATCTTGTAGTTTAGTTGAGCAGAGGAATAAAATTTGGAGGTTTTTGGCTTGTCCTTTTCAGAATAATAACACTGACCCATGCACTGTCATGCACAATAATCTATGGCAGTATTTCAATGTGCATAATGGGGATTTGTAGCGTTGCATTATATAATCGGTGTTTTTAGTCCACAACTTACGTAATGAAGATTGAAAAATCGAAAAAAGGCTCAGAACGACTATAATAACGGTGATACTTTTGTGTTGTATTTAAACTTATGTTTAATTTCATCCATATAAATTAAACAATTATCATACTGTGGTTGGTTTTCTACGCTTTCTGTAAACTCTACTCGCCAAGTATCCCTGCAGCGTCTAAAAGATGGACTTGCAACCTTAAAATTAGGACATGGGGGTCACGTGTTCCCACAGCAGGCGCTGCAGCCAGCGCCACCAGGGATCAAAGGCTTCCAGGCATTTTGAACAACACGGCGAGGCAAATGGCAGGAGGTTAAGATGGGATACTTACGATGACGGGGATGGTGGAGACTCTGCACAGGATCTGCTTCACCAGGCGATATCTGTCGTACAGTGGCTTCATGATCTGCCTCTCGCTTTTAGTCACCTGAAGCAGCAAAACGAAAGAGAGGTGAATATCAGCGTGGTCTCCCATATTTCTCTGCAGCATCTGCAAAAATCGTATCCAACAAATACTGCAAAAGCCAATCAGATGTCCAAGCAAACTGGCTGCATTCATTATTCACCCTCAACTTGTAAAATAGGTCATCATCACGAGCGGGAACACAGCTGGATCTGTGAAGCATGCATGCATGTTTCCTCTACGTGTGAAGGGGGAGAAGGACTTACTGGTCGGCCATGTATGCTCTCGTAGTAGAGAAGGGCTTTCTGCAGGGCAACTTTCTCTGCTCCGATTTGCTCCCGTGTCATATCCTGTCAGCGGGGGACAGGAAATGAGTCAACACATTTCATTAGTCTGTCGCAACCCCAGTCATTCCTCAAGTAAACTTGATTTCCTCAAGTTCTGTGTGATAATCACTTAAAAGTTTGCAGACTTTTTGCTGCGTGTTGGTAAACTTCACTTTAAAAAAAAAAAAAAAAAAAAAAAAAGAACCTCAGGATGGAGGTGTTTTTACCTTGATATCCTCTGGCCGGTTCACCTCCTCCCTCTTCTCCTTCAGCTTCTTTGAAATCGACTCGAGGGTGCTCTCCACCGGCGGCTTCGGCGCCTTCTCCTGCTGGGGCTTCTTTTCCAGCTGAGAGCCGAAGCTTTTGGGCAGCGTGTTGCTGCGCTGGCGAGTCACTGGTGGCAGGTCCTCCTCTGACTTCATCAGCTTGTGTTCTGGTGAAGAGCAGAGGAAACTACTTTAGTTTTAGCTTGTCGACCATCAAGTTGCGCTGAGGAGGACTCCTTGTATTTGTGGCTCACCTTTTAGCTGCTTACGGAGCCTGGCCAGTTCATTGACCCACCTCAACACTTCTGGGTTTGCGACTTTGTCACTGTGGGAGGGCTGAATGTGAAAATAAAAAGAATTAACAACAGGTCAAGGCAGGTTATATCAAAGTGAATCCCATAACTGCACCACCTATAACTTTCAGTAACTATGGTTGTGTTAGTGGTGTTTTGTTATGATGTAAAATCTTTTATCATCGTGGCTACTCACCCTGTATTTTCGCTCCTCTTCAAACCTCTCCTCAAATCTTTGGATCTTTTTCTTTAGGACGTGTATCCTCTTCGTGAGCTGGGCAGAGGTCAGCTCCTCTCTTTCATCGTCGCACGAGCCGAGCGACGAACTCCTCCGGCGACTGCGGAGATAAACAACGCCGTTACAGCCGACAGCCCCATCGAATATCCCCCAACTGCGGTGCGGCTCTTCGACTCCACATCCCCTTACCTGATAAACGAGTGCGCGTTCGGAGGTGAGGGAGGCACCTCTGTGTCGTCCAGGTAC
>JAOWBL010000001.1:8705990-8718478 GCA_028564865.1 Zenarchopterus dispar
TCGACTCCACATCCCCTTACCTGATAAACGAGTGCGCGTTCGGAGGTGAGGGAGGCACCTCTGTGTCGTCCAGGTACTGCTGGCTCAGTCCGTAGGCGTAGAAACGAGGGGACACCATGGGGTCGCTGTCCTCCTCCAGCAGCTGACTGATCAGGCGGCCTCCGGCGTGAGGGGACAGCCGGGCCTCCTCACGGTCCATGCTCTCCCTCTGGAGTGGATATGCTGGGATAGGTTCTGGGAAACACACAGTAACACATATGTTAAAGATAACCGATTGTTCTGCAACTCAAATGACAAGAGATGGCGCAAAGATTAAAAGCCTGGTTGAAGGACACATGCAAGCCATCGCTCACGATCCTAATCTGATCAATAAATCTTAATTTACACTCCTAATGCAATCATTCTGCTCAAATAAAGAATAAAGTTCACTTATTCCCTCAAAGACTAGCACCAAATCTCAATCTCACAGACACTAAAAGTCACTTCTGCCTCCAAGCCTCTCTGATGTTGTAAAAGTCACTGGGCACAATAACTCCGCTCCCTCGAAACCCTCGTGGGAGAAAAAGAAAGAAAAAAAATCCGCTTTTGGGACTGAGCAGTCACACATGTTGCTCCGACACTGTGGGTAAAACACACACCCCCCGCTCATCCCCTGGTTACAGACTCCGCTCTGGTAATAATTATGTCTGGTGAAAATAGCCAAGCAGATACCCCTGACAATCCCTGGGCTATTAATAAAGCCCGGATCTCTGTGGGATAATGTCAGGCCATGATCCCTGTTGAGAGAAGTAGGGATGGGTTTGTGTTTTAGTTTCCACTCCTGCGTGGGGGAGAGATGAACGCTGCCTCTGTTTAAGCTTGTGTGAATGAGAGAAAAAGACAAGAGAGCCAGACAGAAGTACATCAGCTCGCTTAGAAGGTGGAAACTTTGAGGAGTTTGTGCCAAAAAAAAAAAAAAAAAAAAAGCACAGTGGGAATTGTTATTTGGATGTCATGGAAAAAAGGAGAGACCCCATGACATCAGGTGTCATTAAAACTCAAAGTATACCGAGCAGTTGTTTCACTGAAAGAACAGATGGAGCGAATGAAAACAAGCTAACTGTCAGTGTAAATATTCAAGGTGCCAAGATGCAACAGTGGAAAAGTGCACACCCAGGCAAAAACTGACATGCATATTTTCCCTAGCTGGGCTCGGCTGAGGCATATGAGAAGATTTAGTTCAAATTCCTCCCGAGGAGTCCCGGTGGTGGTGGTGGTGGTGGGGGGCCTCCTTCAATTCAAGGTACGTGCAGTTTATCAAGCGGCGCCTCTGGCACGTCAGCGCTGCCTCACCGCTGAATGTCTTCCTTTGAGGCCCGGCTTAATTCACTATAGCCAGCGAGTAACGCTCCGTGGCATTTGAAATTAATCCTTTAAATCAACCACTTGCTGATGGTTTGGGATTAACTAGATTAATGAGACAAAATACTTGCCAGTTTGCCATTTCAGCTAAAGGTTGCGTGTGTTCGAAACGCTCAGCGGTTATGCTCCAGATCACTCGAGCTCGTTGCCATGCAGTGGAAAAGGTCATTCAGACAACCTTCTCCTTCACTCGAGCGGGCATGCGATGCACGCTGGCAGCATTGTCAGACACAACTTACCATCGCAACAACTCTGATGGAAAATGCTTTTGAAATCAAGGAAACAGGTGCGAGGAAAATGAGGATCTGGAAGGAAGAGACAAGATGAGGGGAAGAAAACTAAGAAACAGAAGCAAAAGAAAAAAGTCAGCATTTTCACTCAGGAGCTTAAGAAATGCGTCTCTTCCTGGGGAAACATCTTCTACTGTAACTCCAGCATCGCTGGAAGGCAGGCAAGGCAAGTATCAGGCCACGATGACACGCGCTGGCACAGAGTGTACTGGGACAAAGGTTGCACACCAGGACCTAATGCTCTCATCCGTGCACATGCCCGTTTGTACAGTCTTATGCCTACAGTACAGTGAATTCTTACAACCATCATGCTGTTTTATTAACTAATTATCCAGCTCTACCCGAACATAAATCCCTGTTTTGGGTTTCTTTGCTGGAAAATAATTGACATGGAAGGGGGAAAAAAAGTTCAACTGACTATGTGGTTCTAGTTGGTGTTCTGGCAAAACCCACATCTTCTCACGCTTGAAAGGAACTCAGAAGAGCTACTGTGTGCCTCAGCGGCCTGTCACAGCCAATCACATGGGCCCCTTCTGGCGTTGTGTCAGTTATGCGTTCAGGACAGAATGTACATCGAGGAGGCACAAGAAGAGGCTGAAAGCCATGAGGAGGTTCAAATGTAGCACAAAACGTCCCGTTATCAGAGTGAAACCCAGATTCATATCGATCAAAGCCATTTTCTACACCAACCCTCAACACAAAGTCCATTTATCAGTCTCAAGGGTGAAACAACTAAAAACCATGCCCCCAGAGGTTGGTATCTCAGGCACAACATTTCATCAGCTCATGTGAGTTTATTCATGCAGAAAATGCTGCACAGCAACAATAACCTCTCACAGAGCTCGCAGCGTTTCTCCACCCATCATTTTTGGCCACTAGAGGGCTCCACAGAGCATGAAATTAATTGCCTGCTAAGGCATGAGCTCGTTGGAAAAAAAGTCAGATATATTACAGAGGAGGGGTTTCTTTTCTTTTTTTTGCCCGGTCTCTAACGTCAAACCAGGAAAATATGAAGCGGTGGGGAAGAGCAAGAAAAAAAATATGACGTTTAAAAAAAAAAAAAAAAAAAAAAAAGGAGGTCAGAGCACGCGGCAACACGCCCTTCACATGCGTCCTCAAGGATGAACCTGTTGGTTATCATTCCGGCGTACAGTTAAATGCTCAACACAGTTTGACGACACACCTCCTCTCTGTTGCAACATCCTATCTAAACAACTGCAACTGTGCCCATTTCCGTTCTGCACAAATGGCTATAATGCAGAAACAAACACGGTAACAGGACATTCAAAACCGCAGCGACGAGAAGATGGAGGAGATGCGTTTAAGGGGGCGGGGCTTTGGTTGTTTACGTCTCTTGAAAAGCCAGCACCAATAAATTATATACAAACAAATACAAACACTCTGCAAAAGTCTCAGGCACCATTCGCCTTCTTGCTTTATCAAACTCAAAATGACCATCTATATCTAAGTTTCCAAAAAATATAATAATTAGAGGGTGAACTTTTTAAAAAAAAATAAACTGGATCAGTCACAGAAAAACACTTATTGGGTGACCATCTTGAGGAGGCTGTTTAATACGAATGTTTGCAAACACATGAATTAGGATTCAACTGTATTTAGGTTTGAGATAACCAAATTCCTATATTTTCTTATTTGCATATTCAGTATACATATATATATATATATATATATATATATATATATATATATATATATATATGAAATTTTGATAAAACAAGATTGTGATGAGTTGCACTCACATTTGTTCACAACTGACCTTGAAAGTGCATGCATGTTAGAATATATTCATATGATTATTTTTTTTAGTCAATTCAAACGAAAGTCATCTCAAAGGACTTTAAACACACAGTAAACGAGTTCAGCAGACCACATAAGTACAATCCAATTACATCTCACTTAATTGTAATTCAGTTATTAAATTCATTCCAAAAGCGACCAAATTCAAAATTCATATGAAGCCAATTCATTAAATAATTCAAAATTTCAGAAAATATAAGGCTCTTTTTAAAAAAAAAAAAAAGAACACCGTCTAAAACCTTTAAACTAGGCTCAATAACCATAGCAAGCCATATTCCTACAACCAGCTGTCTGTTACCACCATGCAGCCTCCCCTTTAATGATTTTTGACAGCAAAATAAAGCTGCGTGTATTTGTACTTAGGTTTGCACGATATTTAGCTGTTTAATCCGCAGGGTGAGTTTACAACCTGGTAAAAACAGAGCTCTCTAAATAAAATCACATTATGTGGCATAAATACCCTACTTATCCTGCAAACCGAGCAAACAAGCACCTCTACGGTGATTCTCTGGTGTGGCTAAAGGACTTAAGAGGATTTTTTTTTCTTTTCTTTTTTCTTTTTTTTAAAAATTAATTCTGCAGGAGAGGCACAAGGAGCAGCATTGGTAGGAGGAGGAGCAGAAGGTGTGCAGCTGCCACCACCCAGATCTGGGTGGAGGTGAGTGATTGTGTTGTTTAGAAATATTAGTGTAGTAATCATAAGGTGCAAAGCCAGTAAAAAGTACTTATGCAGGCCTCACCTCCCCAGCTGCTGTCCTCGGATAGAGCTGTCAGGTCCAGCCGCGGCACGTCCTCGCAGCTCGTCTTCTCGCAGTCGGCCTCCGAGCTGCCGCTGACCCTCCCAGCGTCGCAGGCGACGGGCGACTCCTGGATCTTCATCCTTAGCGTCTGCACAACCATCGGAGTAAAATAGGTAAAAGCGCTCAAAAACAACGGCCAGCCTCGGTGACACACTCTTTAAGTTGAGCCACACACTCAGTCTGGACCCGCCCTGACAGATGGACACGCCCCCTTGGTCGTCATTGGCCGCCTGGTCTCTCCCCCCCTACCCACCCCTGAAACATCCGCCCACCCGCGTCTAGGAGAGCGGGAGCGGCTTTGCTCCGCCCACAGAAATCCCACTCCCACCTCCCCCGAGATTTTCTCTCCTCTTCCCTCTACAGTAGTTTTCCTTTCGCTTCCCCATTGGCTGCCGTGCACGTATTCCCCAGCCGAGCCAGACTTGTTTGTCTCACGGCGACCAGAGGAAGGGGGCGGGGCTTAGAGGAGGCGAAGGAGGAAGGGATGGAAGAAGGAGGGGGATGGAGGTGAGGACAAGGAAAAGCACACAGAATGTGCACAGACACACGTAGCTGTGCAGGGTGATTTATTTATTTATTTCATCTGTCTGCCCACAGACGTCCTTTTGTCGCTGTTGAGCTCAAGCCAGATAATCTGGATGCAAACCATCCACTTCTTTCATTTCCTCCATCACTCACTGTCTGACCTCTCCTTTCCTTACTTTTATCTCTGATATCCAGCTTTGCTTATCAACGATCAAAGCCATGTAAACAAACCGTGGTGTAGATACTTTAGGGGAAACCACACAATCAAGAGGGTCCACAGATCCCTCAGTGCTCAGCCTGCAGGGGGTCCCATTTCCTCTGTTCCGGCAATGGGACCAAACTATTTTTAGGAAAAACAAATTAGGGCTGCACAAGCCTAAAAAAAAAAAATTCCACAGACGGCTTTCGGGAAAGGGTGCTGTGTTTTTGTTTTGGTAAGGATACCCAGTTGTTGTTGTTGGCTGGTTTGCAGAGCGGTATCATTTATGTATCAGGTGTGCTGTGTTGGAGGGCACAAGGCCCAAAATCAGGGAGTTATCAAGTTCAATAAGCTCGTGAATAGGAAGTAACTTGTGTTACAAGTGAGAGAGGATGCAATGAGCCACTGCTGACGATCAGGACCGTGCAGGCTGTGACCGGCTGTGACCAACTAACAATAGAAATCTCCTCCACTTGGCACTTACGGTCACTGCTGAAAGTCAAGAAAAGCTCCACTGTGTACAAGTACACGATGCACTATCAGTCAGTCAACATTCAGGATCAGTTTCTCACAGATTCATCAACACGTATAATTATATTCTGAGCAACATGCAGGGAAATGACATCCAGTTACGGCAGCTTTAAGATACAATGTCCAAAAGTTAACCTGCAGAGCAAAACAATTCATTCATACGCTGCTGAAAGGAAAAAAAAAGTCAAATGTTTTTGTTTCTCACAAAGAGACAGACACTGGTTACGCATTTTCTCTATGTTTAAGGTTAAGCATTAATGCTAAAATTAGAATATAAAGCACTTTAGTTCTCCTCCTGTGCCTGGTGTTTCTGACTACAAGCAAAAGCATGCGTCTACCTACTGAAACGAATCAAATCCCAAACCCTAAAGTACTAAATGTATTGACTGACTGAAGGGCTGGGAAGATACACTAGCATTGACAATGACCATAATATAAATGTAAATGTACTTTATGTGTACTTACATCAGTTTCTGAGGGAATGACGATCACAGCAGGAAGGTCTAAGGCTTCTGAATTATGAAAACATTATAAACTATAGATATGAAGACCATTCACGTTTCTTTTAAAATAATTGCATTTCAGCCAAGTTTCTTTAAGATTTACACTCAAAGTGCTAGACACACTTTACCTGATGATTTTAGAAAATAATGACTACAAGTGAACACATAATAACAAAAAGTAGTGATTAATTTACTTTCTTTTTCTTTTTCATATTTATATGTTTCTTAAAAATCACAATTAGCACCTTATCAGATCTCAATTAAGAGCCATTTACTGAACCTGCTGGCTTATAGATTATTAAGAAGTGTCTATTGTGCAGCGATTGATTAGCAGAACAGCACTATCTTTAAAAACCACTTCCTGTATTCATGAAATCATTGATCACAGGAAATGTGCAAACAGCTTTACAAGCCAAGATGAGATTAATTAATCAAATTATTTCTTCAGGAAACCCAGCTTTTTATTTGTCCTTGTGATAAGTGACAGATTAAAGTGGTAAAACAGCTGTTGGCTAACGGCCCACTTTTCTTGATTAGTTTATCAGTTCTTTTGTTTGTTTTTAGAAGGCTGATTAATCAGTTTACTGGCAATAATGACTAGAAGTGCTGCTATGAGCTGTCTATGTACGGACCAGTTCAAAGACGCTCTGAAGAGAATCACGGTGGATTAACTTGAGCGCAGATGCTGCAGCTCACATCACCGGTCTGTGTACAGACACATTTCAGACCTAAGTACATGCACACACACACACACCTACACACACGTACTGCACGCTGTTCGCTGAAACATCAGCCACCATTTGTTCACTCACTTGAGCCATGAT
This sequence comes from Zenarchopterus dispar, assembly GCA_028564865.1. Lineage (NCBI taxonomy): Eukaryota > Metazoa > Chordata > Actinopteri > Beloniformes > Zenarchopteridae > Zenarchopterus > Zenarchopterus dispar. Next base: position 8,712,882 of record JAOWBL010000001.1, read on the forward strand.
TACATCATCCTTAGGTCCAAGTGGTGCAAAGGAGGGCTGATACAGATGAAGCCACCATGTGTGTGTGTGTGTTTGTGTGTGTGTGTGTGTGGCTGTTAGTAGACAAGGGGATATTTTAGACAATGATTAAGCGGTGGGTTTACACACACAGCAAATACAAACAAAAACGTGGTGAAATCTGCTAAGTATTCTGCTGACATGGCAAACAGGAGTCACATGCACAAACAGAGATCCTCCTATCTTTGACAGGAATTTTAATGTACATAAACGCATTCCCTAACTCAGCCAGGTTAGGGAACGCTAGAGGAACCGGTTGGTTTAGTTCAACTATCTGCATTGCTCTTACTGTGGAGGGTGCTCACCTGTAGATGAGTGTTTCATGTATGCAGAGTATGTACAAAGTCTGCATGGTTGCGACGGTTCTGGTCTCCATAGCTACATTTCACATCCATGACAACTGTAGGAGAGTGTGTGTGTATGAAGGGGAGGGGCTTTTTATGTACCTCATCAGTCAACTTTATAAAAATTGCTGTATTGTAGGAACACTGGGTCTTATGCCAAATTAAGATGCACTGCAGTTCAGAATTAAAAGTAATAATTCAGTGTCAACATCTAATAATGCTTATAATATTTGCTAATAACTGCTAATAATATCACTGTTACTGTATTTACAGACAACTGATCAGGGTGCAAATTCTCACACAAAGCTGCCATGTCCAGTTGGATCCAGATTAATGGAGATGATGACTGAGCAGGACTTAAGAAACTTCACAAGAAACTTGACGTGAAAACATGAGTCACGATTAAATGAAACAAGAAGTAGCGCTCATGTGCCGCCTTTGGTTTTCAGGCACTGAAATCCTGAAACATGCAATGTACGGAAACACAATAAATGTTTGTGTGATTAGGAATCACAACTGTGTACGGTGGAGGTGTGAAACAGAGGAGGATTTGTGAAGGAATCCATATTTAAGATCAACTAATCACTTCTGGTAAAATCTTTAAGCAAATTTAGCTACCTGGAGTGCAAAATGATGTCTTATTGTCCACAGCTTTGGAAAAAATCAACAGCAGTGGATGAAGTCACCACATAGACAGGATCTGTCATCTGATTAATCTAACCCACGGAGGAAGAAGAAACCAGCATGATGGGCACAAATGTCAATCATGTTCATGTTGCAAACCAGACATGCTCCACCCATTGGGACGTTGCACCAGCCTCCACTGAGAGATCGGCTACATGCCGGCTCCAGATGGCTGCTCAGTGGCACAGCGTGGGTGTGGTGTCAGAGATGCAGCCTGACATGCTGAAAAAATCCATCTGCTCTGATTATTAAAAAAAAAAAAAAATCACCAGATTAGTTCAGCGCTTCAGATTAAAGGTGGAGACGGATACATGAAGAGGGTGTGGCTCGGGTCCTTGTGATCACATCTACAACAACTCTGAGCTTCACACTGAAAGCCTTTCAACTCTACTTTGAACAACTAAAAAAGTTTGTTAGGATACCAACATTAAAAAAAAAATAAAAAAATACCAGTTTAAAACTCCTGTTGTGAAATTTTACTTCTGTGGAACTGCAGAGTTGTTTCTGCCTCATAGCAACGTTTATGTGCTGAATTCAAAAAGAGGAAAAAAAAAAAACCCAGATGAGTAATAACACCAGTCATAACATTGATGGTTTAAGCTTTGCCAGGTGCCAATACTTCCTGTTTGCATTTCTTTCTTTTTTAGGTGGTTTTCAAACTTACTTTTTCTTAAACACCATTACTACATTCCAACTCTTCTTTTAATTTTATTTTTGTTCTCTGTTGCTGCCCATGAATTCACTGTTGCTGCTTGCCCTTCATTTCTTCCTTTAAAAAAAAAAAAAAAAAATTCAGATGCAGCCACTTTCACCTGTCCCACATTCAACCTCCCACTCCTCTCACTTCCCACTCCTCTCACTTTCCTGGTTCCTCAAACACACCTTCTCACCTGGTCTGTGTTAATCATTTGCTCCCTGGTGTAGACTGCACATACAGTCATTAGTCATTCTTCTCTGCAACCTGCATGGGTTTTTTTTTTTTTTGACTCAGGGGTTTTTGTTTACTCCTTTTTTGCTTTGTTGCTTCCTTTGCCCTTTCTTGAACTAGAACACACCTGCCTGTACTACCTGTTGTTGTCGTAACAACCGAGTCCCGTGTGTCTTAGCCCTGATGTTAGCAGGAAAGGAGTCATGAACCTGAACCTACCTGTGAAGCAGACCCAACGCCGTAACTTCTTGAAGAGTCATTCCTGGAAAGTCCCCAGGCCCGCAAAAAAAAAAAAAAAAAAATCAGAAATACAATTTTTATCATTAGATTAACAGAACATCTGAAGGCGCACATCATTTGCAAGTATAAGGCTAGACTAGAATATTGCTTATTTATAATCAATAATAAAAATATAGCGGAGCTTGCTGAAACCAGTGCATTTGTTATAAAAGCTTTGAGATGAAGATTTTACCCTTTCTGAAGTGTGTCCATGAGATTTCCACCAGGTCTTTCACCAGCACATTCTCTGAACTGTAGAAACACACAAATATTTCAAACCGTAATGGTTTATACTGTTTTGCAAAAATGGAGAAAACTGTACACATGTTAAAAAAATACCAGGATCATTATTTTTTTAGTTGAGTTTTATTCTATCTTCAAAATTATTTAAGTTACAAGAGTTTATTTATTTATTTATTTTTTTAGCTCTGTGGACAGTCCATGTTCAAGGTAAATTGCTAAAAAAGTGTCTGATAATCAACAACTCATGGTGGAATATAGCTATTATAAACCAACAGCTAGTGTTCAGGTCCCTATCTTTAATATTTACACTGATAAAGTGAGTAAGCTGCTATATGTGTTTCTGGTTCATCCTAACTCTAAAGAGCTCAGATTCTCAGACACAGCTGTTAACAGCATAAGGCACAGATCCTCAAATGTTTGCTGCTATCATGTGTCACCTTTGCTCTTACATAAGGGGTTGGTATGCAGAAAAAAAAAAAAATCAGGCATCGCAATTTCTACTCCTTGAGTGACTGTGTAACCTCAATAAATCTTTTTCCATCTGTGAATCGGTAGGACTGTACGCCTTGCAGCTGATTTTCATAGTAGATGACAATATTTACAAGCCTGCTGTGGAAAAAAAAAGATCTAATGTAACTGATGTGCAGTTGTACTGTACAGAGGGTGGGTAGTGATCATATTTCTGCAGCTTTATGTTTCAGCTTCATTCTTCACATTATGTACTTGTCCCAACTTTGCCCTCTTTTACAGCTCCATGTATAGAGCTGAGTGATGACAGACTTGCCGCTTCATTACAGCGTGAAGAGTTGACTGTAATTTACTACCTCTGAACGCAGCGCTGACACACCCAATCCTAAGGAGGGAAACCGGGTTCTTCTTATTTCATTTTTAGACAGCTTTTTCTCAAGGACTGCAAGCAACTAATATTTTAAAAACTACTTATTTTCTCTCATTGTAATACTTGAGAAAACGGCAGGAAAATATAAAGCGCGACTCTTCAGAGAGCACGGCTATGTTCACACTGCCAGCTCAAATGTCTGTGAGGTTATGTTATGTAAGTTATCAGACCCAGCCTGTACGTCCTTCCTAACGTTCCCTTACTCTACATAGTTGCTATGGTAACCACCATGGACAGAACTAATGTAAACAAACACAAAAAGGGAGGGGGTGGGGGTTGAACTGACTTTGCTACTCTTGCAAACTGTTATGTGGAGTCACGGTGTAAAATTTCTACAAGTTACGAGGAAGCACCAGAGACGGAAAACGCGCCTCTGTGTGCTACTTTTTTTCCGGCAGCGGTCTTCACCAGAGATACACTTTCCCCGGTCGATCAGCTGTTAGTTAACGAACAACTAAGGTTAGTTAGGAATCCCTGATCACATGTAGCTCTTGTTTGTTCTGCACTGCAAATCACACAAAAGACTATGTGAAATCCTATTTGGGCAACCACCTGCTCAGACTGATACACACATGTGCAAATATGAATGGAAATGCATTTGAAACCATCTACGGTTGTGGTTTGGATCGGATTTGGGAGAAAAAGCGATTTTTGGCTGTCAAGTAAAAAAAAAAATCTATAAAGAGTCTGGATATGGTAAAAATCAGATCATCATCAAAAACCAGTCCAAGTAGTTTACTTATTATGAAGTTTCTTCAAACAAATACGTTTACCATTAAATGAATGAAGCTGAATTTCACAAGTGTAAATATAATTTCCAAAGTGAGGATTTGTAGAAGACTGGTTGGCTAAACCACCACCACTGGCTGGCTAAACTGCTTTTTAAGCTGTATTCAGCAAACTGAAGCAATAATCATCCAACATCCCCACGCTGTAGACATAATGTGGTGCGACAGATGGTTGCTATCCAGAACCATCTGTCATTGTGGTAAACCGGTTTGTAAAAGGGCACAGATTCCAAAATAGAGAAAGCATAATAATTCTTGTCAGGTGACTGCAGGAATCATAAATCTTTTGCCATCCACTATGGACTAGGTTCAACCCATGATATCAAGGAGCAAGTCCTTTATTCTTGGCTGAAACCAGCCAAGAATAAAGGAAACTTTTCCACCGAGAAAAGCCTTCACTACTGCCTTTTTATTTTCTTCTAATGAAGAAATACGTTCTGATACACGGAACCTGAGTTGAAACCTTCCACTTAACCTGCTATATAATGTAATAATCTTGTAAATGAACAGAAATACTGTATTAAACTGTGGCTTCTATCCCAGCTCGGAGTCCAATATCTTTCCCTGAGGAAGGAGTAGTGGCCTACGGCACCTGCTGCAGAGTGCACGTTTATGGACGAGGACGTTTCATCCATCAGAATCACCTGAAGTGAACAGTATAGTGAGGGACAACCAGAGCAGTGTCACTTTAAGGGGCTGGTGTCAGCTCGAGTTAATCCCAAAGACGGAGCTCTCTGAGCTTGAGAGGACAGGGAGGTGTGGGTGGTAGAGTTGTTTCAGTGAGAGGGACCAGAATGTGGATCGCACCTTTATTAACATCTAAAATCACACATCTGAATCCTTGTGTTCAAACTGAGATACAGAGTAAGTAGAAACGATTAAAAAAAAAAAAAGAAAATGATTCTTTGACTGTAGTGTCTATCAAAGCTTCGTTCAAGAGTGAGGGTTAACTGTCTCGGCTTAAACGATGTTACATTTCCTTTTTTTTCCCCCCCAGAAATGGAGACTTCAGTTCCTAACTTGGACAGCCATTCTGGTTCTCTTCCTGTTTGATACAGAATACATTTGACTTTGATTTCCAGGAGGAAGTGCCAACACACACAGAAGAAACTGGCTCTGGACAGCACTGGATTGTCATACAACCAATCAGAGAAATGAAGCCGTCGATGCAAGCGTTAACAAAAATCATCCGATAAGTAGAGTACAAACACCGATGAATGCAGCAAAAATTTGTTGATCCAAGATATTATTAGTAACCCCGCAGCTATCTTGGTTGATCCTGTATATATCACCGCATAAAGCCCTCTTTGTTAATGTTGATTTTCCATAGTATAACCCCTTAATGCTTGATGCATTATAATTATTATATACATTTC
>JAOWBL010000001.1:8720638-8732612 GCA_028564865.1 Zenarchopterus dispar
TGAGTTTTGTTTGAGGCTTAAAATAGAATTTCATTTTGATGTATATGCTCCTTGTGCCAACATTATACTGAAAAACTGGAATATTCCTTGAAGAAACATCCAACACATTACTAAAACCTAGATGGTGGTAAACCATCATGTTTGAGAAAAAAATGGAGTTGGAAAATAGATCTTGAAAGATGGTGATGAGGGATCCTGTAAACTTGGCTAATATAAGACTTTAAAAGAAGAACTTACATCAATGTTTAACAGTGAGATTAAGAGTCTTTCCAGACTCGCCATCCATCCATCCATCCATCCATCCATCCATCCATCCATCCATCCATCCATCCATCCATCCATCCATCCACCGATCAGCAGTGACTCTACTCTGAGTTGCTCCTGTCTGACTGAGCTTCCCACCCTGTCTCTAAAGAAAGGAAACCAGCCAAATTGCGGAGGAAACTAATTTCAGCTGCTTCAGTCTGTAATCTTTTGGTCTCTTTTGGTCATTACCCACAACTCATGACCATAGGTGATGGTAGGAATGTAGTTGGACTGGGAAAACAGAAAGCTTTGCCTTTTGGCTCAACTCCTACTTCACCACAACAGACCAGAACAGACTGGACACAGAATGATAAGAAAATTCATGGTACTTCAGCTTAACATCTATGTGGCGTGAAGAAAGCAACTTATCAGTAAGGCTAATCAAAAGTCTTGGACTCAGGAGATATGGAAAAAGATGATTTGGTCTGATGAATTCAGGTTTACCCTCTTCTGAAGAAATGGGCTTATAAGAATAAGAGAATCTTTGGGGTGTCCTGGAGAAGACTTAATGGAATGTTCCAACTCAGTAATCATTAATAGAAGATTTGCATGAATTATGTGGTCAAAAAAAAGAGGCAAATCTAGACCAAAAATAACTGTTGTAACATTGTTTAAGTTTACTGAAATCCTGTCACAGCGAATACGTGCAGAAATCAAAGCGAAATGTCTAACAAAATATTAGTGGGATTTTATTTTTTATTTTTTGCTCATATGGTGTATGATTGTTCCACATATGGCCGTGTTATTTAATTATAAAGTTTAATAACAAACTCTTTTCTGTATGTAATAAAGTTTGCATATATGCAGAATTCTTCCAATAAATATCCTTTGAAATATGAAACCTACAGCACATGTAAAATTATATTTTAAACAAAGATGCTTGCAATAACACAATTGCATGAAAAATAAATTAAAGTTGTTTGATACCAAACTGAATTACTTTAAGCAATGAAAATATGATTGTATGATTGTTATTCAGTCTTGGAAGAAAACAAAAGTCCCCACTGCTGACAGTAGTCAGTACCTGCTTCTTTCTTTGTGTCTCAGGCCCTCCTCCTGCTGCTCCCTCTGGAGTCGACGTCTCTGTCGGGCAGTCAGCGTGACCCTTGGACTTGAAGGACATGTGGTCAACTCACAATTCTCTGAATGTTGATCTGCTAAAGGGTTTGCGTCAAAGAGGTGCTGTTCCACAGCTGAGCGTATGGTCTGGTCCAGAAAACTTCAGGGAGCAAGGGAAAAAAAAAATTCACAGATTAGGATGTTTACAATCTTGTGTTCCCCAGTTTTATTGAAGTCGTGACTCTTGATTAAAGAAGTACATTACAAAAAGGAGCAGTGCTTTGTTTGTTAGTGTACAAAAGCCCACATACTTTATGGCATCTGGTCTGCAGCGGACAGGGTGGAGGTGGTTGCTGAAAGGAAAACAAGAGGGGAGGGTTAATGCTACAGAAACAAGTGGTCACAACAGGTCACTGAGCAACGCTGAAAATCCCCTGGGGCTCAGGTTCTAGACCTACGTGATCAAGGCATCTACGTGCATGTGAGAGTGTTAACCTCAGCTGTGATCAGAGTTTAAGTGGGTCCTGGGGGAGTAAAGTGGCTGACTTCCATGGTGACAAGAGCATCCACCGTTTATGGTCATGGACCGTCATACTGATCGATGACGTCATCCGTCATCTCTGATCTTCTCAAAACAAAAACACAATACAACTCCACAACAGTTATTTGGAAATGAAAGAGCTTGGGGGTTTTTTTTTCTGAGATTTTCTACCCTTCATTTAAGAGGAAGGAGCCACACAAAAGACCTTTAGGATTTTTCATGCATGAGCTCATGACTACGATTTCCCAAAAACTACATTAGCCATATAAAAAGGAAAACAATCAAAATGCTTGACAAGTAAAGCACCAGACAGAAAAGTGAAAGTTGCCTCAAAGGCCACACACACAGATTGAGGTTTTACTTCTGTACGACATCACCCTGTGAAGAGCAGAAATCACAGCAACCACATAAGAGTTCACAACTGTACCACACAGCTGTTCACAGCTGTACAGGCAAATAGAGAGCCTAAACTCTTGAGATTTACTGTGATATTTTAAAACTTTTATATTATTAAACTATTACATTTAAGGATAATGTTTATTCTGTTGTAGAGTAAGTTTGTTCATCAGGTTAAATTCTTCTACTTGTCTTTACAGCTACTCCCCAAACTTTTTTTTAAATTAAGAAATGCAGGCACTAAGAGTTCACAAGTCAGTGTTCCTGTGCTGCTAGTCCCAAACCTGAATAAATTCAGTTTCAGTTTCAATTCATTTCAGTTCAGTGGTTATTCACAGAAAAGTCATCTCAGGGCACATCACACAAAAAGCACTAAAAGTTTATAAAATTTGATATAATCCCATTAAAATCAAAATACCATTTCAGTCCAATTCACTGTAAATCATGCATAATTCCATTCATAATCCAATTCATTGTAATTAATAATCCAATAATTTCCAAATCACAGTCCAGTTCATTCTGATTTATAATCTAATTCATCCAATCCGTAATTCAGTTCATTTCGATTCATTACAATTCATAATACAATTCATAATACAATTTTAAAAAACACAGTCTAAACATCTACTTTATTCCAGCTCATTTAAATTAATCTAATTCATAATCCAATTCATTTCAATCTAGTATCCAAACAATTCCAGTTCATAACGCAGTTTATTTCAAATGAGTTACAATCAAATTGTAAAATGTAATCTCCCTTAAATATAAACTGAGTGTTGGTTGTTGTATGTCTCATTTTTCTGTGTGGCGCTGAGATGGACTGGTGCCATTTCTGGGGTGTACCCTGGGACTCCCCTGTTGTCAGCAGGGATTGGCCCTAATGTCACATGACCCTGGGGAACAGAAAAGCCATGAAGGGTTCAGAAAAGTTCATGTTTTGGGTGGATACATTTGAGCAGTAAAAATGTAGTTGAAGTAAAAGTATCAAATTTTATACCAGAACACAAAGGTATTTCTTTGTCATGAAAGATACATACTCATTCTTTCAAAAGATATATAAAAAAAGAATAAATACATAACAATGTTTATTGCGCCTGGTGCTTGCTTCTGGAGTACAGGTGGAGCAACTTTTGCTCCACTTGTATAAGTTTTAGGGACTATTTATTTTCCTTAAAGTGAGAACTTTTTAGCCCCGAAGGCCTAGAGGTTATTTTGCTTTTACGAGACTGTCTAAGATCTACTTTTGTTAGGTCTCTTATTCAGTCAATCTCTCGGTTTTGGTTCCACTATTACTTCCTTGAGTCTCTTACTCCCCTCTGACATGATGTCCACTGTACCTCTGAGAACTAGTTTCATCATTAGTGATGTATGACATTAAGCTCGAAAGTGAGAGGCAGTTGTTGTAAGAAGTGACCACGATGGGACTCCAAAGTTACTTTGGCTGGTTTGTGCTGATAGCAGGGGATGGGAAACTGCGGGAGCTAGATGACACTTCCTTAAAGTAATCAAATTCCTTCAAATGAAACTAAAACTTGCATTCTTATATGAAATAAATCCTGTGTTGCTTTAATTTCTTAATCTGGGCCGGGGACTGAATCGCTCAGTTGTGTCACAGCAGGAAATGTAGGGGTCAACGACCTCAAAATAAAGCTTGCTCTGAATGTGACAGGTTAAAACAATAGAGAACAGTTAAATGGCTTACTCATGTTGCTTTAACCCACTTTCTTAAGGCCAACACAAGTCAGAGGCATAAACTCAGGTACGAGGTCCATCATCTCTTAAGCGTGAGAGACCAGAATTTCTGGAGCCATCTGTTACCCGTCCCATGCGACAAACCAGTCAGTGAATAATAGCTACAACAGGGAGGAGGTTAACTAGAACATGTAGAAACAGAAAAAGAACATCATAACTCCAAAAAGGTTTACAGCAACATGACTCATCTTGCAGTTCTAATTTTAACACTCACATGATTTAAGACTATAGCTTCAAACCCTTTTGGCTCACAAACATTGACAATAAATAGTTGTGTACTTCATCATCATTACTTATGGCTTCAGTGTGAACCACACTCTTGTGTTCTCACGAGAAAAATCAAAGAATCTGATTCTGTAATATATCCTGCACTTATTTGTCAATGTATGCTGGAAGTTATTGACAAATTAAATTCCTAGCATATTTTGAAAACTTTGCATAAAAACTTGAATTTTTGGAAAGTTTTATCGGCAATTAAGGCCAACTTCTTAGAAAAAGCCCCTCGGGTGTGTGCCGTACTCTAGTTCATCTTCACGACGTCACAAAATGGCAATAAATCATAAGTACATTATGTCAACACATGTAGCTGTTGGTGTCCAGCTCAAGATGTTGATGAAATAAACAGCTGAGTGCCGCTGACTGGAAATGTCAAAGGAGAAATGTTTAGTAATTAAATAACTTGTGATTGCTCAGACAGAGCTCCCGGGGATGCGGGACAGAAGATGTCTTGCAGTTTGGTAAAGGATCTGACATCACAGACCAGAGATAACTTTGTTCCATTGACTTCATTTGAACTAAAGATGTGCTGGTGTGAAAGACGTTTGGTATGAGCTGGGATTGTTGCCCAGTGTGCAACAGAAGCAGCGTGACCCATCACCTACTGGTCAAAGAGGCCTGAGCAGGCAGGATGAGTCACTGCGGCAGAAACGTCACGAGAATATCAGAATAGAGCAGACCCCAGTCAAGAAATAAAACCGTACAACTTCCTAAAACTGTAAAATGTGCCACAACGTTAGGTTTAACTGCTGATTTTGAAACACAATAATTGTGCTATTTCATTTCCTATTTGTTAAAACTTTACATAAGAAATAAAGTCTTGGAAATCAGATATATTTAGAATAATTTGGTGTCTTTTTATTGTCATTATAAAACAAATATTTCATGTGAAGGACAACTAGCCACTTTTTGTCATCTAATCTTTATCAAATTGATAACTGACTATGAGAATAATTATTTTTCAATTTTCTGAAATAGTTTTTTTTTTCCGCTTTAATGCAAATAGTAGTGATACTGATATCCCTGTTATGACAGGATGGGATGCATTAGTCACGTCGCTCTGCTTTGGTGTGGACAAACAACTGCTCTGTGATTCTTTACCTCTTCCTGTTTCTAGTTAAAGCCAGCATGTCGTCAATAAGAGTTCAACCTACACACAATGCTGTCAGCTACGGGTGGCGTTAGCTGTTACTTGTTGTTTTTGAACTGAAAATTTGCGATAAAGGTGCAGTGTAGAAAAGATAAACCCTTCAAACGCTTAAAAACAACAATGCTTTTCTAAAAGGTTAAATTAGTTAAAGGTTAAAACCCAAAGGTTTGAATTTGAATTTAATTTTGTTTGATTGGCTCTGTGTGTCTGATATGAACTCCAGTAACGTGTGACTTGGAGAGCGAGGAGATCCATGGAGGCTAACAAAAGTTATCCTCCCGAAGCAAAGAATCAAGTAAGCTTTCCATACTTAACAAAATTCAGATTTCACTGAGAAGTTATCTGCTGTTGTTCATATTTAAACAAGAACAGTAGCTTTCTGGACTTTAGACTTCCAGGAAATAGTCTATAGTCCACTATCAGAACCATCTGCTGGTGGTAACAGCTTACTGGTATTAAACTGGATCTAACTCTAAGTGAAAACACAAATTATTTCTTAAAATGTTGATGTTTCATCAAAAAGGTATAATACATTTGCTTTTAGAAAACCAATGGGGGTCACACCAAAGCAGCAGAATCTAACTTCAAAATTAACTGAGCCAAAACTAAAAAGAAAATATAACTATAAACCAAAAAACTTGTTTTATCTGAAAAAAAAAACAACTTATATTGGCCACATGCACAAGAACAGGAAATATTCATCAGAAGAAGGGAGACGAGAACATCAACGATCCACTGTATCGTCACATGATAAATAGTTGTTTGTTGTGGTATTAGGATTTAAACTATTAAAAACTGGAACACAAGATACTGATGCATCTGTCTGGCTTGTTTGACAGACTGAAAATAAAATTATTTAGTGCTGCACCAATGAAAAGTATTAAGTAGTATGTGACTGCTGACTGTTTTTGTTTCCAGTTTCGTGTTGACTGACTGACAGACAGTTAAGTCAGGTCTGTACTGAAATAGTAGGTCTGGCATTTTAATTCTACAATTATACTGTTTCTGTATCACTGTTTTTGTGTTAAAAAAAGCTACCAATGCAACTCTTTGTTGGACCAAAGCTTAAATACGGCTTACTTTAATTGCACCAATATGGGCCTTCTGACAAATAAAACTGCTTTCCAAATAAAGGTAAGAACAAAATAACAGCGTCTAGTTCACATTTGTGTTGGTGTTTTAAAGTCAACTGGTCTTTAAAGAATAAAAAACTGCAGGAAACAAGTCCAAAGCTTCCCCAGCGAACGCTTATAGCAGTTAAATCCCCCAGTGCTTTGTACCCAAGGACGTCCGCTCAGGTAATCCAGCGTTACACCACAGTCAGATATTAGCCAAAACCTTCACAGACTTTGGTCAACACACACTCACAGAAAAAAAAAATGTTCATCTATGATCTACTTTGACTGGGCTAAGGTTAATCTCCAAAGCAGCAGCCTAAGAGTCTGTGCGTGTGAAGGAATGCGAGTAGATTTTAGAGGCGAGAAAAAGCATGTAAGAATACGAGACACAGTAGGCCACGGACTCAGACGCTTATCAATGTCATTACAAAATATTTTTATTACATCTCTTACTTATTATTGAATTATCAAGTCATCTAGAAGGGAAAAAATACTATGAAGTACAGACTAAAACTGTGCAGCAGCACAGCAGCAAGCGGCTCAAAATATCACTTTCCTACATGCCTAAGTTTATTGAAGAGTCAGTGTTATACTCTTGAAGCTTTAATTGCTCTGAAAGCAACAGTAATGTTGTTATCTCAAGAAAAAACTCGATCCTTTACTTCCTCTGAGGACAACATCTCCACCGCTGCGGCTTTTTGCCAGACGAGAAGCTACACCAGCTCACAAAACTCTCTAAGCCCTTACAGTGTTACTTCAGGTGCTTCAGGTGAGGCTTAATCACCTTTACAAGGTTTTCTCTGTTCCTCTGGACCAGCACACCAAACGAAGCAGTGACTCATTCCAGATAAAACTTTTGGAGGAGGGAGATTATGTAAATTAAATAAAATAACGTTAATAACAGCGTTATTTTATTTAATTTTTATTTATTTCAAAATGTGAGCTGTCCGATTTTTCCGAGCAGATGATCAGAAGCCAGAGCAGAAGGCCGACGCTGCTGGGTGCGTCTGTCCATGAATGCGAGTGAAGCAGTTTATTCTTGTGCTGTGTTGAAAAGCGATACGTATGGGTTACAAGGTGTGACCTTGGCAGATATCTGTGACAAAATGTTACAGAAGAGCACCGGGGGAGTCATTCAGACACCACATGGACATGTTCGGTTGCCATCAATAGAAAGCAGAGCAGGTCTGAAACGGGCTGATGATTAATCATAGATTATTAAACAGATGTGGTCAGGTTGCACTTGTACATGCAAAAACACTGTGTTTACTCTATACAGATAGGCTGCCATTTCGTTCTTTTACAACCCCAGTTTCTAGTGAGTTAGGATGCTGTGTTAAATGTAAATAAAAACAGAGCGCAACGATCTGCAAATCTCACAAACCCATATTTTATTCCTAGTTGAACATAAACAACGTATCAGATGTTGAAACTGAGGCATTTTGCCATTTTTGCATAATTTTGAGTGTGGAGGGAGCAACAGGCGTAGCAACGCCGTTGCCATGGCGTAGTGTCCCTTCTTCTTTTAACAACTGTCTGTAAGTGAGGAGACCAGTTTCTGGAGTTGTAGGACAGGAACGTTGTCCCATTCCTGTCCGATGCAGGGTTCTGCTAAGCTGTCCTGGGCCTCCATTGAGGGATTTTTCATTTCAAGATGCAGCAAATGTTTCCTATTGGTGAAACAACTGGACTGGAGACGGGGAAGTTCAGCACTTTTTGTTGTAATGGATGTAGTACATGGCTTAGCCTTGTCTTGCTGAAGTATGCAAGGCCTTCCCTGAAAGAAACATTGTCAGAACTGGGAGAATATATTGCTCCAAAACCTTTATGTGCTTTTTTTAATTTATGGTGCACTAATGCAACCCCACACAGTTGGAGATGCAGGTTTTTGAACTAGGCACTGATAACAAGCTGGATGGACACACCCCTCTCTAGCCCGCAGGACACAGCATCCATTATTTCCGAATTGAATTTCACATTCCAATTCATATGATAACAGTTTTCCATTTTTCTGATTATTTTGATTGAGTGTTGGCCCAGAGAGCATAGCAGTGTTTCTGGATCGTGCTTACACATGACTTCTTTGCATGATAGAGCTGCAGGCTACATTTGTGGATTGCATGGGGAACTGTGTTCACAGATGGTGATGTCTGGAACTGTTTCTGAGTCCATGCAGCGATTTCCAGTAGAGAATTGTGCCTGTTTTTAATGCAGGGCCATCTGAGGGCCTGAAATCACAAGCATCCAGTTTTGACATTCGACCTTGTCCCCTGCACACAGAGATTCCTCCTGATTCTCTGAAACTTTTAATAGTATACACTGTAAATGATAGGGTCTTCAAAATATTTGCAATTTAACATTGAGCAACATCCATCCATCTATTCAACCATCTATTCATCCATTTTTTATACTCAGTTAATCCAATCCAGGGTCACGGAGGTCTGCTAGAGCTATCCAAGCACAAGGCACGAGCTATTATTTTACACGAAAATAGCAAAATGTCTCAGTTTCAACATCTGATATGTCGTTGGGAATGAAATACGAGTTTATGAGATCTACAAACCATTGCTTTCTGTTTTTATTTACACTTCTACTTACAGTTCTGTACATCTTATTCTGTATATCTATATCGCAATGCCCCAACTTTTTTTGAATTGGGGTTGTATTACTGTATGGACCACACTGGCAAAAATAAGACATCTAGTTTAAATTATGTCAAACACCTGATTTTATTAATGACTTATTCATATTGTGTATAACTTTTCTGACCTCTCAGTTTACAATGCATTCCTCATGGGACAGACTTCCACTGCAATTTTTGGCATTTTTTCATTATCTTTGCTAAAGAGAGACTCAGATCTTCAACCAGCTTTCAAAATAGTCGATTATATTTATGTAAATTAACAAATCCTGTTCACTGGCAAATACTCTAAGCTGCAGTCAGGTGTGTATAGACATTATTTTTCTAATCCACTGCTGTTCATTAAGCATACTCATGTGAAACTAAGTGTCTTAACCCAGCTGCATGATTTGATGAGGCGTCTGAATCACGCACGGCGGCCGTCTCCACCACAACAACCAACTGCTGCATGTGCATGCTGCCCTGTTTCTCTTGAACTGGTGGCTCCATTGTGCTTTGATGACAATACAGCAAGGCAGCACGTGACCACATCCCCCACAAGTCCAAAACAATATGCTGCCATCCAATTTTAACACACAGACAGGAGCCCCTACCTCATGTAGAAAGGAGATGTTGGCCTGTCTTCATCTTGGGAGCTGAAATACAAAAACAAACAAACTTAATCAGCCGGCAGCATTTTTACTGTAAAGAGAGATCACATGAAAAAACACTGATACATATCCTCAATGCTATGTGAATCTGGGGGCTGAAAACAGGCGGATAAGATGGGCTTTTGTCTGCAGGACAATAGGCATGCAGTGCTACAGATCATCTCCTTTGTGGAACCTGTCTCTGGTGATTATAATGAGCCAACGCAGATATGGGTCCTGCTCTGGAGTATAGGCTGGCCTCTGGCACTAGATGTATGCCAGAAACACACAGTGACTTATGCAACAATAGAGGGAACTCATATTTGGCACTAAATGCTGAAGTTGCCTAATATTTTCATGTCCTGGCACTTACAAGGGTGAAATTTTGAACCACTTTGCCTTGTTAGCAGATCTCCTCTAAAATCAAAAGAGGAAGAGAAACACCAATAAAGCCCAAATAAACAAACAAAAAAAAATACATGTGGTTTTTTTCAGAGGCTTTTGTTTGATATTAGAGGGATGTGATGTAAGCAATGTCAGATTCAGGTAACAGCTCCTACAACCCTACAACCAGACGTCATGCTGGACTGTTGAGCTGCTGATGTGCTGAAAAACAAAAGAAAGGAGTTCTCATTGTGGACTGTGACGGGAATGTTTGGGAACTCTGGTGTGTTTTGCTACGTGATGTTCCTCCATGGGGCTTACTGTAAGAGCTAGTTGTGCTAAGGGGAGGGTGAACCACTTTGCTCATTTGAGCAGCGACTCCACGAGTTCAAAACAGAGGATTTGGGTTTCACGTCAGGCAGAAATCAAAACGGGCTAAAGTTCAATGAGCTTCAAAAGTTGTGACTCAAAGCCCCAAAACTGCATGTTTTCCTCCTGTTTTAGATGAAAGTAACACAGAAATTTCCTACATTACTTTTCAGCCTTAGTGGCTCCCCACCACTCCCCTCCACACGTACACACATTCTTAACTGGTGTTATATAGTCTAGCAAGCCTATTAAAATAATGTGGGCTGTCACTGCTGCCGTGAATTGCAAAAGCGGAAATCCTGCTTACCCACTTCCTTACTGGGGAATAACAAGAAGCTTTGCTGGCATGCTCGGAACAGGCCTGATCCCTCCAGGAACAAGGGAAAACAGCTAATGACAAGATTTTTTGTTTTTGTTTTAAACACTTCAGGAGTTTTTGGGAGTTTGTTTTCCCTAAAAAATTAATGCACGCCAACTAAGACCGACCTCGAGGTGTTAACAGGTCAGGGTGTATTTGTGGTGCTTGAACTCTTGCTCTCCCCAAATCATTTATTCTCAGTAGTTCACAAGAAAAACTCCAGAGCATTCATCCAGTAGCATTCTGTACAAGTAAATCTTGGTATCTTTACCTTTCAGTGAACACATGACTTCTTTCGTAAATCCTGAGAGTGTTCTGCCTATGCAACAGTTATGTATAATGGTTATGCAGTGGGATCGAGAAGTAAAAGAGGTGTCTTTATGTGTCATTTGATCAAAAAAATCCATCAACGTATGAATTATTTATACCTGGTTCTTCCTCTTTAGGATCTTGGAGGTCTGCTGGACCATGGCCACTTCCAAATATGTCCAGGCAAAGTGGCAAATATTAGTGTTTCAGAAGGTAGACCCAGTGGACTTCTGGTATTTGTGTTTGATCAATAATCAGAAATGACATCATCACTTAATCGATCTGCTTTCCACAATAATGTAAGACATGTTCATACTCAGTAAGTTTCGTTAAACTAAATCAAACTCGAGAGCTGTTGTCAACCTGTTGGTTCAGTTCACTTGAAAATGTGTGAATGCTGCCACCAAACTTTAGGGTGCACCAAACAAGAACACCAAGACCCCTTGGAAACTTGGGACTCAGTTTACTTCCAGTTGGGCCAAACCATTTGTCGAGTGAGGTTATGACCCCCCCCCTCCCCGCGTATTTCTCCTGTTTTTATTTCAGTCGATCCAATGTTGAAACCAAACTAACCAGAGTTTTCTACAAGTGAACCAAATCAAATCTATCATTTCAAAGTGTAAGAGGTGAGGCCCAGGAGTTTTTATAAAGCAACTAAACAGCTTAACATGAGTGTGCGTAGATAT